>CM062815.1:691275411-691875411 GCA_031772625.1 Pinus tabuliformis
AGGTTCAATGCATCAGATAGAGGACAGGGACATAGATCTAAAGAAAAGAACAAGGATGGAGGTTGGAAGCCCGTAGAGTGTTGGGCTTGTGGTAAAGACCATCGCAGGAAAGATTTTCCACAGAATCAGGGTGGTAGACCCCAGATACATAGTGCACATAGGCGTAGACTGTTGGAGATGTTGGCCAGAGTATTCCTTGTATCTACACAGTCATGGACAATAGGTAGGAAAAACACCAGGCATCTATCATTGATATGGACGATAAGCTTTGTGATCAAGTTATTTCTGTTTTGATTGACCCTAGATCTAATTTTAGTTATGTTAGTCATGAATTGGTGCATAAGTGTGGTTCGAGTAAGGAATTGCATGTAGAGTCTTGGTTAGTGCAGTTAGCTACAGGTACGAAGAAGCAAGTTCATCATTAGGTAAGAGCTTGTGCATTTAATTTAAATGGTATGCCTACAACGAAACATTTGAATGTATTACCATTGGGTTCATACATTATGTTATCGGGCATGGATTGGTTGTATCTTCATAGAACCAAGGTTGATTGTTATGACAAAGCTATTGAGTGTGTTAATGACAAAGGGGAACCAAGAGTTTTGCAAGGTAAGAGGAAAGCCACATCAGTTAGGATGGTGACAACTATGAAAGAAAAGCGTAGTCACGGGAAAGGGTGCTAGCTATTCACAGTACACATTTCTACTGATGAGGGTAAGGAGGCTGAGGATGCAGATGTATTGAACATGTACCCAGTGTTACAATAGTTCAAGGATGTATTTCCTGAGGACATTACAAAGTTTCCACCTCGTAGGGAGGTAGAATTTTTGATTGAGTTAGTTCCTAGGGCAGCTCTAGCATCGAAAGCACCTTACGGGATGAACACACCTGAGTTAGTTGAGTTAAAGTGACAGTTGAAGGAGATGTTGGAAAAGGGGTACATTAGGCCAAGTGTATCACCTTGGGGTGCACCAGTCTTGTTTGTGAGAAAGAAAGATGGTACCCTCAGATTATGTATTGACTACAGGCAGTTGAACAAACTGACTATAAAGAATAGATACCCTTTGCCAAGGATTGATGACTTGTTCGATCAGCTGAAGGGAGCAAAAGTGTTCCTAAATATTGACTTGAGATATGGATACCATAAGGTACGCATCAAAGAGAAGGACATATACAAGACTATGTTCAGGACTAGGTATGGGCATTATGAGTTTGTTATTGTTCCATTTGGCTTAACTAATGCTCCAACTACATTCATGTGTTTGATGAATAGTTTGTTGTGTCCTTATTTGGATAACTTTGTTATTGTGTTCATTGATGATATATTGGTATATTCTAAAAATGAGGAAGAGCATGTCGATCATTTAGCATCAGTATTGAGGTTGTTGAGAGAGCATCAGTTGTATGCTAAGCTCAACAAGTGTAGTTTCTTTCAGACTCAGGTGCACTACTTAGGACATGTTGTCTCCAAGGAAGGTATTGCAGTATATCCAGAGAAGATAAGGGCCATCATGGAGTGAGTAGCTCATAAGAATGTGGATGAGGTGAGATCTTTCATGGGTTTCGTAGGCTATTATAGTAGGTTCATCAGGAAATTCTCGTAGATTGCATATCCTATCAAATCATTGCGGAGGAAAGGTAAGAAGTTTGAATGGACTACAGAGTGTGAGACTAGCTTTGAGCAACTTAACGAGTTGCTGACACATGCACCAGTGTTATAGATTACATATCCAAACAAAGATTTCGTAGAATATATAGATTCTTGAAAGAGAGGGCTTGGTAGGGTCCTTATGCAGGATGGAAAGGTGGTATGTTATGAGTCCCAGAAACTCAACAAGCACGAGAAAAACTACCCGACGCATGATCTCAAGTTGGCAGTGATTATACATGCATTGAAGATGTGGAGACACTATCTTCTTGGCAAACGTTTTGTGCTTATGAGCAATCACATTAGGCTGAGGTATTTGTTTGACCAACCGAATCTGAATCCCAGGAGGGCTAGATGGTTGGCCACAATCAGTGAGTTTGACTTCAAGATTAGGTACATCAAAGGCAAGGAAAACAAGGTGGAAGATACTCTTAGCAGATGAGTACAGGTACATCACTTGGAAGATATGAGCTCCTATGGGACATATTTACAGGATAGGATCTTGCGAGCAAGACAAAATGATGTCAGGTATATGGAGATTGTGCATAGGTTGCAGCAGAGTATAGGTATAGGTACAGGTGATAGTACAAGTACAGGTACAGGTGATAGTATAGGTACAGGTACAGGTGATAGCATATGTATGGGTATAGGTATTGGTATAGGTACAGGTACAGGTGCACAGGACTTGGATCATTGTCTTGCAGTAGATGGGTTGGTCAAGTATCGAGACAAGATATATGTATCGGATAATAGTGAACTCAAGAAGGTGAACTTAAGGGAATTTCATGCAAAATGTTATTCAGGTAACCCAGGTTACCATAAGACACTCACAGCATTGAAGATATATTAATATTGGCTGAATCTAAAGAGGGATGTAACAAAGTTTGTGGCGAGATGTTTCAACTGTTAGCGAGTGAAAGTAGAGTGAAAACATCTAGGTTGACTTCTACATACGATTGTTATTACCGAGTGGAAATGGGAGGTCATTTCCATGGATTTCATTCACAGGGTTGCCGAAGACAATGAAGTAGCATGATTCCATCATGGTCATTGTGGACAGGTTAACAAAGGTTATGCAGTTTGTTCCAATGAAGTCTATGTTCTCAGCTAGTGATGCGGCACATGTATTCATCTGAGACGTGGTTAGACTACATGGTTTTCAGAAGAAGATTGTGTCAGACAGGGATGTGAAGTTCACTTCCATGCTTTGGAAGGAGTTATTTGCAGGTTTGGCCACCGAGTTGGCCTTCATCACAACTTATCATCCACAGAAAAATGGATAGACAGAGAGGGTCAACTTGATATTGGAGGACATGTTGATGATGTATGTGATGCATCAGTAGAGAAAGTGGGAAGAGTATCTCCCTTTGGTCAAGTTTTCATACAACAATGGTGATCAGGAGTCACTGAGGATGAGTCTCTTTCAGGCGTTGTATGGGAATAGTTGTAACACTCTCATTAGTTGAAGTGATCTAGTTACCAGAGTATTGATTGGACCAGATATGTTGGCAGACATGTAACAAGAGATGCAGGTGATCAAAAAAAATCTTAAGGAAGCACAGGATAGGAAGAAGAGTTATGCAGACAGGAATAGGTTGTTCAAGGAGTTCTAGGTTGGGGAACATGTGTACTTGCACATCAAACCGAAGAAGATCTCCTTCCAGATTGGCTCATGTGCCAAGTTGGCACCATGGGTTTGTGGACCCTTCAGTATCTTTGAGAGGATTGGGCTAGTAGCCTATCAACTTGCACTGCCTCCGGTAGTGAAAGTCCATGATGTTTTCCATGTAATGCGGGTGGAACTAGATGGAGAATCCCAGTTGAAGCCTCATTGTATATTGCAAAAAAAGGTGCTCATGCTCTGGAACTAAGCAATAGAGAAAGTTAAAGTGCAATGGAAGCACTTCGGGCCCGATGAAGCTACATAGGATCTGGCAGATTAGATGCAAGCTATGTATCCTTCCTTGTTTTCCAGTTGAGGAAAAACAACTTGATATGGTGGTTTGGTGGTCGCTTATGGTGGTTTGGTAGTTGCTTTATGATGGTTCGTATTTGCTTTATGTTGGTTGAAATATGCTATATGATGTTTGATATATGCCTTATGATGTTTTGATATATATATTATGATGATGTTATATGTACACCTGTGTATGGATGCAAATACCGTAACGAGCTGTGTTATAAAGCTCCACTATGCGATATGGGTGTCATGTTATTATGCTATCATGTGGTTATATTATCCTGATGTTATGATGTTATATAAGTTGGCACTCAGCAGGGTGATCATTGTAAATATCGTAATGAGTTGTGATATAAAGCTCCACTATGCGGTATGCTCTCCTGGTGTCGTGATGTTATGTCTTGAACAGATATTTCATTGTAAATACTGCATTGATTTGGGTTATAAAGCTCCATGATCAGTATGTATTGTTTCAGCATGTTACTGAGGTATATGTGTGATTGAACACCAAAGATGGTCTCCCCTAAGGGGGAGGGTTCTGTAACAGCCTTGGTGAAAATTCCATGTAATAAATGTTAAAAACAATAACCATAGATGAATAGGACACTTAATACAAGCTGAATGTTGGGAAAGACATCCTAGGGGGTGTTCATTTGATTTTTTATGGCTAAGGAAATAGGCAAAGGCAATGGATAAGACATTAAAAGGCATTTTGGCACATTTATTTATGAAAATAATGGAAATTAGGAGAAAAAGAAGGTGAAAGGTCACAGGTTTCATGTGAGGAGGAAAATGAAGGAAAATAATAGAAAATGAAGAAAATAGAGTCCTCATTCATAAAAATGCTTCTAAGGATCAGTGGGTAACCTTTTGTTAGTTCATTTTTGGAGCACTCTTGGTGGGTGTGGCATACTTGAATTCTTGGAGCAAGAAGGCAAAGGAAGAGTAGGATAGTGCAAGAAGGCATCGACATCAACAACTACATCAGATTTTCTTGCAGGTGCCAAGTTGCATATATGTTTTCTTCACTAGTTTTGGCATGCATGGCACATGCATGTGGTTTCTTGGTTATGATTTTTCATTGGCATGGAGGATGGCTGAGATTGACAGTGGATTGCCTAGCCTTGCCATTTCCTAGATAGTCATGGTGATTGTGGGTTTACTTTCATTTCTTTGCTTTGGTTGGTTCTCATGTTTCCTTAGCTTGGGTTGAGTTACTAGTCTTGGAAGCCTTGTTTGAACAAATGCTCTGGAAGCCCTGTAACAGCTTGAGTTGATTTACGAGTCCTGGAAGCCCTGGTTGGACAAATGCTCTGGAAGCCTTGGTTGGAAAAACGCTCTTGAAGCCCTCGAAGGCTTTGATGGAGACCAATCTGATGATGGTTTTGGTTATGTCCAACCATGAGGTGGAATCACAATTTGATGGGTTGAGGTGGATGGAATCTAGAAGCCCTAGATGAGTTTTGATTGATGTGTTCTATGAGATCCCACATTCATGATTGGAATATGGCACAGGTGTGAATGGCTGAAGAGAGATTTGGCTCATCCATTCTATGGTCAGGTGGAATGTGGTAGTCCCATCTCTAGTTGGTTCATTTAATTTGTTAATGAGAAATCCATTCCCTTGATTTTCATGTGTGAAGGTACTGATGTATTTATGGATTTGATGGCTAACATGTTTATTGTATTTTTGTTCCTATTATACTGGTTATATGCACATTTCATGATAGCTGCTATGTATGGCTCTCAGTATATTTTTACTTGTATATGAATGGATAATGTGTTCATGAGTTAATGAAGGATAATGCAACAAATGGCACGAGGGAACAATGGTTCATAGAGATTCTCAGATAAGTATGAGATCCCGACACTTAATTTTGTTGTTTACACCTATAAGTTACATGTTGATGATATGTTTGATGAAATTCCTGTCATGGCTAGTAGGGCTCTGGTTATGATATTGTTCATCTTATTGCTTTTTCATCCTTGTTTCCTTTCATCCTTACTAATTCTAAGTGATCACTCCATTTTAGGGAGTGTCACGGGCTCTAGGCCAAAAAATGTGGTCGAAATCTCAGGATGCTAGAAAAACAGAGCATTAGTTTGAGACTAACTTGCCTGGGCAGTGTTTGGGAATCATTATAAAGCACTTGGCCAATGTCTGGGGTGCATTAGTTGTCATAATAACTTGTCTGGGTAGTGTCTGGGAAGTGTTATAAAGCACCTGGACAGTGTCTGGGTAGCATTAGTCCTTATACTAACTCACCTGGGCAGTGTCTAGGGAGCGTTACCCTACCCTAAGTTTCTCAAATAGCAGTAGGACCTAAGGATAGGCAGTTTGAGTGGCTGACTTGTCTCCTAAAGGTTATTTGGATGATGTTGGATGACTGTATGTGATATTCCGTTGATTCCATTTGCTTAAAGTCACCAAGGAGTTTGAATCTTATCATAGTGGCCTCTTGTCGCATGTTTACCCCAGCTAGCCAATTGCTAGGGTAGGTGTGGGAGGAGGGTGTTATAGTTTTACAATGGACTTTGTATTCTTTCAACTTAATTTGCCATACTTCATCCAATATTTTTACTTCCTTCAGTTGAGCTTTCAAAGTGACAATATTATTATCCTGCTTCTTCTGGAATTCTTGGAGTTTCTCTTCTAATTGAGTAACCTTTCTTCTTAAACCTTCTAGTTCCCTTAGTGCACACTTGAGTTCTTCTTAATAATCTAATTTCATTTCTATTTCTCATTTTACTTCCTCTTTCATTAGTTGAGGAATTCCATATTCATCATCTATAACAGGATATGGACACAAATAAGTATAGTGACCTTTTCTACCACAATTGAAACAAAATGCAATAATTGATTCTTTAGCATCCATGTGTATGTAAAAGAAGTTTTGTTGGGGATTTCATATAATGCTCACATGATCGCAAACCTTATTTTTCTGAGATAGCTTGTTCGTTCTCTTTCCTTTATTGGACATAGCTTCATTGATCTACCTTCCATAACCATAACCATAATCAGCATATAAATACATAAACAAATGCACCATAAATATATCATCACATCAATAAGACATTACATCAAAGAGATACAAGATTTTACGTGGAAACCTATATGGGAGAAAACCACAAATTGTTCTACTTCTTTAACTTCAATTCATTACGTATATTTGTAGGCTCTAACCTATTGGAAGCACCAACCTTAAAGATATGCAAGATGCTACTTATGGTAGGATACAACATGATTTAGGCAACAACATCGAAAGAATGCAAGTAGCTACTCACTTTATGATACAACCTTAATGAGACACCAACCTCGATGATGAGAAAGCTCCAACTTGCTCTAGGCTCCAACTTGATAGAGCACCAACCTCAATAATGAGTGGGTTTCAACCTAATCCAAGCTGCAAGCAAGGCCATAAAGAGACTACTCACTCATAGAATAGACAACACAATATGGGTCCAAATGCAAAATCCCCTGCATCACCAAAAAATCACTCTATCAATTATAAATGATATGACCTACCTCACTAAAAATTCCTATGCAAAAAATGGAAAAAAATATGACCATAGATTGCCTGCTCAATAATCAACATCTAACCCTCTATGATCTGATGAGTCCTCATGGCGCTATAATTCCATGCTACTATGGTAGCCACTACTTGAGTCAGTAGGTCATCAATGGTTGGGATATATAATGAACCTTCCTTAGAACCCTCTAGCCTTCTACAATGCTAAGCAACTAGATGATCCACTAATCTATTTGTCTATCCTCGTATCAAAAATGACCTTCTTCTATCTAATTCAGATCCCTATCAAATAATAAATATCTGTTAGGATGCTCAATGATTCTAGATGTTGTTGTAATACACATCTACATTCATGCAACCTCCACATTTATAACATATTGGTCAATAAGTTCTAGTTTATTGAGGGATGAACATTCTAATACATGCATTATTAACATGGAGAAGTTAAGGAAAGCCTAGTAAATCAAGGACCAAAGAAATATAGGTACATAAACCAATGGTGATCAATGTGAAGGAATCTACCAAAGCAATGTACAAATGAGTATGGATATATTGATAGATTGGTGCACACAACTCAAAGATATTTCACTTCTTACATATGGAAACAAAGCCCATTGGAGTTTTGGTGGGAAGTTCTTATGAAGATGTTGACAAAATGGAATGTGTTCAAGGTAATCCCTCCATGGTAGGCCACCATTGGAGAACTTGGAATATGGAGCCTGATTAGTTGTTAAATATGGTTTTTAGTGGACATGGAGAACATGTTTTTGCGAGGACCGATTGTTTCTTGAACTCTAAAATGGTTGAAATTGAACTATACAAAGTTTGTGGTTATATAAAGGCCATAAAATGTCAACTAGTGGTGAAAAAAACATTACATCTATTTGGACTCAACTATAGTGGGATTTTTTTACCAATCAAACTAACAGGGGTCCTAGGAGGGATACTATAGGGTAACTATTAGGTCAAGGGAAACAATGGAATGATATCCCAATGTCACCCTAGCTAAGGATCCCTGCTCTTTATGGACTTTCACTAATGGGAGAAGACCTGATATAAGAGGAATCACAATAATGGATGTGTCGATGAAAGGATAAAGGGTGATTCCCAAGGCCCATTTGTAAGAGAGACTCAATTTTGTGGCTTTCTTGCTTGGAAATCAGGGTGATAGGCTCTCTAGGAAGGGCTAAGAGGATTCTCAAGGCTTGAGTTTGGGAATGTATCTTGTAAAGATGATCCCTAGGCATAGAAATCCTTATGGAGACTTGGTCTTTACGTGATATTTTTGGAATTAATGTTGTAAAGTTGTGGGACCACACAGGACCAAGTGGAACCAAAAATAGGTCAAGGGTATGTAGTTGATCAGCCAAGGAGGGCCTTGACCTAACTAGGGAAGAGAAGAGGATCAAAGGAAAAAAATTCTTTTGAGAATTGGATCAATGATCCTAATAAGGTCACTAACCCCAAATAAACCTAGGGAAAGAAATGGTCTCGCGGCTAGGGCTTTCTATATCTCAGTATTCCACCATCAAAAGTGATTGAAATTTGGAGGACCTCTTGAGAAAACTACAACGCAGTAGTGGACCAATTTTTAGGGGTTTTGGATGGCTACAAATGATTTTGTTTGATGCCCTAGGAGAACTTTTGGGGATATGCCTAGTTTGGAATAAATGAAGAAAATAAATGTTATTTTCACCACCAAAGGGATACAAGGATTAGTGCCTTATTGATCAAGATTAATGGATTCAAGATACACATAGATCATTAAATTTCAAGAGATAAGGAGCCCTATTTGATCTTTTCTAGCTTGTCCAAGGGAAACAACTATATCAATAGAGATTTATACTTAAAATTTGTGAAGTAGACAATGTTTTGAGGTCTTTAACCTAAGATGTTCCTCTAGGAACATTAATTGAATCCATCAAATGCCAATGCATGAATTTAATCACTTATTCAAGGTCCCAGAAGATATTTTCATTACATTTAACCCATACAAGAATAACGATAACAACATACATGTAGTTAACCAGTAAGATAACAAGAATGGCATCAAAATTTTGAGTTACATAACAGAAAGAGTATATGCATTTATCAAATTCACATTAGAGAAGCTCCAAAGACAATAAAAAAATTCAAACATCATAATGCATCAAGAAAATCTCCAAAAAATCATCCCAGCAAAAAGTGCGAAAATCTCATAAGAGATACAACCAATCCAATTCAAGTGATGATGATCAAATTGAATCACCTCATTTTTATTTATACAATCACTTAGGGATTTGAATGGCCTAATTTGGACTAATAATTCCCCTAAAATAAAATAATGTGTATAATAAAAAAGCTTTTAGCGACAAGCCCACCAAGTAGTTCAATTAAATAATAAGAAGCCTCTTAAGAAGGTTGAATGATCAATAGAGTGAGTTGTTGGGCCTTTGAGGAGGCCTAATGAGGTCCTGAGTGTGCCATAATGACATAAGCACCTCAAACATAGTGGACAAAGGGTTGGCCCATTTTCTTCCAAGAAAGAGCCTATGGTGCTCCCAAGTAGGTGTGGGGGCACAAGGACATCCTTATCAGTCTCCAAGTGGATCAAAAATGCCTATAGACCATTTGTATTGGCTAGGATGATGACATAAGCACTCCCTCTACAACAAGAGACAACGTATGGACCCTGAAACATCTGCCAAGTAAATGGTGCAAGTCTGGAGTCAGATGGGCATGACGAACCATTTGCATCATCCTCATCCAAAAGGTAGAACACAAGTAATCAATGAGTGGTGTTGGGGATCCATGAAGTACTCTTTGCTATGGTTGAGGACCATGACTCTCAACACTCACCCTACAAGTGTAAATGTGTCCCTTTGGAGGGTGTTGACAATGTTGGACCCACCAACATTAAGTGGATCACCCCGGTATGAAGTTCGAACTAGACCTCACACCGTTTGGTGTGGGAGCCCCATCCAGTGTGATGGCTCGATTTCCATTGTCTTAAAGATTTGCCTCAACTCTTTCTTATTAGCATAAGAGATTGGTTCGCTTTGTCTTTGAGAAGTAAGGTTTGCGTGACTGGTGAGTGTAAGTGTCACTTGTGTCAATGGTTCTTTCACTGTCGAGGGAGAGGGTGAGAGTGAGTTCCAGGTTGATTGGGAGCAGTCCCAACACTGCTAGTAACACACAACACAACAAGACATGCACAGCTTCTGGCGGAGTAGTCGACACAGATGCAGTAGTCATAACATACAAGGTAAGATAACATGTACAACACTCACAGGTCAATCCGAACGAGTGCAACGGTTGTTACAACAAGCTTCATGTGAAGGGTCTGTTTGATTTCTGGTAGAGCATTCTATACGGGTGAGACAATGTTAACAACATATATAATACATTTCCATTAATAGATTATGCATTACAAGTTACAAATGAAGTAGTTCAAATGTAGAACACAGGTTAAAGGAACATGCATTACAAGTGTTAAATATCAGTCTTACAACAGATACAATACATGTGTGAAAGTGTGCTGGCTTGTTAGCAGGCTTCTAAATTAAGTGAAAGTTCCAAGACACATTGTTACACCATACATCACTAACCCCGAGTGCGGGGTGTTGGAGCCACTACTTACTCCTTAAAGAAAAGATTACAGACTCTCTTGGCTATGTCAGAAGAGCTGAGGTGAAAATTCCTTTGCATGTACAAATGAGGGGGTATTTATAGCCAAGGGTGAAACTGATCCTTGTGGTTGTTCGACTACCCTCATGACTGTTTGACTTCCATGACTTTTCAACTTACATGACTCTTTGTTCAACAAGTGGGTTCCTTGGACTTCCATGTTACATCACATTGATTGATAGTAAGCCCATAGTGGAGATGTGGGTGGCATGACTCATGACGTGACTCGACATGACTTGAAATGACAATTTTGGAGTGCATGTTGAGCTATAGTGTTGCTGGGTGATAGATGTCTGTACCATAGCTTCACCTCTGTAGAGCTATAAAAAGGGTCTTTTTCACCTCTAATTACCTCACATTAATATGTCAATCCGGGAGCATTTGGTTATTTCAAAGAGTGACTCAATCCGAGGCTATTTATCAGAGTAATGCTAGTAGTACAGTGTCCTACAAAAACACAAGAGTAAACTAATGCTTGTCTATGACTAAGTTCCTTCAAATGACTAAAGCACACACTCTTAAAGCTAGGCAACTTTATCAGTCAAGGGTTCGACAACAATAGCCCATCCCTTTGGAAACTGATGGAAAGGAACCTAGAGCATGGATCACGGGTTTGGGAGCGAGGCATTGAATACCGAGGCTCACTACAGCCACAGATCGTCTCTCACACCAAATGCGAGTAAATGAAACGGCAAATAGGAAATTGAACAGCAAATCTACAATGGAACAACAATGCTTAAAATGGAACAACAATTCTGAAATGGAACAACAATCGCTATAACTAAACCTCGCGAGTAATATTCAAACTTTATCCTATCAACTCAAATGCTCTCATTGTAATCAAAACTCCAATCTTTCATTCTCCAAGCAAATCACGCAACCAACTAATGGAACAACAATAACTACTAATTATGGAACATCATGTGAAAATCATACACACATAACACTCTGCAGAAGTAATCTGATTTAACACCAATCATCAACAGGAATTACAAAATTGAAACAGCATGAAACCTGAATCATAAAGAACACACCTTTCAGATAATTACCTTAACACACATACTCAGCATAGAAGCTCCATGACACAATGATAACAATGTTCAATTAAGTCTAATAAGATTTCATCCACTATGAAAGTATTGATAATATAATGCAGAGTCAATAGAAAGAACATTAATGAATGAATCTTAGCAGAGCATGTGATGTAGCTTACAAAGCATATCAGATTACCAACTAGTGACAATAAGCAAACCACGCAGAAATCAAATCGTAGTGATACAGAAGCAAGTGTCCTCCAGGGCCGGGCCCTTAGCCTCAAGGGTACACCGCTTTAAGTTAATCCAGACGCAAAGATAAGATAATCACCAAGTTTATATTAATGCATAAAATAGAAAGTACAATGAGTCAAGTTCAACGAGACTCGATGATCAAAGTTCAATCTTTAACAAGAAGTTACATAAAAAGTATATCCCCTCAGACTAACAGTGTCGTCCCTTTATATAAGGGTAACGACGGAGATGTCTAAGCGATAAGATAAATGAAGCAGCGATCCCTCAGGATCGAAGATCCTGAGGGATTTGCCAAACTGTTAATCCCTAATCACTTCTTTTTCCTCCGCCGAGCTGGTGCCTTCTCCTCCTTTTCCGGACCGGTTTGCTTCAGCCTGCTTTGCCTCGTTTACACTCGGTCCTTCGTCAAAGGGACAACAGTTACCCTGTTCTTATCTTCTTCTTTGGAACAACAGCGCTTCGTTTTTACCCTTTTCTGCACAGGAGAATGCCAACTATCAGCGGATAAGTCTTGCATACTAATTCCACATACTTTATCACAATTCTCTATTGTTTTCCACATTCATGATGTAAAAGATTCATAAGTCCCACTGAAAAGCCACTGAAATGATCATTAAAAACATACCTTTTTAGTACTCCACACACCCCCCTGCTTACCCTGTTTCATGCCCTCATGAAAACGTTGTAGTTGACATGCAAAGCAGTGAGAGAATAGGTTGGAGAAGGAATCTCATGTGGAGGCCTACAGCCATGGTGAGTGACTAGGTAGTCAAAGAACTGGCCTGTTTGACCCTCAGGCATCTCATATAGGGCTTGATATCCGGGTGCAGGGTGCTAGATAATTGGACTGCGGAATCTATATCCTAACCAGGATGGCCCTACCTTCAAAATGCTTTCGCCATAGAGGTTCAAACGATTGGCAGCTAATTGAAAATTCTCATACTTAAATGGCTCCCTGAGCTGGATGTTTGGATTAGAGATTTGGTACCGGAATTTGGCTGCATCAATGGCGAGGTCTTTGATAGAAAGAAAATATTCTAAACTTTGTCAAATGAGTGCCTCGTGCATGGGTCCTAACGTTTCGATGACACCCGGAGTTCTCATAAGGTTTCTATGTGCTTTCCATAGCCGTACTGGGTCCCTAGGCTCAGCCCTTACCCACAAGCCTAGGCCATTTTCTTGTCTCTGGAAAGTGTTATAGGCTTTGAGCCATTTAATCTGATTAACCCCGAATGAGATGAATGCTTGCAATTGAATGTCCCCAACAAAAGGGCCAGGGTTCAACTCAGTCTCCTGATCTAGCACGAGGTTATGCAAATAAAATTCACATAGCAATCTCTGGACCTTCACTCCATAATGTTTACAACAATCTATAAAGTCATTGACAGTGTTAATTTGTATCGGGGCGCCTGCTTTAACAGCCTTTATTTTTAATTGTAAGTATCGTTCCAATAAAAACAGAGCATAGTTTTTGGCAGGGGCCCTACATGCTAAAACGTCATTGTATAAAGAACACAAGGTATCCATCTGTTTGATAACAGTATCTAGCCTACGGGTTACCTTTGCAACTTTCTCCTATTCCTTTTGCCACCCTTCAAAGGCCTGGCTTTTGGATTGGTTGACATTCCTTAGTTGCTGTTGGAGTTCTTCATACTTCTCACGAGGGACTGTTTGCTCTCTAAGCTTCTCCATTTCTTGTTGAGCCTGTTTCAATCCCTTGTGCAAGGTTCTCGTCTTTGGATCTCTTTTCCATGCATCAGTGGAGGCCGAGAGTTTTACCTGAACTTTCTTATTGCGTTGTTTCGAGTTCAGAACCCGTATCACCCCTGAGGGTGGTGCCTCTGTTTGAATCTCCTTGTTGTCCTTTTCTTTTTTAACACGAATACCGGCTAGTAGTTGTTCCTTTTCAAATGGAACAACAGTCTGTCCCTCAGCATTATTTGGAGCAGCAGCTGGACCTTCAGCTTCCCTTGGAACAAGATCTGGGCCTTCAGCTTCATTTGAAACAGCAGCTGGGCCTTCAGCTTCATTCGAAACAACAGTTGGATTTTCAGCAGGGTTTTGATCAACAGAGCGATTTTTAGTCCTCTGTCGTTTTATCCTGCGGTTTCTTACTGCAGTGGTCATATTTTTCTTACTGGCAGTCTTCCTTGTCCTCTGCCTTGCTTTCAGGATCCTGATCTGCTGGTGGAGCTGGGCTATTATGCTCAATAACCTCCGTTGTTCCTTTCATAATTCTCTAATTTCCAATGTTTTATTAGAAGGAACAGCAGACTTTTTGCTGCGTTCGGGGCCGTGACTAGTCCCTTGATCTTTCTCCTGGGATGCTTCTTCACTATTTTGTGCTGGCTGTTCTGGGGTAAGAACCCTAACTGGTTCCGTGGCTTCGCTTTCTATCCTCACTTCCTCTGGAATTTCCTTTGGTGTCGTGGGAACAGATTGTTCCCTCTCAGTATCTCCTATCTCCTTTTCATCATGAACAGGCAGATTTCCTTCCTCTGCCTCTTCTGCATGTGGTTTTTCAGGTGCATCTTCTTCCTAGGGTTTGTTGCGGAGGTATGATGGAGTGGAAGGTTGGCCATACTCACCCATATTGGCCAATATTGCGGCCAATTCCTCTTCTCCCACTGGGTCCTGTGGTGGGCTACCTACCTGCTATCCCAATTCCTCCTCCTGCCTGGATTGTCCATCTTCTGCCTCAGGATGCTCCACTTCCATTTCAGGATGCTCGGCTTCTGTCTCAGGAGGCTCAGCTTCTGTCTCAGGAGGTTCAGCTTCTACTTCCGACTGCTCAGCTACTTCATCATTTTCCTCTTCGGATTGCTCAGCCTCCTCGGCCTCTCCTTCCTTTTCTCCTTCGACTTGTTCTTCTTCTATTTTTGGTTGTGAGGGTTGCTCGTCCTCAATTACCATTGGCTGGCTAGTGCTTTCCTGGAGTTTTTCCAGCCTTCCTCTTATCCGGGCTAACCGGACTGATTTTCTGCGTTTCTCTAGTTGTTTCACAAAGAGAGAAGAAGAATGCTAGATCAATAAAGGAGCATAGGTTTCAAAAGTGGAAATGTCATTTCTTTTGAAAAAGGAACACCAGAACACAGCAATGCCGTTCCTTTTGAAAAAGGAATAGCAGAACATACCAATGGCATTCCTTTTGAAAAAGGAACAGCAAAAATCAAAGTGTTGTTCCTTTTTGAAAAGGAACAGCAAGACAAGCGAACGCCGTTCTTTTGAAAAAGGAACAACAAAAATCAAGAGTGTTGTTCCTTTTGAAAAGGAACAGTAGAAAATCAAAAAGTGCTGTTCCTTTTTAAAAGGAATAGCATAAAATCAAAAGGTGTTGTTCCTTTTTAAAAGGAACAGTAGAAAATCAAAAAGTGTTGTTCCTTTTTAAAAGGAACAGCAGAAAATCAAAAAGTGTTGTTCCTTTTTAAAAGGAACAACAGAAAATCAAAAAGTGCTATTCCTTTTGAAAAGGAACAATAGAAAATCAAAAAGTGTTGTTCCTTTTGAAAAGGAACAGCAGAAAATAAAAAAGTGTTGTTCCTTTTGAAAAAGAACAGCAGAAAATCAAAAAGTGTTGTTCCTTTTGAAAAGGAACAGCAGAAAATCAAAAGTGTTGTTCCTTTTGAAAGGAACAGCAGAAAAATAAAAAATTGTTGTTCCTTTTGAAAAGGAACAGCAGAAAATCAAAAGTGCTGTTCCTTTTGAAAGGAACAGCAGAAAAATCAAAAAGTGTTGTTCCTTTTTAAAAGGAACAGCAAAAAATCAAAAAGTGCTGTTCCTTTTGAAAAGGAATAGTAGAAAATCAAAAAGTGTTGTTCCTTTTGAAAAGGAACAGCAAAAAATCAAAAAGTGTTGTTCCTTTTTAAAAGGAACAACAGAAAATCAAAAGTCTTGTTCCTTTTTAAAAGGAACAGCAGAAACATGCAAATGCCATTTGTTTTAGGAACGACAGAAAAATTGAAATCTATGTGTGCACAAACAAGTTTGAAGAAAAGAAATTATGTACAAATTGTGAAAAGAAATGAATTCCTTAATGAATTACAGGTGAGGAAGATTTCTCTTCCTCTCCTAAGATCTCCATATTAGCGTCTCTGCGTAGCTGTTGGCAGAAGGATTCCCGAGTGAGTGGTTTACGATAGAGACGAACTCGGTGGCCATTCAATTTGAAGGTATATCCAGAACCATCAATGGTGATTAAAGTGATGGTCCCATTGTCATGTACCTTCTGGATTTCGTATGGTCCCAACCAACGAGTCTGGAGTTTCCCAGGGAAGTCCTGAAACCAAGAGTCATATAATAGGGCCCAGTCTCCCTCATGGAAGACTTTGTTTTTTATGAGGGCATCATGCCATTTAGCTCGCTGCTGTTGAATCAATGCTGTATTTTGTAGTGCGGAGAGCCTAATTTCGTCCAATTCATTGATCTGTTGTAGTCGATTAATCTGTGCCTCAGTTAGATCTAAGCCAACTTCCTATGCTGTTCGTAATGTTTGGATTTCAAATTCTATAGGGAAAATGGGTTGTTTTCCAAACACTAATTGATAAGGTGAGTAACCAGTGGTACTTCTCCATGTTGTTCTATAGGCCCAGAGTGCTTCGGGTAGTCGGGCAGCCCAATCACGCCTATGTGACGCAATGGTTTTTGTTAGGATTGATTCTATTACTTTATTGCTACTTTCTACTTGTTCGTTCGCCTGTGGGTGATATGGAGTAGTAATTTTGTGCTGGACATGATAATTATTAAGTGTTGCTGCTAATCTATTGCCAGCAAATTGTGGTCCTCCGTCTGTGATTATTTCCCTTGGAAGGCCATAACGTACAAATAGATGGAAGAGGAACTGTATGACAGAGTCCTCTGTGGCTCTTGGCAATGCTTCTGCTTCAACCCACTTGGTGACATATTCTGTTGCCACCAAAATATATGTTCTCTGATTTGATGAGGGGTTGATGGGTCCAACAAAATCAAGAGCCCATCGCTCGAATGGTTCTATGACTAACTGAGGTTTGAGAGGCATCTCGTCAGCTTGACCAGGACGTCCTGCTCGCTGGTAGCTGTCACAGGCTTGGACAAATTTCTTTGCATCTCTGAAAATCGTGGGCCAGTAATATCCTGTCTATAATACTTTGTGTCCAGTTCTACACTTAGTGAAGTGTCCCCCACATGGTCCGTCGTGACAGGGTTTTAGGATGTCAAAGATTTCATCTTCTCGAACACATCTCCTGATATGCATGTCTTCCCCTGTATGAAACAAATAGCCCCCAATCCAGGAGAATCGAGTACTCTTCTGAACAATCTGTTTTCGCTCATTAGGGGTTAAGTGTTTTGGTAGTTTACCTACTGCAAGGTAATTGGCAACATCGGCATACCAGGGTGTTCGAACAGCAACAGCAAACAGATGTTCGTCCGAAAATTGATCTTAAACTGCTGCTGTATCAGTTGGCTTTGGCATTCTTGAGAGAAAATCAGCTACAGGATTCTCTTTGCCAGGCCGGTCCTTGATTGTGATATCGAATTCCTGCAATAAAATCAACCATCTAATTATTCTGGCATTTGAGACAGGCTTATTTGCTAAGTATTTTATGGTGGAATGATCGTATACAAAATAACAGGATAGTCTGTAATATAATGTCTAAATTTATTGACAGCATGTATTACAGCTAAGAATTCTTTTTCAGTAACAGTGTAATTTAATTCGGCAGGGGATAAATTTTTGCTGATGTAACAGATAGCATATGGTTTTTTATCCTCTTCCTGCCCAAGGACTGCGCCAATGGCTGTATATGAGGCATCAGCTGATATCTGAAATGGCAGATACCAGTGTGGTCCTCGCAGCACTGGGGCTGTGGATACAAGCTTCTTTAAATCCTTGAAAGCGCGTTCACATTTTTCTGTCCAAAGAAAATCAACGTTACCAGTTAGTGCATATAAAGGTGCAGTAATGTGTGAATAATGTTCTATAAATCGTCTATAATATCCAGAAAATCCAAGAAAGCTGCGTACCTCTGTTTGAGTAGTAGGAGTGGGAATAAGCAAAAGTATTTGGATTTTGGCCGGGTCTACCTGAATGTCAGCTGCTGAGACATAGTGTCCTAGAATAAGTCCTTCAGTCATCATCATGTAACATTTTTCGTGACTTAAGCAAAGCCTGGTAGCTATACAGTGTTGTAGGACTTTTTCGAGGGTATTTAGTGCTGGATCAAAATCATCCCCATAAGGTGTAAAGTCATCCATATACACTTCAAGTCCATCATTTATTAAATCTGCAAAAATGCTAAGGATAGCCCTTTGGAATGTGGCGAGAGCATTACATAGGCCAAAAGGTAGAACTCGGTAGGAAAATGTCCCCCAAGGACAAGTGAAAGTTGTTTTGCCCTGGTCTTCAGGGGCAATCTGAATCTGATTGTATCCACTGAAGCCATCCAGGAAGGAAAAGAATTTTTTCCCTACCAAAGTATCTAGCACTTGGTCTATGAATGGGAGTGGAAAGTGGTCTTTTTGTGTTGCTTTATTGAGTTCCCTGTAATCCACACAAATTCTCCATTTCCCATTCTTTTTTGGTACGACCACAAGCGGAGAGACCCATTTACTGTCAGAAATAGGATAAATAAAATTAACATCTAACAGTTTCTGAAGTTCCGCTTTCACCACATCCTTTAAATGAGGATTAAGTCTTCTCTGCGGTTGACGGACAGGTCTAGCATCTTTTTCTATATAAATGTGGTGTGTACACAAATGTGGGTCGATTCCTTTCATATCAGGGTAATCCCATGCAAATGCCTGTTGATATTTTCTTAATAAATGGATGAGCTTAGTTTTTTGTTCAGATGTGAGGTTGGCATTGATATTTAAAGTTTTTCCTGGTTCAATTTCCACAATTTTACTATTTGCGACAGAAGTAACAGGTATTGTTTGATCATGTGTGTCTTTCAGAGGATCTTCTTCTAATTCATTATCAAATGCTGCTTCTATCATGTGACATTGTGTGCAGGATTCAGCTTCAGTTTGACTAATGAAATTGTTAATGGCATCATCTTCTGTTTGGTCTTTAAAATCAAGTGCCTCTTGCAAAGTCAATGGAGATCAATGTTACCAGTAAGGTATGATACAGGATACTTGTTAGTTTTAATTATTGTGAGACTTGGCTGCGCTGGAGGGTATAGAATCAAATTCTTAATATCAGGTCCTTTAGTTATGGTCATATTCCCTTGCCGGCAACCAATGTAAGCATCGGCGGTGGCAAGCCAAGGCCTTCCTAGGATTAGCGGGTGTCCATCAAGTCGGGTTTTTGGATTAATTATCAGGAAATTGGTCGAATATTCCCAGGAATCTACAGAGACCATGACATCGTGCAGAGTACCTTCTGGTCTAATGACAGATCGGTCAGCCAATTCTAACAAAGTAGAGGTAGGTTCTACAGATGTAATGCCGAGTTTTTGACAGGTGGTGGTTGTTAGAATATTGATTGCAGCTCCTAGATCAACTAAGGCATTAGACAAGGTCTGACCGTAAATTTGAACAGTTATAATTGGATTTCCTGGGTCTTCATATTTGATGGGTGTTTCTTTCCCAGACAAGAGATCAAATAAAGTACCGACTACTTGGACTCTTGGATTAGTTGTTATATTCCTCCTTGGTTTCTTTATGCACAATTCTTTAATAGTTTTTGCATATATAGGAATATCTTGAATGGCTTGGAGGAACGAGATTTTTATGAACAAATTTTGTAATTCCCCCAGAATGTCAAAGTCAGGATACTGTAAAGGTCGAGGTATGACTAATCGTTATGGGAACGGGGGAGAGGATGTGGTTGCTTGATTATGAGACTGTTGCTTATTTACATCCTCTTGCTACAACTGATGTTCTCTTACTAACTGATCTTCACTATGAACTTTTTTATCTCCCTCATTTTCAATGATACGTCTAGATCGTAATTGAAGATCATTACACTCCCGCAGGTCGGGTCCTATTTCTAGTGATTCTATAATTTGAAGAGATTGGACCGGTCTGTTATTTGGATTAGGGTTGGGTTGGGCTGGGAGTTGCGGTCTCAAATTAGACTGGGGATTTTGTTGTAGAGCTGGCAGAGTAGGTTGAGGGAGTGGAATAGTTCCTACTGGCTGTTGCATCAGTCTTTGCCAGTTTGTCTGCCAGGATGAACCTTGTGAAGTAGGGGGAGTCCATTGCGGAGGATATGGGTTATTTTGCCAATATGGTGAAGTATAAGGGAAATTCGGCCAACTAGATTGATTTGGATGATTCAGCCATGGGTTTGAAGAAGGAAATGGTGGTGGTGACCAGTTTGAGAATGGGGGTGGGGGCTGATTTTGCCACATATTATACTGTTGAGCATTATATTGTGGAGGCTGAAAAGAAGAGGTTGGGTCTGAAAACATACCAGATTTTCTTTGCTGCCATTGGCGGCGCTGGTTGATCAAGTACACCGATTCTGGTTCTTCCTCTGCTTCCTTGTATACTGCTTTTAATCCAGGAAGTGAGGGGCAGCTTTCCATAAGATGATCGTTTGTACAGATGGCACATGTTTGGACTGTATCCAGTGGACACTCCTTGTGACTATGTTTTTTTCTGCATCGGGGGCAGAAGATTGCCAAATTCTGTTCTGCCTCCATCTGCTTCTGCTTGGCCTGCATAATATCAAGTTGTGTAGTTAGTGTCCCTAGAATATCAGTTTTAAAATTTTCTAATAAATTTCCAATCTCCACACGCGTTACTCCTTCTGTTGCTATCTTATTGTCTCTTGCAAACCGATCATCTTCTACCAGTTTTATTCTTGTGCTGCCTCTCGAACTCTTGATGCATAAATCAATAATGTCAGCAAAATTCTCTTGATAAATATCCCCTTTTCCCATGATGTTTAATGTTTCAATCCACTGTTCCTTCATGCCCCTTATCAATGCAGGTTTTAGCACATTATCAGGTAAAGGTAGTGATGCATAAGGAGATCTTTGTAAATTATATTGAAAATGTTCCACATATTCTTCTAATGTTTCGTTTGGTTTGGCTGTCATTTGAAATATTTCGTCTTTCAATTCTCTAGACCTACAATAATCCTGATATTTTTTTAAAAAGGATTCTTTCATCTGATCCCAATTATTGATGACCCCACCACCTAGTCCCATAAACCATCTTAGAGCAGCTCCCTTTAATGTTGAGGGGAATAATTTCAATTTTTGGGGATCGGTGGTGTAATCATATCCCCTACACAACCCATCAAATTCGAATAAAAATGCATCCGGATCTTCTGATGTGAGACCATGAAAGGTTGGGATATGTTGAAGAGGGATAGCTTTCATGGGTGCATTTGCTGCAGAATCCACTATAGGATATTGTAATGTAGAGGTTTGAGTATTTGGCTGATTCTGAGCCATAGGATCGAATATATGCCAATAACCTTCTGGGATATCTAGGAGGGTATTCCTAGGTTGAGAGGGAACGATTTTAGCAGGGATAGTTTTAATGGCACTTTCTTTATCTGGGATAAGAGGAATACCTAATGTCTGAGGAGATTGAATTCCCTCAACAATGATTTTCACAGCGCTCCCCTTATCTGGGCTGTTTAATGGCTGATCTGTTCGAATGGGAGATTTTGGTTCCTCAGTTTCCCCTGTTTCTCCTTCTCCTTCACAAAAGTTGCTGAAATTCCCTTCCTGCAATAGTTCTGGAGTAGAATTTTCAATTTCTTGAAAGTCCTGCTCTTCAGTTTGACTATGCACCTCAGCAAAGGCTACAGATGGTGATCCTGTGGCCTGAAGGGAACTAGTAGGCTTCTTAGAAATGATTTTCCTGGGACCTACTGATGGCTAAGATTCTGTTTTCTTATAGATTTCGTCTATGAAAGTTGTTCGGCCAAGGGTCACCGGCCCCTTAGCTTTTTCGGGTTTGGATGGAAGCTTGATATTCTTTTCTGGTTTTTTCTGCTTAGTCATGCACTCAAATGAACTACTAAATTCTATTCAATCAAAGCAAGAGAAAATTTGTTAGGAAAGCGGACAGTGGAGCAGGGCTTTTACATGCTCCATATGCAGGTTCTTACCTTTCGTTTTTAAGATCCAACTCTTCCCTAGCAGGTTCGTACACTACTCTGAAAAAGACAAATGGCTACACTCTTTCCCCGGCAACGGCGCCAAAATGTAGAGCTATAAAAAGGGCCTTTTTCATCTCTAATTACCTCACATTAATATGTCAATCCGGGAGCGTTTGGTTATTTCAAAGAGTGACTCAATCCGAGGCTATTTGTCAGAGTAATGCTAGTAGTACAGTGTCCTACAAAAACACAAGAGTAAACTAATGCTTGTCTATGACTAAGTTCCTTCAAATGACTAAAGCACACACACTTAAAGCTAGGCAACTTTATCAGTCAAGGGTTCGACAACAATAGCCCATCCCTTTGGAAACTGATGGAAAGGAAACTAGAGCATGGATCATGGGTCTGGGAGCGAGGCAGTGAATACTGAGGCTCACTACAACCACAGTTCGTCTCTCACACCAAATGCGAGTAAATGAAACGGCAAATAGGAAATTGAACAGCAAATCTAGAATGGAACAGCAATGCTTAAAATGGAATAGCAATTCTGAAATGGAACAGCAATCGCTATAACTAAACCTCGCAAGTAATAATCAAACTTTATCCTATCAACTCAAATGCTCTCATTGTAATCAAAACTCCAATCTTTCATTCTCCAAGCAAATCACGCAACCAACTAATGGAACAGCAATAACTTCTAATTATGGAACATCATGTGAAAATCATACACACATAACACTCTGCAGAAGTAATCTGATTTAACACCAATCATCAACAGGAATTACAAAATTGGAATAGCATGAATCCTGAATCATAAAGAACACACCTTTTAGATCATTACCTTAACACACATACTCAGCATAGAAGCTCCATGACACAATGATAACAATGTTCATTTAAGTCTAATAAGATTTCATCCACTCTGAAAGTATTGATAATATAATGCAGAGTCAATAGAAAGAACATTAATGAATGAATCTTAGCAGAGCATGTGATGTAACTTACAAAGCATATCAGATTACCAACTAGTGACAATAAGCAAACCACACAGAAATCAAATCGTAGTGATACAGAAGCAAGTGTCCTCCGGGGCCGGGCCCTTAGCCTCAAGGGTACACCGCTTTAAGTTAATCCAGACACAAAGATAATATAATCACCAAGTTTATATTAATGCATAAAACAGAAAGTACAATGAGCCAAGTTCAACGAGACTCGATGATCAAAGTTCAATCTTTAACAAGAAGTTACATAAAAAGTATATCCCCTCAGACTAACAGTGCCATCCCTTTATATAAGGGTAACGGTGGAGATGTCTAAGCGATAAGATAAATGAAGCAGTGATCCTTCAGGATCGAAGATCCTGAGGGATTCGCCAAACTGTTAATCCCTAATCACTTCTTTTTCCTCCGCCGAGCTGGTGCCTTCTCCTCCTTTTCCAGAGCAGTTTGCTTCAGCCTGCTTTGCCTCGTTTGCACTCGGTCCTTCGTCAAAGGGACAACAGTTACCCTGTTCTTATCTTCTTCTTTGGAACAACAGCTCTTCGTTTTTACCCTTTTCTGCACAGGAGAATGCCAACAATCAGCGGATAAGTCTTGCATACTAATTCCACATACTTTATCACAATTCTCTATTATTTTCCACATTCATGATGTAAAAGATTCATAAGTCCCACTGAAAAGCCACTGAAATGATCATTAAAAACATACCTTTTTAGTACTCCACAACCTCCGCATGGCGAAGTGCATTGAGTCTTCGATGGTCCTTGGTTCACTTGATGAAGCTTTAGCATGTTGGTCCTTGCTTGCATGCTGGAAGGCTTGATAGGCTCATCTATTCGCGAAGGTGCATGTTCTTCGCGTTCATCTGCTTCGCATGCTTCATTCATTTGTCCGTTGGTGAACCTGTCCTTTTGCATGTGCTCCCTTCGTTCATCCCATTCATCATATTTCCATGTTTGTTGGTGTACCTATATTGGAAATCACTCATCACAAGATGACACCAAATCCAAAACCTCCTAGTCTACCATGACACATGATCATTTCAGATGCAGGTGACTAGAAGAGGCAGCAAGGTTATGGAGTGCGATGATGGCTTCGGGCACTCCTGATGAAAATTGCACAAGAGTCACTGAGTGATGGAAACAGGCAATCTGAGTCGACTGTGACTGTCTACGAGGTCTGGCTTGGCTGGGAGGAAAAATTACACAAATTTTGGGAGGAATAGTCTGGGCTACTCGAAGGCAAGGCAGGCATGCTCTGCCCATTTTTTAGAACGAACGGTTGTGGGGTTGGCCAGCCATATTTGCATGATTTTCCAGAGGAACAGGGTGGGCTGCATGGAGGGTTAGTAGGCAGGGATTGTGCAGTTTTTAGGGGGAACTGCTCGGGAGGCTGGCAACCAAAACTGCGCAATTCCCAAAGGGAACTGCTAGTTGGCTACTGGGGCACTGGCAGCAAAAACTGCGCAATTTCTAGAAGGAATTGGCAGTCTGCTGATGGCTAGGAAAACTGCACTGAGGCCAGGAGGCCGTCCTCCTGATCATATATGCTCAATTTATGAGTTGAGCTGACTGATGGGCAGTGGAACGCTTGCTCATGAGCACTATGCAATTTCTGAGATGAATAGTCGGTCAACTATCAGGGTGATTGACTGGGAAAATTGTGCAATTTTCTAAGGGAGATAGGGACGGGCACTTGGTGTATTTCTAGTCTGTTTGTACAATTTCCTCAGTCAGTTGAGCAGGTGAGGTCAGTGGCCTCTTCGCAATTTTTTAGGGGAGTCAGTCCCGGGGTGACTGTTGGGTCCAACTGTTCGGGTGGCTAGTATGAGAGTTGATTGGATTGCTTGTGGGAAACGCAACTTGAAAATACTAGCTTGGTGCTTCTGCACTGTTATGGTTGACAATCGATCGAGTCGATGGCAGGGTGATGGTCCAGCTTGTTACGGTCCTATAATAATAGGATTCATAATTTTGAATTGACTATGATTAGTATTGTAATATTCTACATACTTTTGCTTTCTGCAAAATGTTTTCCCATATTAAAAATAAAAAATGTAAAGAGGGTGAAGTCCTAAAAGAAAAATCAAAGGACTAATAAAAGAAAAAGATCAAAAAAGAGTATAAAGTATAAACCCCACCAAAAAGAGATTAAAAAATAGATTCTGAAAGTGATGCAAATTCAAATGCCACTACTTTTAACTTCACTTTGCAAAATAAGATTGTGTGTAGCTTGTCAAAAATGCCACAATCCATGATGGTCAAATAGTTTTATCTTGATTCATTCATGCTTTAAATTTCATGCTGATAGATAGAGAATAAAGATCTAGCCAAACTATTTAATCTTGGAAGATCAATAGTTAGGTAGAGAACAATAATGGGCTCAAAAGTTTAAGCTGAGCCATTGGAAAGTCATAAGGTTAGAATTAGATAGTTTGCTTACAAAAGAAAAAGAAATAAAGGGTCAGCAAGTTCAAATACACCCAGTAAATGAAGAAAAAATGTTAGGGTAAATGATGGGTAGGTAAAAGTAGTTTTCACAAGGCATGGAAAGCATAAATTGGTTTATTTCATATTACTAACTTCCTTCCAAACTCATTTACCCCTTGTAAAAATATCCCTTTCCCTTCAGGCTAACCTTTTCCCCTTATTCCACACATTCCCCCCTTCCCAAAAACACATTCCCCCTTCCTAAAATTCCTTTCCCTAGTTTAAAACCCATTTCCATCACGAATAATTCCTTCCCCTTACTAACTCTGTTTTTTTCATATAAAACAGGAAAAACCCATTTATCCAAAGATTGCAGCACTTCATATGTATTGGGCCCCATTGAAAAACCCTCCCCAATACCCTTTTAACTCATACCCCCAGTATATTCTCCCCCGCATACTAGTTTATTAACCCTCATCACATAATTAATTCTCATATTTACTTGTTAATTAACTACGTTACATTCTAATTAACCTGACCCCACACCTCGACTCATCCCTTGCAATTCTGCCACCCGATAACCCTCCGATCACCCACCTCCAGATCCAACGGCCCACATCCTAGATCGCTCGCTCCAACGTCCGACTTTTAACATCCCAAAAGCACGCGAGATTAGCTGTTTTCCCCACCTGCCTTTTTGCTACGTGGCAGCCCCACGTTATATCATGTCCTCTAAAATAATACCACCCTACCACTTAAAGCGGTGCGATAAACCACCTTACTGCCTCTTGCGTTAGATGAAACTACTCTACTGTTTAAATTTAACCTCATGCCCAAAGATTAACCACTATTGGTTAAAAATGAAAAATCTGCCCTTCCCAATATTTTCACTATTATTCTATTAAAGATTAAGGAAACGAACCTCTACCGACCTATTCTACAATGCCAGAACATCTTTTGAATTATTTTAAGCCTTTTACTACCAGAAGACACTGCCAGCTCTGATTTGAAGCACTATAAAGACCATTAAAGCCTCAAAAAGCCTCTGCTACCCCCATAGAACTCTTCTGCATACCAAAGATTCATTTTCCAGGTATTCCTGAAGTGTCGAAGGCTTGTACTTAAGTTTTGCACAACATTTCTAATAGGATTAAACAAATTGAACCAATTTAAAAACCTTGCAGACCTAAAGAAAGACACTGTTCCATCCAAAACCCTTTTTGCAGACTATATTCATCTTTTCACACTATTCCAGAGGTCCTAAGCATACTTCTTAAGCCATATAGTGATAAATTGAATAAAATAAACAAATTTATGGTTTCCCAAAGCATTTTGGATGCAAAACCCCTACAAAATCCTCACCTAGATATTGACCACCTCCCATTCGCCGATAGAGATTTCTAGATCAAAGACACAGCCTCCCCTAGCAATCTGTTAAAACTCCACTATTGGAGCAAAGATAAATTCCTCAACCAGAATGGTGATATTTAGTTATGGGAGTCAAATTTACCCAAATACTTGTTCCCACAAGTATACCAGTTCCCTGAAATCATCCACCTATGCCAACTCTACTATTTCCCAAGTCAAAGAGCCATAGTCTCTCCTAACTAGCAATTTTTGTTCACAATCACTACATGATCAATAAATGAAATGTTGCAGATCCAGCCAAAGCCTAATGAAGCCCCATTTTCTATTGAAAACATAATTGATCTGTACTTAAAGCTAGACCATCCCAAGAGATCTCATTTTTTTCAGACTTTCCTCCTAGAAAATGCTCAAGTTCCTACAGACAACCCTCCATATTCTGCCAACATTTTCTCTGAAAGAGCAAGACAGATTGCAACCATGATGTCCTGTATTCTAGGATATACTACTAATGAACATGTAGATGAGCCTCTACTTGGTTTCCTTTCTATTTTTTTCCCAGTCAACCCTCCAGCTATTGTTTTCAATTTTTCCCAATTCTTAGTAGACAGAATCCATGATCAATTGATCAGATTGCCAAATGAAAGAGTATTCAAATACTCTTGAGTATTGTTCCATATGTTTCTATACTTCCAATCAGAAAGGTTTATAGTTAACATCCAAAAATTGGACACTAAGGGCAATCCTATATCTTTTATCTTTTGGACACCCTCAATCCAAAAATACTCCACTAATTTCAACTACAAGGATTTCATTGATTCACTTGTTCACCCAGTTGTTAACATGCTAAGCAGTAGCAATCAACCCAGGGTCAATGATGAATTAAAGAAATTCTTACAGTTGTCCAAACACAGTAGAACATGAAATTGGTATTTATACCAGAACTACATTGAAAATATGGTGTATGGATGTCATCTCACTCCATATAAGCTTCCCAATATCTCCCCGTGAGGATATTTTCACTAGAATATATCAGGCAGATCATAAATTCAGATGATGTTAATTTTCTATCAGCCAAGAAGAAAACACAATTTAAAATCAAGAACCAGCTTGGTCCTTTTATCTGCAATAATAGGGAGGCTGGAGAGGAATCAGAAAGATGTTTACAAGAAATTAAGTTCAGTGATAGTTTTAAATGGTAGTATGATCCTTTGGGTGTCATAAACAAACTAAGACTCAAGTTTAAATTGAGCCCTTTTATGCATGAGTCAAAGCCAGAGATTGAAAGATATGCCAACTAGTCAGAGTGGTTGGAAAACACCTTACTGGATATGGAGGAGCATATGGCTACTAGTTCCATTCTACATAATCCAGCCCTACAGGACAAAAATGTAAAAAGGACTAGAGAAGAAGGTTCTTGCTCAAACAAAGATACAACATATAACAAATTTGAAATTATGTATAGAAAAGAACAAAGTTGAATCCAGTAAATGAGCAAGAAGAAGTAAATGATGCAATTGAGATCATTGATATAGACACTGTAATTAAAGAAAATGCACTTCCATTAGTTTCAAAGAAAACTCATCAGCCTCTAACTTCTAGTGCTCAGATCACCCAAAAGCAGCATAGTGTTGAAGTCTCTTCTTCAAGTGAACCAATGGACAAAGAAATAGACATCAAAGGGAGATACAAAGATATTAAGGCCAAAAATGAAGAAATAAAAGCTGAAATATATTCACAATACTTGAAGCAGACTCCTGGCAGCCATAACAGATTACTTTTTGCATTTGATTATAAGACAGGAAAAATGCAGATGACCTTTTTGCAGCCCACAGTACAACATCCTAAGTCATCAACAGATTACAAAAGGACAGATTATGAGATTCCTGCCAAAGATGTTCATCCTATAGACCAAATAGAATTTCATAAGCAAGCAGGAGAAATGCTATACTCAACTATGACCAACAAAGCTATGAGTGTACAACAACTACAAAATTCTCTAGAGAATATCAAAGCACAGTTAAAACTAGAGAAGGCATCCTCACAAGTAAAGGATAACATAATTAAATCACTGGAAGGCTTGGTTATTGAAGTGGGATATGATCCAAAGAATGTCAAAGGTGCATAAGAACTCATTAAGAAAAAGAATGCAGACATTGATGCATTGAAGAAGTAGCTAAAATTGCCTCCTATTGAACATCCATAAACCAAGGAAGTTCTAGAGAATCAAAACCAAAAATATGAGATGATGAACTTCATTCTTCAGTTAACTACTCAATTAACAGAAATGGAAAATGAGATGGATAAGTTAGTGCAGGAGAAAAAATCCAACATAGAATCAATCCCTGCCAATGCTATTTTTACAGTTACCACAACAGTTCCTTCTACTTTAGTAGCTTCAGCGGCCACAACAATTCCAGTAGCTACAACACTTCCCACTACATCAGCGACTACATCAGTTACAAAATCATCTACAGTAGCAGCTCATCCTAGTGATGAAGCAGGTAAATTAATCAAAGCTATGCAGGATATGTCCATCTAAAAAAATGAGATAAATAGACTTAAAGATCAAATAAAAATTCTAGAAGATGAAAATAAGTTGGTACAAATCATCCATAAAGATGAAACACAGAAGTCAAACAAATTGACTAAAAGAATATAGAAGTTAGAGAAAGAATTGACATTGAAAGAACCACTTGCCCAAGCAAAGCAGCAGTTGTGGGCCAATATCATTAACTCAGTTAATGATATTTGGCCTTCTATACAAGTGATATTTGAGCAGAATGATTTGGTCAAAGAAGCTAGTGAGGCAATTCAAAGGGTAAGAGCCAAACTTGGAAATAAGCCAAAAGAAGCCTCAAGAATAATCCAGTTCCTTAATTCAAAAAACAAGTATGAATTGTAGGAGCTTGGAATAACTAACAGAACAGAAACCATACTAGAAGTAAAGAAAGTAATCACCAAAAGGAATATGATGATATATCTTGACGAGAAATGCCAAACAATGGAGCTAGCAATAGCCAGGTTCATGGTCAAATTTGATGTTTTGAGGCAGAAAGGTCTGCCTAATCCATTGGTGATTAATGACAGGTTGATGAAACATGAAGATTATGACAAGAAAATCAGAGAAGTGGCCAAAGAACAATCCAACAATTCCTCCATGAAAGGAATTCTTGTAGGAAAAGTGCTTTATCAGACTTTTGAGAACCTCTTTTACCTCTAGCATGAGGTAAAACATCTCTTTATAAACAAGGCTACTTTTGCAAAGTAGACAAAAACTGATGAAATATTCAGAAGAATGGTAAAGATTAAATTACCAGATGCGGAGTCTTGGGAAAAGTTGAATGATTTATAGTGAAAATGAAAGGCAAAATAGTCAAAACAGAGCAGTCAAGAGCAGTCAGGGTAAAACAGTAAAGAGTAACGAATCATTTAAGTTAAAGAGTATCAGATGAAAGACAGAGTTTAAAAGTTAAAGGTAGAGTAAAGGGAAAACCAGCATAAAGAAAAACAACAAAAGAGATAAAGCAAAAAAATATCAGTGAAAGCAAACAGCAAAGCCAAATAAACAGGATAGCTTGCATTAGTTAGATAGTTGTCTCTATCTTCTTGCATGAAGATATTTCATTTTCCTTGAATAATTGCTAAATCAATTTTAGGATATTTTGTAATAGTTTTTGTATAAATACTTCATAATTCGAAGTATTGAGGGTGGATTTCTTAACATTTATATAGTGGAACTCATCTACAACCTGAGGGTTTATTGTACCATTTTCAAGTCAAAAAAATGGACAAGTAATAAAGGAATTGCATTATAGGATTCATGTGTTGGGCAACTCTAGTGAAGTATCTTTCAAATGTTCAAATTGTTATTTTCTTAACTATTCCATAAACTTGTATGTTTTCCAAATTTAAATGTTATAACAAGTATATTATTGCAGAATATGTTTAATTATACTTTGTTCTGAATTGTTATTCATTTTGATGTTTTCTTCTGATATCCAGAGTAGGGAATTCTTCATTTCTCCCTAGTTTCGATTGACCTCTTTCATTTCCCTCATTATCTGGTTTGAGGAATCCTTAACTGCTCCTTGATCCCAATTGAAAACCACTTCACCCTCCAGCCTAAAAGATCTGAATTTTCTTAGCTACCTTGCCCTGTGGACACTTCCTTTAAAACTTGATTCAGTCTTGTTTTCTTGACACATTCACTCCATAGCCCAATTGACAATAGGCAGTTTTCCCATCTAAGTCAGTAATTCCACCACCAAATCAAATCAAACCCAATCAAGCTTAGATAACTAGCCTAAAATCAATTAATTCAACAAAGTTAAATTATTAAGAGAGATCCCTCTCTGAGCATTAGGAAGGCTAGATCCTGATCTCAAAAGTAGGTTTGTGGTTACCTCTATTATTTCTTTAAACACAACGTGACAACCCTAGGGAAATTTTGGAGTGTTAACACGGTTGTCAGAGGGGATTCTGGTCATCAGAACTTTAAGAAAAAATGTCTAAGTGTGTGAACAATTGAAAGATGCATAGGTGATCATACAAACACACACTCGCATGACTTGATGACGAAACAAACAAACCATCCAGACATACATGTTCAACATGACTAAACGACAGTGTAAGTGACAAGCATGACACTCGTGATTGATCGTTCATTGATCAAGACAATGCTTGCGCGATAGTGAATGTGACTCCATGTGTGAGCACGACAGATGCTTTCATAGTGAACACAACAAGCACATACGAATCGAAGAATTTGAGCATAACCAAAACATGGTCACAAGCATGACTTAGACATCAACATGCAGAGGCTTGAATGCAATTAACAAGCAAGGTGGATGTAAAGACTCACACGAGCTCACAGAGTGAACCCGAGTGTGTGCAGTCATCATGTGAAACTCTTTAAGGGAGGCTCCAAAATTGGTGCAGGCCAAAATTTTGGAGGGTGGTTGTAGCCGCTACAACACTTGGCGACACACTAGTAGAACTCCAGCTTCTTTGTTTCAGTTCATTGCTAGCATAGGGCCTTGGTCTTTCGGGGAGTATTAAATCGCTGTGTAGGTTACTTCAGTTTCCCACTTAGCCCATGGAAATACATGGATCACCTTTTTCCAACTCAGTCAAACATAATCAAAAGTTTATCTTAGATCTCAGTGTTTCAAATCCGGGAAGGGTAGTTTAGTTCGCGAGTTGAAGATTTTCAAAGTATAAGTTTTCATCTCTGGTGTTGCTCTGCTGCCACCAATCCTAAACAGTACCCCTGCATAGTCACACAGGAACACATACATTGCTCCACTTCCAGCAAGCCTAGTCAATACCCCGATGGAGTTGCATGCTTCACCTCTCTGCACAGGAAGCCTTTCTCTTCTTTCTTCTTTGTATTTTTCAAGATGATTGTTTATAGGCACTTATTTATTTTTGGGGCAGAAGAGGGATCCCAACTTATTGAGAGCAGAAGAGGTTATTCCTTTAGAGAAGCATGTAAGACCTCTGACATAGGTTTGCTCATTTAGATTTTCCCCTTCTCCGTTTCTACTAGTTAGATGAGCTTGAACACATAGAGAAGAAGGTTGAGTACATGCATGGGGCTTCCTAGTGTGGACACAAGTTCATGGTTGGACTGAAACTTCCCTTGCAGACGGTTCGTATTTTCTGTCAAGACTTCATCGGCCAAAAGTTACAACCAAGCACAAAGAAGGTGGACACAATATTGGCCAAGTACTGCAGTGTCACGAGTTTCCTCAAATTTCAACCACATACTCTATTCAAAAGCTAGGACATAGTAGTTGGCAGCACTTATTTCCAGAAACAAAAATAGTAATACATCAAACAAACAAATTGAATGTGAACAAAAATAGTAAGAAAAAGAAAATATAATAAGCAAAACAAACCAAATGAAATAACAAGCAGCAAGCAGACTATGTACATGGCACAGGCGCGGCCCGACCTACTGAAAATAATTTTTGCGATCTTGGCCATTGGCAGGAAGGTTGTCAATCGTCTTGCTCAGTGATTGCAAATGATACGTGTGTGGGCCAAGCTTCTCGTAGACCATTTCAAGTCCACCGGGTTCTGCTACTGGAACCTGGGGGCATTCTAGAAGACCTTAAAGTGAAGACAACACCACTGTTTTAGGTACTGTGTGCAACATGGGCTCGGATGATGGCACGGGGTAGTTGTTTTTATTCCGAGAAAGGTTCAAGTTTCTAAAGTGAATGCGTAAGCGGATTTTCCTAGATTTTTTACATGCAGGGTTTAAATTAGAAAACCAAGTATGATGATGAACTTTTCAAGTAATCCAAACACTTAAAATGTTAGTCGATCTTTTCGGTGAAAGGAGTGAAAACAACATGAATGTGTTACCTGTTCCTTGTTGCAATAGCTTGTCTCCTCCTTTAACTAGAATCTCATGTTGGATTTCTCATGTGTAGTGTGTACTTAGGTCATCATCTGCTCATGTAGACCCATCCCAGTATTGTTTGATCAAGTGGTTGACGATTTTTCACTGCTATAGTGTGTAGCTTGTACCAAGATTGGCCATCTTTGGATCATGGTAGGTTCCCAGGTTGCTTTGTTCATTCGTAGTGTTGGTCCTTTGTGCGTTCAACATGAGTGCTTCATACTCAGCATCGTTGTTTGTGCCTTCGAACTTCAAAAAGATCGACATCATGTGTTGTTCATTGTTTTGGATGATAGAGATACACTCGGTCCTTGAGCCATCATGTGTTCCCGGTTTTTCAAGACTCATGGCCCATAGCTTGTCTGTATATGGACCGTTTGGCGTGCTGGTACTGCTGCTACTACCGTTGTTGCTACTACTACTACTATTGGAAAAACAAACTGTACAAGTTTCATTATCATCAGTTGGGCAAGGAAGTAGTCCCAACTACTTATCTGATGAGGTTGGAGCTGGCCATGTAGGATAACACTCCAATGTCATTTCTAGGAAGTAGTTTCCAAACATGAGTTCTACGAAGGCCAACGGTTCGTTCTCGCCATTAAGGGGAGTGACATTGTATTTCATATACCTGTCAGATAACACCCAGGTATGGTTGCATCTTCCCTTGTACGGAAGCCACATGTGAGACCAGTCTATAGCAAAATACTCATCTAGCTTGTTGGACCAGTATCTGCTGAGTAGCAGGCCATATGCCCAAAACAACTATGTTGATGCATTGGTGGACTCTACATCATGGGATAGTCGAATGATCACATCTTGAAGTTCACCAATGGTTGGTACTAATGTTCTATCAAGTTGGATGATTCTCGCAGATGTTTTGCTCCATCATGCATTGATCTTCTTAGCAATGGAGAGTGGCATGACGTTGGCTTCTGTGCTAGAATCAACCAAGCATTTGTCAACATTGTAATTGAAAAATTTGAATGAAAGCAAGAATGGGGGGCAACCTGAGTTTGCTTCTTCCATCTAGACTGTATTGAGCACAGTACATAGTGATCCGGGAGGTGTGCTTTCTCCCTTGCTGGTAGAGGTTGTGTTGTCCATTGTTGTTTGTCCCAATGCACGCAGCAGGATATCTCGTTGACTTTGGACTTTGGCTAACTCGAACAAATTGATGTTCGCCCTAGTTTTCTTCATGTCATCGACTATGTTGTAGTCTAGAGGTGGTAGACTCGCCGAGGTGTCCGGGGTGGAACGGATGTTCGTGTTGTTTGGTGGAGTGTTATGCAACTTGCTTCTCATGGATGTACTCTTATCCGCAATTGTCCTCCCAAACTTGCTTTATGTCTATTACTTCTAGGCAGCTGGTGGATTGGCCTTCTTTATCAGCGGCCTCACCTTCTCTTGAATTTCCCCAAGTGTAGGGGGAGCCTCTTTACTTCTAAGATTGTAATGATCATTTTGCTTTTGGGGCTGCTTCTTGATGTTCATCTTTGAGATTGCTTGCAAGCACTGATAAGTGTTCACCACATGCCGAGAACTTGATGTTTCATCAAGTGCATCCTCTTCAGTATCATTGGTGTCTTCCGGCTACTCTTGAATATTTCCTTCCGCATCAAGCGTACGACTGAAAATTGAAGTAACAAATCGCTTCCAATGTGAACAAGAGTTCTTGGGGTGGAACTCTTCATGGAATGAACAAAAATTGGGATCAACGCACTAATTGAGTTGGAACATAGGCTTCTACACAAATTTGGAAGTGAACCAGTTGTTGCTTGATGAGCCAGTTGATGAACTCCTTTCCTGTCTCTGTCTGGGTGGATGGTTGCTTGCGAATGTGTCCATTTTCCATTGCTTGAGTTCAGACATTTCGGTGGCCAAGTTCTTGACAAGGAGAGTGAGGGTCTCAATATCAGTTGCGTCCTTGTCTCTACCCTTTCTCGCCATTGCTTGGGGCTTTCTTCTCGCATCCTTGATGACTCCAATTGCATGCAAGGCCTTTTCAACAACAATAGCCTCTTCACAACTTTCTAAAAGTGTTGGCTTTGCAACTTGCTTGACAAATTGCACAATGGTGGTTGGGAGTGCAAACATGTAATAGTCAAAAGTGATGGAGTCATGAGGTTTAGTGTATGCTACAAATTTGCTCAAAATACACATAAACCTCTGATTGAAGTCTTTCACTTTCTCTTTTCCCTCCATCTTGAGGCTTCCCAATTCCTTGAGCAGCAAGGTCAGGGTCTTGTCATTAGAAAACGTTTCAAGGAACATACGTTTGAAAGAACCCCAGTTCTGTATGGAGTTGGGTGGAAGGTTGTGATACCAAGCAGTTGCGCAGTCGTCTAAGGTACATGGGAACAATCTACATGCTACGTCGTCATAACATACCTCAAGGGTCTGCAGTTGTAGGTAGAAGTTTTCTAAGTGGTCTTTTGCCTTCACCGTGTTGTCAAGGTTGAACTTGACTTTCATTCTTTCCACTCACTTCAGCATCTTATGTAGAACAGTCATGAGAGCCAATGGTCCCTTAGTCATCCATTCAAGATTTGGGTCAACCATCTCTTCGTCTTCTTCATCTTCTTCATCTCCTTCAGAGTCTAATGGTTCTAGATCTGAGTCTGTCGATTCATCCCCGCCTCCACCTCCTCCACTGCCTTCCCCTCTGCCTCCTATACCAGAGTTCGATCCCAAGATCACAAGAGTTCCTTGTTTTTCTTCAAGGAAGATTGGAGGTTCCTCTCCATCTTCAATAGCTTCCCTTAGACCTTCAAGCGTGGCAAGGACTGCTTCTTCCACCGATGATACAACAACTCCTGTGGGAGTAGATTTTGGCTTCCTAGATGTGTGTGGAAGATGTTGTACGCCTAGGATCAGTCTGACTGCTTTTGCGAATTGGCGAGTGACGGGACGAACGGAGCGAAGGTGTTGATATGAAATCTCATGTTCAATTCTGGGAGGTGAGGAGTAACCAACTGTAGAGTTGCGTGAGAGGGAGTGTGAGTTACTACCTTAACCAGATGATTGATGAGTGAGTGTGAGGGGAATTTCGGCCATGTACAATTGGTTGCCCTCCTTCTAGCGCCAAAAATGTTAATGGTGTTGGATCCACCAACATTCAGGGGATCACCTCGGTATGAATTCCCAACTAAACCTCACACTGTTTGGTGTGGGAGTCCCATCCAGTATGATGGCTTGGTTGCCATTGTCTTAAAGATTTGCCTCAACTCTTGCTTATCAGCACATGAGAGTGGTTCACATTGTCTTCGAGAAGTGAGGTTCGCATGCCTGGTGAGTGTAAGTGTCACTTGTGTCAATGGTTCTTTCACTGTCAAGGGAGAGGGTGAGAGTGAGTTCCAGGTCGATTGGGAGTAATCCCAACACTACTAGGAACAAAAAACACAACAGGACATGCACAGCTTCTGGCAGAGTAGTCCACACGAATGCGGCAGTCACAATATACAAGGTAAGATAAAACATAAACACTCACGATTAGTCTGAATGAGTGCAATGGTTGTTACAGAAAGCTTCATGTGAAGGGTATGTATGATGTCTAGGAGAGCCGTCTACACGGGTGAGACAACGTTAACAGCATATACAACACATTTCCATTAATATATTATGCATTACTACAAATGAAGCAGTTCATATGTAGAACACAGGTTAAAGAAACATGCATTACAACTGTTAAAGATCGGTCTTACAACAGATACAATACATGTGTGAAAACATGTTGCCCTATCGGTAGGCTTTTGAACTAAGAGAAAGTTTAAAGACACAACATTACACCATACATCACTAACCCCGAGTGCGGGGCGTTGGAGCCACTACTTACTCCTCAAAGAAAATATTACAGAATCTCTTGGCTATGTCAGAGGAGCTAAGGTGAAAAGTCCTTTGCATGTATAAATGAGGGGGTATTTATAGCCAAGGGTGAAATTGACCCTAATGGATATTTGACTACCCTCATAACTATTTGACTTCCATGAACTTTTGACTTACATGAATCTTTGTTCAACAAGTGGGTCTCTTGGACTTCCACATTACATCACATTGATTGACATCAAGCCCATAGTGGAGATGTGGGTGACATGACTCATGACATGACTCAACATGACTTGACATGACAATTATGGAGTGTATGTTGAGCTATAGTGCTACTGGGTGATGGATGTCTTCATGGTGTATCATAGCTTCACCTCCGCATGGCGAAGTGCGCGGAGTCTTCGATGGTCCTTGGTTCGCTTGATGAAGTTTTAGCATGTTGTTCCTTGCTTTCATGCTGGAAGGCTTGATAGGCTCATCTATTCATGAAGGTGCATGTTCGTCGCATTTATCTACTTCGCATGCTTCGTTCGTTTATCCGTTGGTGAACCCGTCCTTCTACATGTGCTCCCTTCGTTCATCCCATTTGTCGTCTTGCCATGTTTGTTGGTGTACCTATACCTGCAATCACTCATGACAATATGACATCAAATCCAAAACCTCCTAGTCTACCATGACATAAGATCATTTCGGATGTAGGTGACCAGGAGAGGCAGCAAGGCTGTGATGTGGGATGTTGGCTCCAAGCACTACTGATGAAAATTGTGCAAGAGTCACTGAGTGATGGAGACAGGCAATCTGAGTCAACAATGGTTGTATGCAAGGTCTAGCTCAGTGGGGAGGAAAAATTGCACAAATTTTGGGAGGAACAGTCCGGGCTACTAGAAGGCAAGGCAGGCATGCTCTACCCATTTTTTAGAACGAACGGTTGTGAGTTTGGACAACCAGATTTGCACAATTTTCTAGACGAACAGGTCAGGCTGCATGGAGTGTTAGTGGGCAGGGATTGTGTAGTTTTTTGGGGGAACTGCCCAAGAGACTGGCAGCCAAAACTACGCAATTCCCAGAGGGAACTTCCAGTTGGCTGCTGGGACACTGGTAGCAGAAACTATGCAATTCTTGGACAGAATTGGGAGTCTGCTGCTAGGGGCTATTGGCTAAGAAAACTACACTGAGGCCGGGAGGCTGGCTTGCTAATCATATTTGTGCAATTTATGAGCTAAGCTGACTGATGGGTAGTGGAATGCTTGCTCATGATCACTGCGCAATTTCTGAGATGAACAGTCAGTCGACTATCAGGTGACTGACTGGGAAAATTACACAATTTTCTGAGGGAGACAGGGATGGGCACTTGGTGTCTATCCAACATGTCTGCACAATTTCCTCAATCAGTTGAGTGGGTGAGGTCAATGGTGTCTGCGCAATTTTTTAGGGGAGTCAGTCCCGGGGTGACTGTCAGTTCTGATTGGTCAGGTGGACAGCATGAGAGTTGATTGGATTTCTTACGGGCAGCACAACTTGAAAAGAATAGCTTGGTGCTTCTGCATTGTTCTGATTGATAGTCGTTCGAGTCAATGGTAGGGTGATGATCTAGCTATCAGAGAGGAGTCTGGTCATTAAAACTTTCAGCAAAAATGGCTAAGTGTGTGAACAATCAAAAGATGCATAGGTGATTATATGAATGCAAACTCGCATGACTTGACGATGAAACGACCAAACCATCTAGACATACATGTTCGACATGACTGACCAATGGTGTAAGTGACAAGCGTTACACTTGTGATTGATCATTCATTGATCGAGACGACACTTGCATGATAGTGAATGTGATTCCATGTGTGAGTGCAACAGATGCTTTCATAGCAAACATAACAAGCACATACAAAGCAAAGACTTTGAGCATAATGAGAACATGGTTGCAAGCATGACTTAGACATCAGCATGTAGAGGCTTGAATGCAATGGACAAGTAAGGCAGATGTAAATACTCACAAGAGATCACGAAGTGAACCCGAGTGTGTGCAGTCATCAAGTGAAACTCTTCAAGGGAGGCTCCGAAATTGGTGCAGGCCAAATTTTTGGAGGGTGGTTGTAGCTGCTACAATAGAAGGCTAGGACCCCGTATAGGGAGACTAACCCCCAAATGGAGATGCATCTATAATCTTGCATAAGATCCAATGCATTCACCTTTCCCTCCAATACAAAAAATCATTAGAATAATCAAGTGAAAGAGCTTACAAGTTGTAACAGCCCCTGGTTAAAAGTTCATGTAATAGAAGTTAATAAAGGAAAAATAAGACCACGGTTAAGGGACACTTATTCCAAGTTGAATGTTGGGAAAATATATCCTAGTAGGTATCACTGGATATGCTTATGGCTAAGGTAAATTGGCCAAGGCAATGGCTAATTCATTAAAAAGGCAAAAAGGTATTTTGGCTCATTTAATTAAGAAAAGAAAGGAAAGTAGGAGAAAAGGAAGATGAAAGGTCACAGGTTTCATGCAAGGAGGAAATTGAATGAAAATAATGCAAAATGAAGAAAATAGAGGCCTCATTGATAAAAAGGCTTCTGAGGATCAGTTCATGGCTTTTAGTTAGTTCAGTTTCAAAGCTCTCTCATTATTCTCTCTCTCTCACACTCTTGGTCACTTAGAGATTTCTTGGAGCATTCTAGCTTTGGAGCAAGGAAGGGAAAAGCAAGCAAAGGAAGGACAAAGAAAAGAAAGGAAAGAAAATATAAAGCAAGGAGGAGAAGGATCAAGCAACTTCAACAGGAATAATTGTAGGTAACATATTGCATGTGTGATTTCCTAGCTGGTTTTGACATGCATGGTTTTGTATGTTGGTATATGGTTCTCTTGTTATCGGTGGCATGGTTTTTCTGGGCTATGACAGTGGTTTTTCAGCCTTGCCTTGCCTTTTTTTTGGATAGCCATGGTGTGATGGGATTGTTTTCTCGGTTTTAAGCTTTGGAATTACTGAATGGTTTCTGAATCCGATGTGGAGGCGGTCTCAGGAAAATTCCCAAAGGCCTAGGAATCCCTTGATCGATTTTGGTGGGATACATGGTAATCCCTGAGGGTAGTGTCTTGGTTTAGGGCCTAGTGATCTGCTATGGATTGTTGTAAATCCTGAGAGACAAGGAGACAGAAAATTCCTCAAGTTTAGTAATGGAGTCTAGAGGCATTCCAAGCTTGGTTTGGTTTTGTGATCTCGATGTCGATTTTGGTGAGATAATGGTTTGGTGAGAGTGGAGGTGGTTTAACCTATGGATTCCCGTGGTTGTTTTTGGATTGGTTTATCCATGAGATCCCACATTAATGCTTGGAATATGGCATAGGGGTGACTAGATGAAAGAAAGATTTAGCTCAACGATGTCTATGGTCGAGTGGTACGTGGAAGTCTCGAACCTAGTCGGCTCTTGCCTATGTTTAATAAAAGTTAAATTCTCTTGATTTTGTACTTGTTATTATGTGGCCTTAATAGTTGTTATCTCATTGTTATTTACATGGTTTAATGCTGGTTATAAGCATGGTTATATGGCTAGTTATGGTCATGGTTATTTAATGTATTTACTTGTAACTAAAATGATAATGGATGCAAGACCTAATTGATGTCAAGACAGTTAAGGAAAGAGGGTAGTGATACTTCCTATCAAGTCTCATATGAGTAATCATTCATTTATTCTCTGTATTGTATTCATGTCCTATAGATTGCATTGATGCCAAGTGTTTGACAGAATGTTAGTCTCGGTGAGGAATGGTCAGGCCTAGTCTCGGAGCCATTTTTGACTTGCAAGTCTTGTTGTCATGTAAATTATGGATTCTGAAAGCTATAGGGGTTTCTGGGAAGAGACCTAGATTCTGGGCTTGAAAGTGGCACTAATCTTGGAGTCGCAGCCACAGGTCTAAGGAGAGAAGTCCCAAGATTGCGAGTGACTGGAGCCACCCAAACTGACCCTTGTCCATATCAAGGGAGCGTACATGGGTTTAATGTCCTAAAAATATGTGGGACCCAAGGATTGCCCATGGGGATGAATGGGAAGGTATATGGGAGTCTTGTACCAGGTATAGAAGGTCTATGTTGTGGGTTTCCATCGATTCCACTTCCTTGACTGACACATAGGGAGTCGAATCATATCATAATAACTTCTGGTCACATGTTTATCCCAGTTGGATGGTTACTTGGGTAGATGTGGGAGGAGGTCATTACAGAGTGGCATCATAGCATGGTTCACCCCTCAGAATGGATGGGTTGTGTGTTGGTCACGCATTCATGTCGGTTTCATATGTGTTTCTTGTGTTGTAAGACCATGTGCTTATTGCATTTGTATGGTATGGGTTATGGTTGCAGTGAGCTTGCCATGGGAAGTTGATGGTGTTTTTGTGGGGTGTGTTGTCATGAGTGTATGGTTGATTATGCATTGTTTATGCATGTTAGTAGTATTCACATGTGGTCAAGTGTACAGTGATGTGGTGGTTGTTTTCATGCATGAGGTCATGGTATGTATAGTTGACATGGTCATGCATTGATGACTGGACTCTAGCCAGAATTATGGTTATATGCTTATATGCTTATGTGTTATATTTCTATATGATGTCATGATTATGCTATACATGTATCATGATGATTTTTTGATCCTGTAGATGATGTATCCTCCCTAAATTATGCTAAGATACATTGGTTCATTGTGAGCAGTGTAGTGTTAGGAATTCTTCTGACTTAAAAGACACATTAAGAAGCTTTAAGGCATAAATAAGGAGTTGTAAGGAAGAAAATAAGAGAATCATACATGCATAGGAGAAAAAAACATAAGTAAATGTAGTGATACTTCATATTTTTTTAGAATTGGATCGACAGGGACCACTTTAGATCAACCATAAGTAGGAGGACAAAACTAGTGGGGCATATGGAAATAGGTCTTCTAATAGGTATAGATCAGATAGAAAGGACACAAATAGAGGTGGAAGATCATTGGACACACCTGACAGGAGGACTGGTATGTATGGGCATCATTCTAGTTCCTCTTCTAGGATACATTACCCTAGTCATCATTGTCACCATCCTTACAGGAAGGGTGAGTACTTGCCTGAGGAGTGTAATAAATTCAAGCTGCCTGTTAGGGTCCAACCCTAACCCCCTTATTTATGTAATAGGGTCAAGTCATAGTTATAGTTAAGTAAAGAGTCAATAAAGCCCATATTAATAATTGTAAGTGGTTGACCCAAATTTAAAGAAGGGACCACAATTAGTTGCAAATGGGCCATGGTATATTAGATAGATGGTATTAATAAGAACCATGGTATTGACCCATGGTATTGTATGTATGAATCCTATATAAAGGATAGAGACTCCCCTCGAGGAGCATCGTGTCTTATTTTGTAATTAAGCCCAGCTCTATTCGAGGTTGCCCCCTCGAAGAGGCAAGTGAACATTGCTTTCCTTTCTGAATAATAAAATACATGCTATTATTTCTTATTGTTCTGTGTTCTGGGTATATTTCTTCACATATTTGGTATTCTGGTATCTTCTCGTAGGTCAAGAGCATAACAAGTGGTATCAGAGCACTTTCCAGGGCCGATGGGATCTCCATTTTTAGCAAAACAAATTTGGCTAGAGACATGTTCTGGCATCTTTAAACCACGGGATCTGTCATTGAGCGCATAAACCTGTGGATTTGGAGAGGCATGCACGCAGGAAATACAAGAGGTGGTCACGCTTGTTGGACTCCCTTGTAACCCTTATGGGTACCCCTTCAAGTAGTAGCACATCAGATAGAACTGCGCATGGACTATCTTCCAAGTACCCTCTGGGTATATCGGAATCCCCCTAGGCTCTCTTGAAACCTCGCCATAGATAAATCGTCGGTTGTCTTGCTACTACAATACACTGAGAACAACACTTGAGGAGATTACTCGTGCGTACGATATGGTAGTTGGGTTGTACTGCTAAGGGTACGATTGATCCTCCTTGGTTGGTGCCGTGAAAGATTGGGCCGAGTACTACTGTCAGACCCTTATGTATATTGCGATTTGTAGCACCTGACACTCCTTGAGACCATAGTTCCCTTGTCTCTCTCTAGATCACGCATCATCTTTTCCAGATTAGATCTAGCAGGTGGGTTCTGTCACAGCCGCAACAATCGGTTCTGCCATTCAGATCTCTCAGATCCGCCATTCATATTTATTAGATCCGCCAATTAGATCTATGAGATCTTCCATTCAGATCTAGCCGTTGGGTTCTGTAGCAATCGCCACAATCAGATCTGCCATTCAGATCTAGCAGTAGGGGTTCAATCACTGCCACATTCCTACTCATACTCTGTAGTTGAGGGTTTGTCGACAAATCTGGCTATTTGCGTGGGCCCCTATACTTGGGCGTGATTCTCGCAGGACATTGGGCAGAATTTACTTTTCTGGACGCTTATAGGAGACTTAGCCCATAAGAATCAAGTCGACGGGCTGAGCAAGGTGGTACCATTCACTTGTTAGCATCAAAATTTCGGGTGGTCCAAAATTTTATTTATTTATTTCGCAGTAACGACAAGTGCATAGGATCGGTGCATGTTACAAACCAAAGCTCAAGATATGGCCAATGAGAAGATCGACACCCTTGAACAAAAGTTGGACGCATTAATGAAGATGATCCAGACCTTAGCTGACACTATCACAATGGGAAAGTCGGGGGAACAATCAGAGGCATATGATTTTAATGAAAACATTGAGGGCGAGTCTAGCCATTCTCTTCACCTCTTTGGAAACCACCAACAGTCCCAGCCACGACCACCCAAGCTGGACATGTATAAATTTGATGGCCCTCATCCGGGCACATGGCTAGCACAAATGGAGGAATATTTCACATTGAATCACATCAGAGATGATGCGACTCAGCTAAGTGTGGGTAACATGTACTTGGACAACGAAAGATGGCAATGGTGGTAGTGGCATCAACGTTGCAATGTAAGGCCCGTGACTTGGCAGGTATTCGCAAAATCCCTTTCAGATTGCTTCGACCATGAATCTAATTTTTTGGGTCGTCTTACTAAGCTCCGACAAACAAGAATAGTGCAAGAATATATTACAGCCTTTGAAGCCTTAGCCTTCCACAGAAGAGGTCTACAAGATGAGTTCTACTTGGAATGTTTTGTCAGTGATGTCAAAGAAGCCATACAAACCTACGTCCGACTGCAACACCCAATATCATGGCTGGATGCTTGCAAGATAGCTCGTGAAGTAGAACTCACATTAGCGGCCCAATCGACTTGTCCAAATTTCATAGCCATGGGTGCCCCACCCAGGCCCCAAGCACTACCCAAACACTTAAGGTTCAAAAGGTGTTACCAGTGGAAATGGCGGAAAGAAGAAAGCAAGGATTGTGTTACTATTGTGATGAGAAATACTCCCTGGGGCATAAATGCAAGGAACCCAAATTCTTTCAAATTGATGCTACTGATCACAGTTCATTAGAGGAAGCCCCACCATTTGAGGAACCAGAGGAGGAAGATGAGGACAACCAGTCAGACAATGCGCTCCCAGCTACACCTGATGAACCAGTTATCTTGCTTCATGCTTTGGCAGGGATTTCTTCTCCCCAAACTCTCAAAATCATAGGTTTTATTAAGCATCTCCCTGTAGTAGTCTTGATTGATAGTGGCAGTATGCATAAATTTATCCATCAAAGAGTTGTTGAAGCAGTGCATTGTTTTGTCAGAGCAGTCTCTAATTTCCAGGTCCAAATTGCTGATGGGGGGACAATGAAATGTGAAGGCCATTGTGAAAATGTCAAACTTCAAATGGGGGATTATCAGCTAAAGACCCACATGTTTTCCATACACATGGGAGGGTGTGAAATTGTCTTGGGTGTTGAATGGCTCCGCACAATGGGTTTCCAGGAGTTATATATGAGCTTTAAACAAAACAACCACACACATACCCTCCGCGAACTCCAAGCAGGTGCTTCCTCTATCATTAGCTCGCATAGGAAGGAAAAATTGTTAAAAAAGGGCCACCATGGAGTTATAGCCCAATTTAATGCCATCCAGGCCTTTGAACCCACTTCTCTTCATACTCATCCTGAGATGCAACAGATCTTAAATAGCCATCTGCCGGTCTTTGACAAGCCTCATGAGCTTCCACCCTCGAGAGGGGAACATGATCATAGCATTAGTTTGGTCCCAGGGGCCCAATCACAAAATGTGCACCCATATAGATATCCGTTCGTCCAAAAGAATGAAATTGAAAAAATCATCAAGGAACTCCTAGAAGAAGGCGTCATTCGTCCTAGCATTAGTCCTTATTCATCACCTGTGGTCATGGTGCTCAAGAAAGATGGGGAATGGCGTATGTGTCCAAACTTCAGGACCCTCAACAAGCTGATGGTCAAAGATAAATTTCCCATCTCAGTTGTCAATGATTTACTGGATGAACTAAATGGGGCTCAATTCTTTACTAAGCTCGAACTTCGCTCGAGCTCTCACCAAATTCGCATGAAAGAAGTAGACATTCCAAAGACTGCTTTCCAAACTCATGAAGGCCATTATGAATTCTTGGTCATGCCATTCGATCTTTGTAATGCCCCATCCACTTTTCAGAGCCTCATGAACCACCTGCTCAAACCATATCTCAGAAAATTTGTCCTTGTTTTCTTTGATGACATCCTCATTTACAGCCACACTTGGGCCACACATCTTCAACATGTAGATCTTCTCTTGTAATTGCTCTGGAAGCATAAATTATTTGTCAAGATGTCCAAGTGCTCTTTTGGCATTGAAGAAGTTGAGTATTTGGGCCACATTGTGGGGCGTGAAGGTGTCAGGGTGGACCCCAAAAATATCCAGGCAATGTAGGATTGGCCTTGACCAAAGACGTTGAAGATCTTGAGAGGATTTTTGGGTCTCACGGGCTACTATCGCAAATTTGTTCACAATTATGGTCGCATTGCTAGACCCCTCACTCACCTTCTCAAGAAAAATTCATTTCTCTGGAATGATGAAGTGCAATAGGAATTTATAGCTCTCAAACAGGCCATGTGTTCCACTCTCGTATTAGCACTACTCGGCTTCACCAAATCTTTTGTGATTGAATGTGATACTTCAAGTAAGGGTATTGGGGCGGTCATAATGCAGGAAGGTCGACCCTTGGCCTTCACTAGCGAACAACTAAGTGGGACAAATTTGGGACAATCTACCTATGAGAAGGAGATGATGGCCATCTTACATGCAGTAGATACCTAGCGACCATACTTATTGGGGCGGTGTTTCCAAATCCGCATAGACCATCAAAGCCTTAAATATTTTTTGGAGCAATGCCTATCCTCGCCACAAAAAAATAAATGGCTCGCCAAAATGTTTGGATATGATTATGAGATAATTTACAAGAAAGGGCGCAAAAATGTCATAGCAGATGCTTTATCACACCAATTTGAGGAGGAAAGCACCCTGCTCGCAATCTCCCTTCCCATTCTAGAATGGATTGAAGAGGCTTGCAAGGAATGGTTTTCACGTCCTTTGCTCTCCCAACTCATTAATAAATTGCAGGCGGATCCAAATTCCACAACAGGCTACTCTTGGTGGGATGAGATTCTTCGCTACAAGGACAGAGTTGTGATATCACCAACTTCCACCTTCAAAAGTCACATTTTGGCGGAGTTGCACTCATCTCCCACTGCAGGCCATTCAAGCTTTCAAAAGACTTATGCTCACACTCGACGTTCATTCTTTTGGACAGGCATGAAAAAGGAAATTCTTACTTTTGTAGCTGAGTGTGACGTATGTCAGCGCCACAAAGGAGAAACAGTCAAATCCCCAGGCACATTACAGCCATTTCCCATCTTGGCCTCAATCTGGATGGAGGTTTCTATGGACTTCATTACGGGTCTTCCGAAGTCAGGCAACAAGTCAGTCATCATGGTGGTTGTGGACAGACTTTCTAAGTATGCTCATTTTTGCGCCCTACCCCACCCTTTTACACTGGCTTTGGTGGCTCAATCTTTCATGGACCACATCTTCAAATTGCATGGCATGCCCACTTCCATTGTGTCTGATTGTGACCCGATCTTCACCAGTAACTTTTGGCAAGAACTCTTCAGGCTACAAGGTACCCAACTACAACTCAGTACTTCTTATCATCCCAAACTGATGGTAAAACTGAAGTAGTCAACAAATGTCTAGAGACCTACCTTAGGTGTTTCACTTCAGAAAAGCAACATCTTTGGGTATAGTGGTTACCTCTAGCCGAATGGTGGTATAACACTAACTATCATGCCACCACCAAAATGACTCCATATGAAGTAGTTTATGGTCAACTCCATCCTTCACCTACTCCTTATATCCAGGGATGCTCGAAGGTACAAGCAGTGGATCAACTCTTACAGAATTGCACAACCATGTTGGCCCACCTCAGAGAGAATCTCCATCAAGCTCAAAACCGCATGAAGCAATAGGCATATCAACATCGTTCAAAAAGCGAATTTCAAGAAGGGGATCAGGTATTTTTGAGGCCACAACCATATAAGAAAACATCACTCAAAGACAAGGGTTGTCAGAAATTATCTCCAAAATTCTACGGACCGTATCAAGTACTTCAGTGCATCGGAGAAGTAGCCTACAAGCTAGCTTTGCCACCCACTACGAAATTCCATCCAGTCTTCCATGTCTCATATCTTAAGAAAGTGATTGGGAACCATTGCTGAATTCAAACAAGTCTACTGGAATTGGATGAAGAAGGTTCAATCTGGCTCCAACCTGAATAGGTTCTTGACACGTGAGAATGGCACCTACGCGGCTGCACGATCAAGGAAGTCCTCGCCAAGTGGAAAGACACCACTCTAGAAGATTTAACCTAGGAACCAGCCACTATCCTGCAGTAGTTTCCACAGCTTCAGCCTTGAGGAAAAGGCTATTTTTATGGGGGAGGGCATGTTAGGGTCCAACCCTAACCCCCTTATTTATGTAATAGGGTCGAGTCATAGTTATAGTTAAGTAAAGAGTCAAGAAAGCCCAAATTAATAGTTGTAAGTGGTTGACCCACATTTAAAGAAGGGACCATAGTTAGTTGCAAATGGGCCATGATATTAGATAGATGGTATTAATAAGAACCATGGTATTGACCCATGGTAATGCATGTATGAATCCTATATAAAGGATAGATATTTCCCTCGAGGAGTATCATGTCTTATTTTGTAATTGAGCCCAGCTCTATTGGAGGTTGCCCCCTCAAAGAGGCAAGTGAACATCGCTTTCCTTTCTGAATAATAAAATACATGCTATTATTTCTTATTGTTATGTGTTCTGGGTATATTTCTTCGCATATTTGGTATTCTGGTATCTTCTCGCAGGTCAAGAGCATTGCACTTCCTACATTCGATGGAGAGATGAAGAAGTCAGAAGATGATGAGGCATGGTTGCTTGGGTTGAAGAAATTATTTTGATTGCATATCTATACAAAGATCACAAAAGAAAAGATAACCCCTTTCAGTCTTAAAGGAAAAGCATATATTTGGTGGGAGGATGTGAAGAATGTTAAAGGTATTCAGGAGGATGACTTGACTTGGAATGAGTTTGAGAGGCTTTTCAAGAAGAAGTATTTGTCAGAAAGGTACTATGATGACAAAGCTAAGGATTTTTATGAGTTGCAGATGGGTTTCATGACAGATGACGAGTATACTAGTAGGTTCTTGGAGTTGTTGAGATATGTGCCTTACCTAAAGGAGGAGAAGGCCAAGGTTCATAGATTCATTAGTGGACTTCTAGTAGCATACAGAGACCAGATTGAGTTCGATGAGCCTAGATCATTGGAGGAGACCATCCAAAAGCTGAAACATTTTTATGAGCAGTCGAAGCGCAAAGTTGAGCCTAAGAATGACTTGAAAGGAAGTAAGAAATTCAAAGGAAATCGGCCACCAAAGTGGGGAAAACCTCAAGATGCTCGTGAGAAAGAAAATGTGGTCCTTTACAATAATTTCAATACAGTTGAGAAGGGACAGGTAGAGCAGGAGATTAGAGGCGATGGTAGAGCACCATTGCATTGTTGGATATGTGACAAGGATCGTGGTAAGAGGGATTGTCCGTAGTATCAGGGTGGTAGACCCTAGATCTATAGTGCTTAGATGGCTCATACAATTGAGGATGTTGGTCATAGCATTCCTCATATTTATGCAGCTGTGGAAAATAGGCTGGTGGATCATCATGCATCTATCATTGAGATGGATGATAAGATTTGTGATCAAGTTGTTTCTATTTTGATTGATCCTGGATTAAATTATAGTTATATTAATCCTGACCTAGTGGATAAGTGTGGTTTGAGAAAAGAAGTGCATGCATAATCTTGGTTGGTACAATTGGCTATAGGTACAAAGAAGAGAGTTCACCATTGGGTAAGAGCTTGTGCATTTGAGTTAAATGGAATTCCTACAACAATACATTTGATTGTACTAGCATTAGGATTGCATAACATGCTTTTGGGTATGGATTGGATGTACCTTCACAGGACCAAAGTGGATTGCTTCAACAAGACCATTGAGTTCCTGGATGATAATGGGGAAAAGAGAATTTTTCAGGGAAAGAAGAAGCCTACATCAGTGAGGATGGTTACCAGTATGCATGCTAAGCATAGTTGCAGAAAATTTTGTGTGACTTTTGTAGTGCATATATCAAGTGACAAGGGTAAAGATGTTGAGGATGCAGAAATATTCAAGAGGTACCTTGTATTGCAGTAGTATTAGGGTGTGTTTCCAGCAGAGATTACAAATTTACCTCCTCACAAGGAAGTAGATTTATCTATTGAGTTGGTGCCAGGGATGACACCAACATCAAAGGAACCTTATAGGATGAGCACCTGAGAGCTAGTAGAGTTGAAATTGCAATTAAAGGAGATGCTTGACAAGGGATACATTAGGTCAAGTGTATCAACCTAGGGTGCACCAGTGTTGTTCATAAAGAAGAAAGATGGTACTCTCAAATTATGCATCAATTATAGGCAGCTAAACAAGGTGACGATCAAGAACAGGTACCCATTGCCAAAGATTGATGATTTGTTTGATCAGCTGAAGGAAACAACAATGTTCGCTAAGATTGACTTGAGATCAGGATACCATTAGGTATGCATCAATGAAGAGGATGTTTACAAGACTACCTTCAAGACCAGGTATGGGCATTATGAGTTTGTTGTAGTTCCATTCAGTTTGACTAATGCCCCATCTACATTTATGTGTTTGATGAATAATGTGTTGTATGCTTATCTAGACAAGTTTGTTATTGTATTCATTGATGGCATCTTGATATAATCTAAGAATGAAGAAGAGCATGCCGAGTATTTAGCAACAACGTTGAGATTGATAAGAGAGCATCAGTTGTATTCCAAGCTTAGTAAGTGTATCTTCTTTCAAACAAAAGTGCATTACTTGGGACATGTTGTTTCCAAGGAAGGCATAGCAGTAGATCCTGAAAAGATAAGGGCCATCATGGAGTGGGAAACTCCTAAGAATGTGGATGAGGTGAGATCATTCATGAGGTTGGAAGGTTACTACACGAGGTTCATCAGGATATTCTCACACATTTCATATCCTATGACATCCTTGCAGAGGAAAGGTAAGAAGTTCAAATGGACAAAAGAATTTGCAGCTAGTTTTGAGCAGCTAAAGAAGATGTTGAACAATGCTCTCATCCTTAAGATTGCAGATCTAGATAAAGAGTTTGTAGTGTGTACAGATGCATGTAGAAGAGGCATTGGTGGGGTCCTTATGTAGGAGGTACAGGTGGTGTGCTATGAGTCCATGAAGCTGAATGAGGATGAGCAGAACTATGTGACTTAGGATCTTGAGTTGGTAGCTATTATTCACACCTTGAAGATGTGAAGGTATTATCTTCTTGGTAGGATATTTGTATTAATGACTGATCACAGTGGGTTGAGATACTTGTTTGAATAGCTAAATCTAAATGTTAGGCAAGCTAGATGGTTGGCTACCCTTAGTGAGTTTGAATTTGAGATCAGATACATTAAGGGAAAGCAGAACCAGATTGCAAATGCTCTTAGCAGGAATGTATAGGTGAATCATATAGTAGTTATGAGCTCTTATGGGACAGATTTACAGGATAGGATCTTGCAGGCAAGATAACGAGATGACATGTATATGGATATTATGAACAGGTTACATCATAGTATAGGTATAGGTGCTTAGGATGTAGACTATCGTCTCATGATAGATGGTTTGGTGAGATTTAGGGACATGATCTATGTGCTGGATTGTAGTGAGATCAAGAAGATTATCTTGAGGGAGTTTCACGTCAATCCATACTCGGGTCACACTGCATATCAGAAGATGTTGATAATGGTGAGGAAGTTCTACTATTGGCTAAATCTGAAGAAGGAAGTGGTAGAGTTCATGGCTAAACGTTTGGATTGTCAGCTGGTAAAGGAAGAATGTAAGCATCCAGGTGGTATACTATAGCCTATTTTGATTCTAGAATGGAAATGGGAGCTCATTTCCATGGATTTCATTATAGTTCTTCTGAGGAGAGTGAGACAACATGATTCTATTATGTTCATAGTCGACAGGTTGAGCAAGGTAGCTCACTTCATTTCAGTGAAGACTAGGTGGCATAGGTTTTCTTCAGGGAAATCATGAGATTACATGGTGTTCTAAAGAAGATTGTGTCGAATAGGGATGTGAAGTTCACTTCCAGGTTTTTGGAAGGAGTTATTTGCAGGTTTGGGTATAGATTTGGCATTCAGTACAACCTATCATCCGCAGACAGATGGAGAGACAGAGAGGGTCAACAGGATCTTGGAGGATATGTTGAGGATGTAAGTGATGAACCAACAAAGAAGATGGGAGGAGTATCTTCCATTGGTTGAGTTTGCATATAACAATGGTTATCAGGAGTCATTGAGGATGAGTCTTTTCGAGGCAGTGTATGGGTGGAGTTGTAATACTCCCATCAGCTGGAGTGATCTAGTGAATAGGGTACTTATTGGACCGGATATATTCACATACATGGAAAAGGAAATGCAGGTTATAAAAAAGAATCTAAAGGTAGTCCAGGATAGACATAAGAGTTATGCGGATCAACATAAGACTTTCAAGGAGTTTCAGGTTGGGGAGCATGTGTATTGTGCATCAAGCCCAAGAAGAGATCTTTGAGGATTTTATCATGTGCCAAGTTAGCAACATGATATTGTGGGCCTTTTGAGATCCTTGAGAGGATTGGAGAAGTGGCCTATTGACTTGCATTGCCTCCAACAGTGAAAGTCCATGATCTTTTCCATGTTTCATTTATTAAAAGGTATATCAAGGATGTTGATCATGTTATTGATTGGTTTGTATTTCAGGTGGAGCAAGGAGAATTCCTGTCGGAGCCTCAGTGCATATTGTAGCAAAAGCAACTCATGCTTAGGAACAGAGCCATAGAGAAAGTTAAAGTTTAGTGGAAGCACTTTGGGCCCGAAGAAGCTACATGGGAGATGGTGAATCATATGCAGGCCATGCATCCTTCTTTGTTTTCTAGTTGAGGCAAAGAAGTCTTAGTATGATGTTTGGTATATGTTTGGAATATGTTTTGTTGATGTTTTGGTATATGTACATATGTATATGGATGTAAATACGACCATGAGATAATTTATAAAGCTCCAATAAGCAGTAAGGTTGTTATCTTGTCATGTTGTCATGATGTTTTCTTTTGAGCGGATCATTCATTGTAAATACTGCAACAAGCTAAGTTATAAATTTCCATGGGAAGTATGTTTTCTTTTCAGTTACTTTGCTAAGGTCTTGGTGTCATTTAACATCGAGGATGGTCCTCCCCAAAGGGGAGGGGTCTGTAACAACCCCTGGTTAAAAGTTCATGTAATAAAAGTTAATAAAGGAAAAATAAGACCACAATTAAGGGACAATTATTCCAAGATGAATGTTGGGCAAAGATATCCTAGTGGGCATCACTAGATGTGTTTATGGCTAAGGGAAATTGGCAAAGGAAATGGCTAAGGCATTAAAAAGGAAAAAAGGTATTTTGGCACATTTATTTATAAAAATAAAGGAAAATAGGAGAAAAGGAAGGTGAAAGGTCATAGGTTGCATGTGAGGAGGAAATTGAAGGAAAATAATGGAAAGTGAAGAAAATAAAGACCTCATTTATAAAAATGCTTCTGAGGATTAGTTCATGGCTTTTGGTCAGTTCAGTTTTGGATCTCTCTCATTATTATCTCTCTCACAAACTCTTGGACACTTAGAGTTTTCTTGGAGCATTCTAGCTTTGGAGCAAGGAAAGGAAAAGCAAGAAAATGAAGGAAAAGGAAAAGAAAGGAAAGTAAATATAAAGCAAGGAGGAGAAGGATCAAGCAACTTTACCCTGAATACTTGCAGGTAAAATATTGAATGTGTGATTTCCTACCTAGTTTTGACATGCATGGTTTTTCATGTTGGTATATGGTTCTCTTAATGTCGGTGGCATGGTTTTTTCAAGTTATGATAGTGGTTTTTCATCCTTGCCTTGCCCTTTTCTAGATAGCCATGCTGTGATGGGATTTTTTTTCTCAGTTTTCAACTTTGGAATTACCAGATGGTTTCGGAATCTGGAGTGGAGGTAGTCTCAGGAAAATTCCCAAAGGCCTAGGAATCCCTTGACCGATTTTGGCAAGATAAACAATAAAGCTTGAGGGTGGTGTCTCAATTTAGGGCCTAATGATTTGGTGTGGATTACAGTAAATCCTTAAAGATAAGGAGACAAAAATTCCTCAAGGATAGTGATGGAGTCTGGAGGCATTACAAAATTGGTTTGGTGTTGTGATCTTAGTGCTGGATTTGGTGAGATGATGATTATGTGAGGGTGGAGGTGGTTTAACCTCTGGATTCCCTTGGTTGTTTTTGGATTGATTTATCCATGATATCCCACATTCATGCTTGGAATATGGCATGGGGGTGACTGGCTGAAAGAAATATTTGGTTTAGCCATGTCTATGGTCGAGTGGTACGTGGAAGTCCCAAACCTGGTCGGCTCTTGCCTATGTTTAATAAAAGCTAAGTTCTCTTGCTTTTGTACTTGTTATTATGTGGCCTTAATAGTTGTTATCTCATTGCTATTTACATGGTTTAATGTTGGTTATAAGAATGGCTATATGGTTGTTTATGGTCATGGTTATTTCATGTATTTACTTGTAACTGAAAGGATAATATATGCAAGACCTAATTGATGTCAAAACAACTAAGGGAAGAGGGTTGTTATCACTCTTGTCAAGTCTCATATGATTTATCAATCATTTATGCTCTATCTTGTATTCATGTCCTATAGATTGTGTTGATTCCAAGTGTTTGACAGAATGTTAGTCTCGGTTAGGGATGGTTAGGCCTGGTCCTAGAGCCAGTTTGGGCTTGCAAGTCTTGTTTTCATGTAAATTATGGATTCTAAAAGCTATAGGGTTTTTGGATGGTGACCTGGATCCTGGGATTGAAAAGTGGCACAAATATCAGAGTCCTAGGCACAGGTCTAAGGAGAAAAGTCTCCAGATGCATGCATGCCTTGCTATGCAAGTGACTGGAGCATCCTAGACACACCCTTGTCCATATCAAGGGAGCGTCTAGGGTTTTAATGGTATAAAACTCAGTGGGACGTAGGAACTAGTCATGGGGATGATTGGGAAGGCTTATGGGAGTCCTGTAGCAGGTATAGAAGGTTTTTGTTATGGGTTTCCATCAATTCCACTTCCTTAACTGACACATAGGGAGTCGAATCATATCATAGTAACTTCTCATCACATGTTTACCCCAGTTGGCTAGTTACTTGGTTAGATGTGGGAGGAGGTCATTACACAAGTCATGGAAATAATGAGTCACTTCATGGTGGCATGCCCTTCCATAGTGGGCTTTGGCATCTACAAGTGTCTCCAAGCTCAACAGCGTTAATCAAGGACCCTATTAGCTAGTCTCAGCCTTTAAAGGGGGTGAAATTTCCATGCTACATCCTTCAAGTGGAAGGTGGAAAATTATATATTAATGGAGCAGAGTGGGGATCAAGGGAATCATCGAGACCACATGTCATGGTTCAATGGTATCTATAAGGAAACCCCACAACTGGGTATATGAGTGTAGGAGGGAGAAAATTGCAATACATGAGTTACTTCGACCTTTGTTTTTCCACCCTTCTTCATGTGCCTTTTTCCTTTGAATGATTTTTATTTATAATTGCTCAAGGATCTAGGGGATAAGAGCATGATGTATAATATATAGTAGTGGATACCCATTAAGGTGGGGAAGTTCATCGTCCACTAGGGTTTGGGACAATCATGGGTTCCTTAATGATGGAGGGGCATCATTTAGGGCCCATAAGAACCAGGGTGATGGCCATGGATAAGGGGCAGAGCTCATGTTTGGATCTTTCCCACATGCTAAATTTGTATGTCTCAACCATATTTTGCATTTTGTGGTACATTTTCTATTAAGAATGGCCAAATTATGTTTTTTCTTTTCCTTTTAGCTGCATCAACCTTTGGGGCATTATTCCAGGCCTGCCCCAAGGTGTGGACAAGGGGAGGGGGAGGCTAACCCTATGTGGACCCAGTGCACACATGTGGATCAGGATGGGGAAAGAGATGAAATGGGGCTAAAATGAGTGGAAGGAGGGTGATATATGTCATGTCAGGAAGATGGACCACGCAACCAAAATCGATATTTCCCATGTAGTGCCAATCCTAAAGCTAATGTCCAGTAGACGAGATTCCATGAGACTAGGATACAAGGATAACCACAAAATCGGGCAGTTGAGACAAGAGTATAGGCCTATCCCACCAATCCATGCCTAAAGTTCCCACGACAGGTAAGGAAAATTACTCAACTATACCAATGAAAAGTCATACTTGCGGGGTCGGGATGCCTACCTTCAAACATACAATAATAAAAGGTGGGCGAGGGACCACATGGTTGGATCAAGTGACGAAGATAATGGCACATCAAGTTATCTGGTGGTTGTAAGGGATTGTTGGCTACTGGATGAGGACAATCTAGGAGAAAATATTTCTCCTATATACACTACCCACAGGTGATGGGTAACATCTGACTCCAACTGGGACATGAGATCTCAAAGAGGTGCACGAAGCTACTTGAACGGGAGGTCATGAGAACATCAAAAAATATCTTGGTACCGTAGACCTGTTACCTACGCATTTCAAATACCAAGCACATGGGGAAACATGTTTTTGTGGTGTCTTATGATCACCCATGCTTAGTATTAGGCCATAAAATCAACAAGAAAGTAAAATCATTTTCCATGCAAATCTAATCTATCATGATAATATCATATGATGTTATTTCTAATGAGAAAAATCAACATGAAATGCCTCCTACCCTAATGTGCATGTTACATCATCAAAATACTAAGTATAATCATAAACCAATGCAACCAACATACCATCGAGTCAATATGAAAACAATTACCCTTTTACTCACTCATGTAATGGATGCAAAGGAAAGGGTAGGAATGGAAATATGGAAGGTCACAAGGGTGAGAGGTAATAAAATGAAGTGACCACGTGTGGAGTATCATGGGGAAAGAGAGAGACAAGGGATGAAATATTTTCCACAATATCCTTTCTTCTAACAAAAAGATGGAGATATCAATAATTAAGCTCATGAACCTCAGATGGATAATAACCTCAAGAATATCATCCCCATAATTAATGTGATTCTTTATGACCACCATAGTGTCATGACTAGGAGGAAAGGGAGACTGATGACAAGGGGAGACACAACAAGAAGGTTTCTCACAATAATCATATTCACAATCCTTAGGGTATGAGGGGGAAGGAGGGATACATCTGATGGATATTTATTCTTTAACATCATACCTAGGAGAGGAAAATAGATCGTCCATAATTGTGATAATGTGAGAATGGTCAACGCAAAGGGTCTTCGATAATGTAGCTATGCTATTGGGATCCCGTGAAAGATCAGGAAAAACAAGGCATTTGTTAGTGTTAGGATATTCCGACACATAGGATATAGTTAAGTTCAACTTGGTCTAGTATAGAGTTAGGTTAGAGTTAGGTAAAGTGTGTTTCTTTACCGTTGTACATTTTGTAACTTACAATCCGACGGTCACGATATGTAGTGATCCGACGGTTCACTCTCACCTCAGTATTACCGATACTTGATCCGTGGCTTGACACCCGATTGGTCCATGAGTTCTATTTAAAGCGCATGGAGGGTCATTGTTCGGGTAATCTGTGCATGAGAGAAGCTTATGTAAATTTTCATTCTTTGATTAATAAATTTCCTGTAGTACCCACGTTGGGACAGGCCGTGGACTGTTTCCCTCCTTGCACTCTGAGGGTTTTAACCACGTCAAAAATACTGGTGTATTGATTTGAGATCTGGTTGTGAGCGGTGTCCTTTTGGTATTCTTTCTGTGGAACTTACCCTGTAAATTCCTACATGGTATCGGAGCTATTTGAGGGCCGCGTCCGTTGGTGATCCAAATCTGAAGCCGGTAGAACTGCATGCGGCTGTCGTTTCCTAGATCTGCTGTTTCTGACTGCTTTCGGGCTGAGAGGACTGCTCTGTTGCGTTCGGAGCATCTGTTCCAGTGAGGAACCCCTTTCGTTTCACGCGAAAAGGTTTCTGGTAGCCCTAGCTGCGTCATTTTTCAGATCGGGAGGTATACAGTGTTTTTTTTGCAGTTTACTGTTATTTTCTCTCTGCTTATTTCGGTCTTAGTTTATTTAGCCTTTTTTTTTAACCGGATCTATACCTTTCATTTCTGCGTATGCTCTTTGCCTTGCGACTCTGTGCGATCTGGGCAAATCAGAAACAGAAAGGAAGGATTTTTCTCATGCGTATGCTCTTTTCCCTGCACCTTAGTGTGATCTCGGAAAATCAGAAACATTGAGAAAAATATTTAGTTTTTCGGCTAAAGCTAACTTTGAGATTTTTTTTAAAATTTCTAGTTTTTTGGCTAAAGCTAACTTCGAGCCGTAAGGTTCGTTTTTCTTTGCATATTCGTGTTGGGTTTTGTGTTTTGTGTTTTGTAGGGAAAAAGAGCTTTCTCAAGGCAAGCACGCAAACCAAGCCCCCCCCCCCCCCCCCTCTCTCTCTCTCTCTCTCTCTCTCTCTCTCAAATTTTTTGTATAGATCAATTGGTTCAAAGCTATTTTAAGAGAGTAGAGGTCTTGGGTTCAAGTCTCCATTTTGTGGGGGCGGATTTTTTCATTCCCGCACATTCGCGCACTTTGCCGGCAACGTCAACAATTTTTTTTTCAAAAAGCCATAACTTCTTCATCCGGAAGCCTTTTTCAGAGCCGTTTTTTTTAAAACCGCCTATTTTTTCGAGATCTATCCATTGGAACACTTACTTTTAGCATCTTCAGCTTCAGTTTTTTTTCAAAAATGGAAAGTCCATGCCAAGTCATTCTTGACAGCACTAACTACTTCCAATGGGTAGCCTACATGGGAGATTTACTTAGAAGTAAAGGTCTCTACAGAATAGCCACAGACCAAGAGAAGAAACCAAAAGATGAAGACAAGGCGGCAAAATGGGAAAATAGACAAGATCAAGCACGTGGTTTGATAGGGATGTCTGTTTCTCCTGATCTTAGATTCCACATTGCAGAACTTGAGACTCCTCATGAAGCATTAGAAAAACTTGCTAAAGTTTTTGGAATTAAAAATGAAATTAGAGCCCATCAACTTGAAAATGAGCTGCTTACTTTGGATCCTAATAATTTTTCTTGCATTGAAGATTTCTTGTCCAAATTCAAGACCCTTAGATATCTCTTGGAAGGTGTTAAAGTTAAGAAAGAAGATGGTAACCTTATTTATTCCATCCTTACTAAGTTGGGACCAGCCTACTCTGTATTTGTTTCCACTTTCCATTCTACAAGGGAAGCTTTCATTTGTCAAGGACAAGAATACAAGGCCCCTTCCTTTGACTCCTTTTGTGATTCCTTAATAAGAGAACAAGAAAAACTCTTACACCTTGGTCTTCTTAATCTTGGAAACTCTTCCACGAAAGCGTTAGCCGCCCAGCAGCAACCAAATTCAAAGAATCCTAAGAAGTCATATCCTCAAAAGAATGGTCCTAAACCATCTCAGCCTCAAAATGAAAGATCATTTCAGCAAAATGATAAGACCAATAAAAACAAATGGAAGAAGTCTGATAGACATTGTAACTTTTGTAATCGAGATGGCCACTTAGAATCTAAATGCTTTAAGAAGATGGAAGCCTTGGAAGCCGCAATGAAGAAACATAACATCCATGTGGAGCCTACTTCAACTTCAACTTCCGGAATGGCACTTTCTGCATGTCATTATCAATCATCTCAGTCTGGTTATGCATTAAATGTATCTTCTTCTTCTTCTCATTCTCATGAGTGGCTCATTGATTCTGGAGCCTCTTGTCACATGGCCAAAAACCAAGCCATGTTTTCTTCTTTAAATGATTGTAACACCAAAAATATATATATTGGTGATGATAGATCTCTTAATGTTGTAGGGACTGGAACTGTTCATCTAGACAATGGTCAGTTTAATGATGTATTATGTGTTCCAACCTTATCCTGCAACCTTCTATCTGTCTATCAGATAACTCATTCAGGTGAAGGTAAAATTGTTGAATTTTCACCTCATGATGTTGTAATCAAGGATCTAAAAGATCCTAAACAGATTCTAGCTACTGGTCTTGCTGATGATTCCAAAAGGTTGTATAAGTTTCACAACTTTGGGTCATCAAATCTTCCCTCAGTATTTGTTGCTCATAATGATGAAGTGAGCAAACTTTGGCATGAGCGATTTGGTCACTTAAACTATCGCTCCCTTCAGCATCTATGTAAAGAAAATATGGTGACAGGTCTTCCTATGGTATCTTGCAAAGATGGTGTTTGTTCCGGATGTGTACTCGGAAAACATCATCGGGACAGTTTTGACAAACGTGCCTCTTGGCACGCCTCAGCCCCTTTACAGCTTGTGCACAGTGATTTATGTGGTCCTCTTCCTGTTGCTTCATTCTCTGGCTGCAAGTACTTCTTAACTTTCATTGATGATTTCTCCAGACGCACTTGGGTATACTTCTTAAAACTCAAGAGTGAAGTATTTAACACCTTTTTGGCCTTCAAAGCCTTTGTTGAAAAACAATCTGGACATCAAATTCTTAAGCTAAGAACTGATAATGGTGGAGAATATGTTAAAAACACATTCATCAACTTTTGCACCGAAAATGGAATTCAAATGCAACATACTGTTCCATACACTCCACAACAAAATGGTGTAGCTGAAAGGAAAAATCGCACCTTAAAGGAAATGGCTAATTGTATGCTGCAATCTAAAGGACTCAGTCTTAGTTTTTGGGCCGAAGCAATTAATTGTGCAAATTATATAATCAATCGCACTCCTACTAAGGTTCTAGAGAATATCACTCCAGAAGAAGCTTGGAGTTCCATTAAACCAGATGTAAGTCACTTTCGTGTGTTTGGAAGTGAAGCATGGGCCCATATTCCAGATGAAAAGCATAAAGCTTTAGAACCTAAGAGTGAGAAATGTACTTTTGTTGGATATTCTGAAGATGTAAAAGGTTATAGACTTATTCCATTTAAGTCCAAAAATGTTATCATTAGAAGAGATGTAAAATTTGATGAAAACAAATCGGCCTGTGAGCCTAGTCCGGCGGATGTGCCACCTCTTCCTATCTCTTCTATCTTTGAAAACATTTCTTCTTCAGATGATGAAAGCGAGGATGATAATCCTCCTCCACCTTCTCAGGATCCTCAACTTCCAAGATGGGTCCGTGCTACTCGGGATGCAGCAGGTGATCTTGCCGGTGATCCTACAGATCAGCGACGTACACGTTCTCAGTTTGAAAGAGCCTCTTCTTTACTGGCTCAAGCTCCAGTAAATCATGATCCTGACACTTTTGCAGAAGCTTCAGGCCATCCACATTGGGAAGCAGCTATGAATGAAGAATATCATTCATTGATGACAAATGATACATGGGATCTTGTTCCTCTACCAAAGGGACGCAAACTTGTTAGATGTAAATGGGTTTACAGAACCAAGTATGGACCAGATGGGAAAGTTGATAAACATAAACCTCGTCTCGTTGCTAAGGGCTTTTCACAGGTTGAAGGCATTGACTACACTGAAACCTTTTCCCCTGTTACCAAAATGAACTCCATCCGCCTTGTTCTTTCCCTTGTTGCCTCTTTAAAATGGGAAGTCCATCAGATGGATGTTAAATCTGCCTTCTTGCATGGGGACTTGCAGGAAGAAATCTATATGGAACAACCCATTGGCTTCATACAAACAGACTCCAGTCTTGTTTGTCGACTTAAGAAATCCCTTTATGGCCTCAAGCAAGCTCCTCGGGCTTGGTATGCCAAAATGGATAGCTTTCTTTTAGAATCTGGCTTTTCTAGGTGTCATTCTGACAATACTGTCTACACCAAGAAAGTGGGCAACTCTCTTATCATCCTTGTTCTTTATGTTGATGATCTTATTCTTACTGGTAGTGATCCCAACCTTATAAACCATGTGAAGTCCAGCCTTAAAAAGAAATTTGAAATGACAGACTTAGGACACTTACACTATTTTCTTGGTCTTCAAGTCTTGCAATCCCAAGAGGGTATTTTCCTTTCCCAGTCCAAGTATGCTTGTGATATTCTTCGTCATTTTCACATGGAAGACTGTAAGCCAGCCCCTTCTCCCTTTCAGTCTAGAGTCAAACTTTCAGTCTGTTGTACTTCTCCTGAAGTTGATGCTACCTTATACCGTCAACTTGTCGGAAAACTCTTGTATTTAACCCATACTCGTCCTGATCTTTCCTTCGCTGTTGGCCTTGTTGCTCGTTTTATGCAAAACCCCCGTGAAAGTCATTGGAAAGCAGCTAAAAGAATACTTCGTTATGTTCGAGGAACAGTACAGTTTGGGATTCATTACAGTGCCAAAGAAGCTCCTCTGTTAGTTGGTTTCACTGATTCTGATTGGGCTGGTGACCATGATGATCGGAAGTCTACTGCCGGTTATGTCTTCACTCTTGGTTCAAGACCTATTACATGGGCTTGTAAGAAACAGGCTGCCATTTCTCTTTCGTCAGCAGAAGCAGAGTATCGTGGTGCCGTGGAAGCTAGTAAGGAAGCCTTGTGGCTTCGTCAGATCCTATCAGAGTTTGGCTTTGAGCAGCAGCATCCAACCACACTTTGGTGTGATAATCAAAGTGCCATTCAGCTATGCAAAGATCCAGTCTAGCATCAGCGCAACAAACACATTGAACTACACATGCACTTCATTAGAAAGCTCATTCATGACCATATTCTTGAAGTACAATATTGTCCAACAGATGATCCGGTTGCAGACATCTTCACAAAGGCTCTCACAGAGGCGAAGTTCACTAAACTTCGATATATGCTTGGAGTTCAGGAAGTTGTCACTAAAGGGGGATAGGCTCTAGTGCCTCCTTCCTTCTCCTATTGTGTCATATTTGTAAATCCTTCAATCCCATCCCAAGTTGTTCTTAAGGGGGGATGTTAGGATATTCCGACACATAGGATATAGTTAAGTTCAACTTGGTCTAGTATAGAGTTAGGTTAGAGTTAGGTAAAGTGTGTTTCTTTACCGTTGTACATTTTGTAACTTACAATCCGACGGTCACGATATGTAGTGATCCGACGGTTCACTCTCACCTCGGTATTACCGATACTTGATCCGTGGCTTGACACCCGATTGGTCCATGAGTTCTATTTAAAGCGCATGGAGGGTCATTGTTCGGGTAATCTGTGCATGAGAGAAGCTTATGTAAATTTTCATTCTTTGATTAACAAATTGCCTGTAGTACCCACGTTGGGACAGGCCGTGGACTGTTTCCCTCCTTGCACTCTGAGGGTTTTAACCACGTCAAAAATACTGGTGTATTGATTTGAGATCTGGTTGTGAGCGGTGTCCTTTTGGTATTCTTTCTGTGGAACTTACCCTGTAAATTCCTACAGTTAGTGTCATCGTCAATGTCATAAATGGGACCTGCCATTTCCAATGAACCTTATTCATGTGTGTGAAAACAATGATCCTCCCTTTTGATGGTGAGAGTAAGAATATCATCATGAGTAATTCACTGGAGAAAAGGAGAATCAATTCCAACCTCATTTTTAGTGTCAGTATCATAAATAGGGTCGTAGTCAAAATGATGGTTGCCCACATCCCACTTTCCTTCATTAATTCATAAGAAATCTGAGATGTCAACAAATGCCATTTCTTGAATGAAAGTCCCCACTTCATCGTGTTGATCATCATGGACATTGATGGGGCTCTCATTCATGTCATGCACATTCTCAATATTTAAATTTGCATCCTGAAGACCCTCTATAGTCTTATGATATTCTTGAGATGGGTTCCATTCTTCCATATATTCTTCATTTTCATGATTTCCTTCCACATTTGTATTTTCTTCAAGGTCACCCTGATCATCGACTTGATTACATTGCATGGGGATTTGTAACTGATTGTAGTATTTTTCATTGATTAGGTTAGCCATAATATTAAAAGCATGAGTTAGGCTAGAAAATTCAAAGAGATGACTAGAGTCCTTCTCATAGGCACACATCATTATGTAGATTTGTTTTTGTGTTGACCCATGAAACCTGAGCATGAGTTCCTCATCCATGTTCTCTAATAAATCTTCATAAAACTCAAAATATGTCCATATTATTTTGTAGTTCTTGAACATCTTAATCACTGAGTTGTGCAAATGGAGAACCAAGGGTAAATTCTCTTTTACCATAATCCATTTTTCACAATTTTTCATATTAGGATCGAAATGGAGTCACCAGGGTGAATCAAAATGCCTTGATAGATGCTTACTTCACCCTACAAGCATTAAATTTTAAGTTCAATTAAGAAACAGAGCTTCGTTTTTCCAATGGAGTCACCAAAATGATTTTCAATGATGTCATAATAGAAATAACAAACATGTCTCGTGTCCCCGACAACGATGCCAAAATTTTACCGCTCGAACTAGGAGGGGATACTATAGGGAAACTATTAGGTCAAGGGAAACAATGGAGTGATAGACCAATGTCACCTAAGCTAAGGCTCCCTACTCTTTATGGAATTTCATCGATCGGAGGAGACCCAGTATAAGAGGAATCACAATAATGGATGTGTCAATGAGAGGACAAAGGGTGATTCCCAAGGCCTATTCATAAGAGAGGCCTAATTATGTATTTTTCTTACTTGGAAAGCAAGGTGACAGGCTCTCTAGGAAGGTCTAAGAGGATTCTCGAGGCTAGGGTTTGGGAATGTATCTTGTAAAGATAATAACTAGGCCTATAAATCCCTATGGAGACTTGGTCTTTACATGATATTTATGGAATTAGAGTTGTAAAGTTACGGAACCACACAAGACCAAGTGGAACCAAAATTAGGTCAAGGGTATGGAGTTGATCATCCAAGGAGGTTATTTACCTAATTAGGGAGGAGAAGAGGATAAAAAGACAAATTTTCTTTTGAGAATTGTATGTAATGATCTTAATGAGTTCACTAACCCAAAATCAACCTAGGGAAAGAAATGGTCTCATGGCTAGGGATTACTATATATCGGGATTCCACTGTCAGAATTTCTTGAAATTTGGAGGACCTCTTGAGCAAACTACAACGTAGTAGTGGACCAATTTTCAAGGGTTTTGGATGGCTACAAATTATTTTATGTTATTCCGTAGGAGACCTTCTGGGGATAGGCTTAGAATTGGAAGAAATGAAGAAAACAAATGTTATTTTGACCACCAAAGGGATACAAGGATTAGTGCCTTTTTGCTTGGGATTAATGGAGTCAAGATACATAGATCATGAAGTTTCATAAGCTAAGGAGCCTTATTTGATCTTTGCTAGTCTCTCCAAGGGAAAAAACTAGATCAATAGATATTCATACTTCAAATTTGCGAAGGAGACAAAATTTCAAGGTCTTTAACCTAGGAGGTGCCTCTAAGAACATTTGCCCAATCCATAAAATTTCAACAAATGCATTTAATCACTTATTCAAGGTCAAAAAGAATTTCACATTACATTTAACCCATACAAGAATAACGATAACAACATACATGGAGTTAACCAGAAAGATAATAAGAATAACATCAAAATTTTGACTTACATGAGAGAAAGAGTATGTCCATTTATAAAATTCACATTAAAGAAGCTCCAAAGAAAATAACAAAATCCAAACATCATAATGCATAAAGAAAATCTCCAAAAATTCATACTAGCAAAAAATGTGAAAATCTCATAAGAGATACAACTAATCCAATCCAAGTAATGATGATCAAAATGGATGACCTCACTTCTATTTATACAATCACTTAGGGTTTCAAAAGGCCTAATTTGGACTGATAATGCCCCTAAAATAAAATAATGTGCATAATAACAATACTTTTGGTGACAAGCCCACCAATTAGCTCAATAACATAATAAGAAGCCTCTCAAGAAGGTTGAATTATCAATAGAGTGAGTCATTGGGCTTTTGAGGAGGTCTAATGAAGTCCTGAGTCTGCCATGATGAGAGAATGGACCTAAAACATATTGGACAAGGGTTTGGCCCCTTGTTTTCCAAGCAAGAACCTGTGGTGCTCCCAAGTGGGTGTGGGGGCACAAGGACATCCTCATGGGCTTACAAGTGGATCAAAAATTCAAGTAGACCATCTATAAGGGATAGGATGATGACATAATCCCTCCCTATATAGTGGGAGACATCCTTTGGACCCTGAAACATCTTCCAAATGTATGGTGCAAGCGTGGAACCGAATGGCCATGGTGAACCGAGTGCATCTTCCTCATCCAAAAAGTGGAACACAAGAAATCAATGATTGGTGTTGGGGATCCATGAAGTACTCTTTTCTATGGTGGAGGTCCATGGTTCTCAAAGATCACCCTACAAGTGCCAATGTGTCCCACTGGAGGGATAGGGCCCTGTATAAGGAGACCAAGCCCCAAATGGAGACCCACCTGCAATCCTACATAAGATCCAATGTGTCCCCTTTCCCTCCAATACAAAAAATAATTAGAATGATAAAGTAAAAGAGCTTACGATTCATGGAATCAATGGGGCACTTCATGGTGGCATGCCCTTCCATAGTGGGCTTTGGCATGTACAAGTGTCTCCAAGCTCAATGGGGGGTTAATCGAGGACCCTATTAGGTGGTCTCAACCTTTAAATGGGGTGACATGTCCATGGTACATCCTTCAAGTGGTAGGTGGAAAATGATATAGTTATGGCACAGAGTGGGGATTAGGAGAATCATCCAGCCCACATGTCATGGTACAAGGATAAATATAATAAGGGAAGCCCACCCCTGGGTATATGAGTGTAGGAGGGAGAAAATCGTGGTACATGAGTTACCCTGACCTTTGTTTTTCGACCATTCTTCATATGCATTTTTCCTTTGATTGATTTTTATTCATAAATTCTCTAGGATCTAGGGGATGAGAGCATGATGTATAATATATAGCAGTGGATACCCCCTTATGGTAGGGTGGTTCATAACCCACCAGGGGTTGGGACAACCATGGGTTCCTTAATGATGGAGGGGGCTCATTTAGGGCCCATAGGAACCAAGGCGATGGCCATGGGTAAGGGGTAGAGCTCATATTTGGATTTTTCCCACATGCTAAATTTGTATGTCCCAACCATCTTTTACATTTTGTGGTACATTTCTTGTTGAGAGTGGCCAAATTATGTTTTTTCTTTTCTTTTTAGTTGCATCAACCTCTGGGGGCATCATTCCAGGCCTGACCCAAGGTGTGGACAAGGGGAGGGGGAGGCTAACCCTATGTTGACCCAGTGGACACATGCTGACCCAGATGGGGAAAGAGATGAAATGGGGATAAAAAGAGTGGAAGGAGGGTGATATATATGGTGTCGGGAAGAGGGAGCACACAACCAAAATCAAGATTTCCCATGTAGTGGAAACCCTAAAGCTAATGGCCAGTAAAGGAGATTCCAAGGGACTACGATACAATGTTAGCCAGGAAATCAAGTAGTGGAGACAAGAGTATAGGCCTAACCCACTATTTTCGCTGAATCCCCCCACCAATCCATGCCCAAAAGTTCCCATGACAAGTAAGGAAAATTACTCAACCACACCAATGAAAAGTCATACATTCAGGGTCGGGAACCTCACCTTAAAACATACAATCATAACAAGTGGGCGAGGGACCACATGGTTGGCTCAGGTGGTAGAGGTAATGAAAAATTGATCTATGTAGTGGCTGCAAGGGGTTGTTTGATGTTGGTCGAGGACTATCTAGGAGAAAAAATTTCTCCTATATACACTGCCCTCAGGTGGTGGGGAACATGATTGCTGTTGTGTGTGGCATGTGTAACATTCGCTAGTGTCTACAAATGAGATTTGAATATGTCTACTTAATAATGTCGATGAAAGTATGGTCCATTGATTGAGGCTCTTGCATGAATGCGGTATGGACTCAATGAATGTCGTGAAAGATATGCTCTCATGGTGAACAAAGGATTAGGTAATTGATTAGCAAGAATATATACATGAAAAAATGTGTCTCATTTTGCTATAGGGAGTGTTTTCATAGTCTAGAAAGGGAACTTGTACGGTTAGAGAATTGAAACTGAATTGGGATGAGCTCTGTAGAACGAAACTTAATGATGATGACTCAATGGTTTAGACAAGACTAAATGATTGAGAATATATAAGATGAATTTAGAGTGATTGTTGAGTTATAATAACTTAAGTCATAATTAATGTTTATTGGGTTATTTTTCTTTGAGGTCATTGCTTATCAAGAAGGGAAGAATGGTAATAAAGGAACTTGATCAACTAATACTGATTAATCGATAATTATTCTAAATAAAAGAAGGAAACTTGATACACTTCTTATATCATGATGGCATACATAATTAAATAATAGGGCAAGGAAATAGAAACAACTTGTTCCTTACAAGATAGGTACGATCCAAAATGAATATATGATTAAACTTTTAGTCACAACATATAATAAAAGAAGGTGAAGATGCTTCCATCTATAAAGTTAGTAAATATGAATATTTAAGAAGTGGAGACTAGTAGATAAATTGAAAAAGATATGAATTTCTAATATAGAGGTGTCTCTCTTAAGAAACATGCCTACTTAATAATATTGAGAGGTGGATCAAGTAGCATCAATGTGGAATAAGGATGAATGATAAGGGTGATAGAAAATGACCTAGAAAATTTTATGGTGTCAAGAAAGATAGGAAGTTATCAACATTTGTAATTGGTGATAAATGACAAGTGATAGAATTGGATCAACGTTTCAATATGTGTGAGGATGTGTAGGGTTAATCCCTCATGGCCATATAGAGTTAGAAAATGTTTAAAGGATTAAATGATCAATGAGAATGTTTGTCTACTTTTTGGCAAAGGAAATAAACTATGTAGACTAATGAGAAATTATCTAGCATGAAGTTTAATAAGGAATGCTGCTAAAAATTCTTTAATGATATTTTAAGAATAATTATGCATAAATTGACAAAATAAATGAGAATTGGCTCATAGGTGTACTTGACTAATCCACATTAATTATTTCATGAGTGGATTGATAATATACTGAGACTTTATATAGAACATGGAAAGAATCCTTACTCCATCATGAAAAAGGGTGCATCCATGATAAAAGAAATACAGTAGCATTGAGTTCACAACATGATGAGATGAGTCAATCTTTCTAAGGGTGAACAATGATAATTACCCGGTTATGGATAAATCATTGAGGCTTAACCATGCCTTTGTGCATTGGATTAAGCATGGAAAAAACATAAATAATGGTGACCTAGTGTTTATGTGCTATTAGGTATAGTGGTCCTAGAATGGGTAAGAAAAAGATAAAAAGTGATGTAAGAACAATAGGTAACAATCAAGGGGATATACAATGAAAAGAATTAAAATTTTGAGATTGATGATTTTAGGCACGCTAGTAACGTTAGTAATATATTAATATTGGATTTACAAAACTTTCGTAGATAGGAAAGGATACACGATTATAGATTAAGTCTCTAAATGATGAGGCTTACTTCAAAGTTTAATATGTACTTAAATAAGGGACATATAAGGTGATTATACCCATCAATAATTTTTTTACCTTCTTATTAAAAGAATAGGAAATGGTAATAATAATAAAAAAAATCAGTACCTTTATGAGACTATGATACTCATAGTCTTGACGATTGAGTTCAGATCCTTGTTGAATGTTAAAATCTATTACTACATTTTATTTTCTTAATTTTTTGGCTTGGGATTTGAACCTTGAATCTCATTGTTTTTATAATACTTCATATCATGGTGATTGCTAATTCAGCTAGCCCATGTGGGCCAAATTTTATTACTACACTAAATAAAATAGTTGGCATTCATTATCTATGCAAGTTAATGAATTTTATTTCACTAATGAATCATGATAATAATGCTTATGGTGTTTTGTTGTTATATATGTGATATAAGTTGATATGATTATCTAGTTCATGATGTTATACTAACTAGTGGTTACATTTATTATGCTATGCTATATCTTTGATAAATCCATATTGATGTTATAATATTTTATGATATGATAACACACAATTTATGATGAGATGTTTTATGGCACATGAGAGTTATCATGTGGATTATTTCTACAAGATGATGATGTTTTGATTATAACTAATGCACTAGTTGCATGATGTGAGTTGGTGATTGACATAAAATTCACCAATGACCCAAGAGGGCCAGTTTACCTGACAATATTATAGAACTCCATACCTACAAGGTATAATATGTACAAAGTAACACCTTATGGACTGAGGACGAACTCAATCAACGTCTTATGCTAGTGTTTGTTTTTCCTTGCATAAGTCTTCATGGGATATGGGACCATTTTTAAAAAATGAATTACTTGATATTAGAGTTATGATGCCAATGTCTAGAGAATGAATAGAGTGTTGCTTATCAGTGGAATTGTGGGATAAAATTTTAATGCATGAGAATACGTACATGAGGAAGTTATATGGAGGGAATTTAGGTCCATCCTTTCAATGTGCCTTGATTTGGTGCCTTAGATCCTTAATAAACCAAGATGTCTTAGTCTAGTTCCTTAGAGCCCTAATAAACCAAGATGTCCTAGTTTGGTGCCTTAGAGCCCTCATAAACTAAGAGAGGTTTAGTTTCTTAGAGCCCTAACAAACCATGATGCCTTCGTATGGTGCCTTAGAACCCTCATAGACTAAGAGATGTATGTTGCCTAGAACCCTGATAGATTGATATGTCTGGCTTGGTACCTTAGAGCTATAATAGATGAGAATGATGTTTGGTGACTTAGAGCCCTAATAGATCAAGATGCCTTAGTTTGGTGCCTCAAAACTCTAATAGATTGAGAGATGTTTGGTGCCTTAGAGCCCTAATTATCTAAGAGAGGTTTGGTGTTGCAAAGTCTCAATATATCAAGAGACTTTAAACCTAGTTCCAAATGTTGAAAAGAAATGCACGAGAATGATTGTGCTTTTGACAAGCTTTCAATGCATGTTGTTGCCGGTGGTTTTATACTTGTTCACGTGTGATGTAGAAGATATAAGAAGAAAAAATAAAACAAGAAAAATAAAAGGAATCCATAAGTAACATAAATGAGAGTTAATTTTGAGATGAAGTTCCTTGAAAGAGGGAAGTATGTAATGCATTATATTATTATTAAAAATAAAATAAAATAATAACAAAAGTGAAAGGTCATAATAAGTAGAATTTTATTAATAAAAGGAGGAAAAAAAAGAAAAAATAATTTATAACAAAGCTAACTAAAATTAAATTAAGAAAATGTCAAGATAAAAATAAAAATGCATGATGGCAAGTGAATTATATGCATGGAGATTTTCCTCTTATTTTTGGTCAAACAAGTTTTATTTATTTATTGGAGGATAAGTACGAATATAATCTTTTTTTTAGGGAATCATTGGAAAGCAAGTATTAGGCACAAGAAGATGTAGCTGATTGATGGCTTAGGGATAGTTAGTTAGAAAAAGATATGGTGTGACATAGCTTAGGATTGGGTGGAAATGTTAAAGTAAACTTGACTTGAAAAAATCAGAGTTGTTAGGTCCAAATTGATCATTTCAACCGCATAGTTTTAGTGGCAAAAATATAATATTTTAAAATTTTTATTATATATCTCAAAAATGGTTCAACCAATTAAATTTATTTGTATATTTAAAAACATGTTTTAAACTTAAATTCATAAAACAAAAATAACTTATAATTAAGCAAATTAGACTAGACGCATACTAATGTAGCTAACAATGAAATTGATATTACAAATTTAAGATGGAAAAAGTGAATCCCAATCCCATATTAATGTACCTAAAATTGAAATTGATATTACAACCATATTAATGTACCTAACATTGAAACTGATTTTACAAATTTAAGATTAAAAAGTGAATCCCATTACGGTTATATGCCACAAATTCCTCAACCTATATAGAACACATATGGGGGAGGTGGCGATGCTGGCGGTGGCGGTGGTGGAGGGAGAGGAGGGCGAAACTTGTAATGAACGCTAGGGTTAGCGACCGGAGGAGGAGGACCAAGCGGCTGCCGCCTCTTTATTTTCAGAGATGTATGCTCGTACCAATCACTCTCCGTCATATGCCGTAATTGTCTGATATTTCTGCCCCGCAAATGCCATGAATACACCTCGCTCATAATAATTTGAAGCTTCTTTCCTGCAACCACAAGTTCACGAGAGAATGGAAAATTAATAAAAAGCTAAATATCAGTCGTTTTTTTGGTACTGTAATTGAAATTGAGACACAGATAGATCTTACTGTCGTCGGAGTTCCCATGCGAAGCAATGGTTGGAGAAAGCAACAGAAAGAGGAATGCGTATGCCAAGGGAACCATTGTTAATAATGGTTTGATTATCACTCTGCGCTTTATCTTCTGCCCACAAGTAACATGCTGCTATATAGTGAATCAAGGCACCGCCTGTGCAATGCGGTTGCAGTCAATGCGATGCCAGAACACGGATTAGATGGAGGAGGAAGTATGTGAATAATGGAACAGACTCATTAGTCAAACTTAACAGTTTTTATATTTTTTTAATTTCTAGTCATAATAATGACACAGTTTCTAGGCATGATTCCGATTATTTTACAATTTTTAGACATGTGCTTTTGATTTTTTGATTTTTTTAATTGTATTTAACAGACAAATCACTCCCTAACAAACAATTTACAAATGAAAATAATTAGATGCCTGTAGGTGTGCCCTCTCCATCCGTTGAACAACTAACCAGTCAAAGACGGCTTCACCTAGACTATTACAGGGGAGTCGGGGACTCTCTCAAACTATGAGTACAACTGTATGGGACTCTCTGAAACAATGGGTACAGCGGTTTAGTGTTTCCTGGCTTTATGGTATTATATTATTTTCATTTCGTAAAATAGATGGAAAAATTTAATGGTAGAAGTGTTTTCAGACACATAATTTTATTAATAATAAAAAAATTACATATTTGATTTTGCAAGAGTTTACACCCGAACAACTAAACACTCTTGCAATGAGTTATTCGTAAGCTCAATGTCCTAATTACCTCTAATTATGGATAACTTATTAAATAACAAGTGTCCATTTACAATAAATGCTATTCAAAACAACTAGCTAACAAATCTCCTAAAATAGAGCCTAAAATACTAAGATACGATACATTTGGAGAGTCATATCTTGTTACAACAATATACTAATTCTAAATGTCTCCATTAAATAATTAAATATTCTAAAATAATAATTATTAATTTAATATCTTAAATTAATAATTATTTTATTCCAACTTTATAATCTATGATAATATTTTATTTTTGGATCATCCAACATTCCCCCCTATGATCCAAAAATACATTACAACATATACCAAGTTCATCCCTGAACTTAGTAAATTTTATTCTGCCAAGTGGTTTTGTGAAAATGTCAAAGATCTAATCTTCGGAAGGACAATAAACTAGCTTGAGGACATCTTTGGCAATGAGAGATCTGATATGATGATACTTGGTGTCCACATGCTTTGTCTTTGAATGAAAAACTGGGTTCTTGGCAAGTTTGATGGCTGACTGGCTGTCAATGAATAATGATGTAGCTTCTTCATGAGAAATGCCCAAGTCCTGCAAAATTCTGTGCAACCAAACAATTTCACACGCTGCTTCCCATGCTGAAATGTACTCTGCTTCTGCTGAAGAAGTGGCCACAGTAGCTTGTTTCTTACAACTCCAAGATACTGCTGCTGACCCCATGTTGATTAAGTAACCTGATGTTGATGCTCGATCATCAATACTTCTAGCAAAGTTGACATCAGAATATCCACCAAGTACAAAGTTTTTAGTCTTTTTGTAAAGAATACCAAAATCTTTTATGCCTTGGATATATCGAAGAACTCTTTTGGCTGCATTCCAGTGGCTGTCTCATGGTTCTTGCATAAAACATGAAAGAATACTCACTGCATAAGATATATCAGGGCGAGTATTTGTCAAATAAATCAAGCTGCCAATCAACTGTCTGTAAGTAGTACTGTCCACCTTTTCCCCCCCTTCAAATTTTGAAAGTTTCAAGTTTTGCTCCATGGGGGTAAGAACAGGGTTGCAATCCTACATGCCAAATCGTTGAAGAACCTCTACTGCATACTTACTCTGAGAAATGAAAATATGACGTGGACGTTGGAACACTTCAACTCCAAGATAGTAGTGAAGTAATCCCAAATTTGTCATCTTAAAACCTGCATGTAACTCCTTTTTCACCTGTGCAATATGATCATCATGGTTGCCAGTAATGATCAAATCATCTACATACATAACAAGAATTACCAGATTATTTCCCTGTTGTCGCACATACAAAGTATCATCAGATTCACTTCGTTGAAAACCAACTTTCTTAAGGTATTCATCTATCTTTGCATACCAAGCTCGAGGAGCTTGTTTTAACCCATATAAAGCCTTGATCAATTTGCAGACTTTATGTTCTTGCCCTTCAATTTCAAAACCTGGTGGTTGTGACATATACACTTCTTCCTGTAAATCCTCGTTGAGAAAACCACTTTTCACATCCAGTTGATGAACTTTCCATCCTTTCTGAGCGGCCAATGCAAGTGTTAATCGGATGGTGTTCCATTTAGTTGTAGGAGCAAAAGTTTCCTCATAATCAATGCCTTCCTGTTATGCAAAACCTTTTGCGACAAGTCGTGCTTTATACTTTTCAAGTTCTCCTTTTTGATTATATTTAATTCTGTAAACCCATTTGCATTCTATGGGTTTAACATTTGATGGAGAATCAACAAGTTTCCAAGTGTTGTTATCAATTACTACTTGAAATTCTTCAACCATAGCCTGTTGCCATTCTTTATGTTTTACTACTTCTTTGTATGTGGAAGGTTCAGTAAAATCATTTGCTATCAAGGCAAAATTGCCTTCACTTCTATGTGACCGTCTGGTGCCTATTTTATTCTGTTCATCAGGCTTTACATCTTTCAAAAGTTGAACTACCCATTTTGGTAGTTGATGCTCAGTTGTTTGAGATTCTGAAAAGTCTCCATCATTGTAAAGAGGATTAATATAAACTGGTGTTCTTCATTTAGGTGAAGAGTCTGGAGAATCACTGTCAGAAGAATCGTTTCTACTTGGAGATGTGGATGAACTGCTAGAAGACCCAGATGATGTTGTTGAAGTAGATGGACTAGATGACTCATCTTCAGAGGAAGGAAAATCAAGTTCATACCAATTTGGTGAAGTTGGTTGACTTTGTGTATTTCCTTTTCTTCGACTTCCTTCAGTTTCTAACTTTTGTAGAAGACTTTTGATTTCTTCAGCACTCTTATTCTCTGTTTCATCAAAAATTACATCCCTGCTCACAATAAATTTTCCATTCGTCAAAAGACGATACCCTTTCTTCTCATCAGAATAGCCAATCATTGTGCATTTTAAACTTCTTGAGTCAAGCTTAGTTCATTTTTCTTTCGGAACTAAGGCATAACACACTGATCCAAAAACTCTAAGATGTTTAACTCGAGGTTTGAAACCAAACCAAGCTTCATAAGGTGTGATTCCGTCTAAAGAAGCAGTTGGAGACCTGTTTCTTAAGTAGACAACTATATGTATTGCTTTTTCCCAATATGTTGGACTTAACCTCTTGAAAGTTAACATGGATCTCGCCATTCCTAACAAGGTACGATTCATTCTTTCAACTACTCAATTTTGTTGTGGAATGTAAACATTTGTAAGATGTCGTCTTATGCCATTTTCACTGCAATAAGTTTTGAATTCATTTGAAGTAAATTCTCCCCCATTATCTGTCCTGAGAGTACCTATCTTTTCTTTGACTTCATTTTCAACAAGTTGGCGAAAAATTTTAAACATCTCAAATGCTTCTAACTTGTTCTTCAAGAAATAAACCCAAGTCATTCTGCTAAAATCATCACTGAATAGTAAGAAATATTTGCAACCACCAAATGAAGTTTGTAGTGGTCCACAAACATCACTGTGAACTAGTTGTAGTCGTTTGTTTGCACGCCATGAACTTATTGGAAAACTTTCTCAACTTTGTTTGCCATAAATGCAAGCTTCACATTTTGCATTTTCCTTTTTGAAAGTTGGCAGTCCCTTAACCATCCCGTGTTTCTACAATTGAGAAAGACTCTCAAAATTTAAATGTCCATATCTTACATGCCATAGTCTTATAGGTTAAATACCTGTAGTCACTGCCCCTGCAAAATCAGAATGCCTTGGAATAAATGTCCATTTCATCCTTAACATTTTTCCATCTTCGTAACCTATAATCACTATTTTCAAGCTCTGTTTGACTGAATTAATCTTAACTAAGCCATCTTCCATAATTACCTGATGTCCTGCTTGTCGAATCGTGACTAAAGACAATAAATTTTTCTTAAAAGTTGGTACATACCATACATAGGAAATCATTTTTTCTCCAATGCCAGGGAGAAAAAATTTAACTGCTCCTTTTCCATAAGGAGTATGTTTTGTATCATATGCAAGAAAAATGAAATTAAGTTGGCAATCTTGAAAATTCCAAAAAAAATCACGTCGACAAGTCATGTGCTGATGCCCCTGAATCCAAGATCTAGGCATCTTCATAATCACTTCTAAGATGGGATGAAAGTTGTGATGCTGGCGAGGAAGTAAAAACATGTTCTGAGTTATCATCATCTTGATCATTTGCAAATTGTGCTGAGTGCTGATGAAACTTGGGAATTTTATTAAAATATGTTCAACAATCTTCAACATAATGTCCAACTTTGTTACATCTTCGACACACAATTTGACTTAAGTCTCTTCCTCTTCTTGAAGATTTTCCTTTACCTCTGCTTTGACTTCGATTTTGAGATTGTCCTCTACCTTGATTATTATTTCCTTGTCCTTGAAAATAGCATCTTCCTTGATTGTTTCCTCTACCTTGAAAATTATTCCTTCCTGAACTGTTGCCTCTATTAAAGTTGTTTCCTCTGCTTTGGCTTCCACCTCGACTTTGTACATTATGTGCTGCTTGATTCTGATTGAAACTCCCTCTGCCTCTGCTTCTAGAATTGTCAGCTGATGATTTACTAGTGCTGGCCTCTGTGAAAAATACATCTTTACCAACTTTCTTCTTCTTCCCAAAGGTTTTATCATGTTGGGTCAACATTTTGCAAAGCTCATCAAATTTTAGTTTCTCTAATTTCCTAGTTACTTGTAGAGTCTCCAAAAAATGCGTGTAGGAAGAAGGAAGTCCAACAATTACAATTGTGACCATAAAGCTATAATCTATTGCTGGAAAACCAACATTAATGATTTCCTGCCTAATATTCTTAAGTCTTGAGATATATTCAAGAAAATAACCTCCTTCAGTCAATTTTTGTTGCAATAATTTTAATTGTAGATCAACTTTCTTTGATTCAAGCTGAGTATCAAAGAGGTCTTTAAAATTTTTTAAAGCAGACCATGCATCTGTAGTATTTTCTATATGGACATACATTTCATCATTGACAGAAGATTTAATGAGAGCTAATGCTTTGGCATTCTTAACTTCCCATTTTTCTAGTTCAGCTACATCTGTGGGATTATTTGGCTTAATATCACCATCACATATACCCTGCCTTAATTCATTATAAATGAGAGTGCTTTAGATGAGTCGTTGCCATGCTTTATAGAATTTTGTAACTTCAAGTTTGTCGGAATAAAAAAAAAATTAATCAACATTGACACTGTAGCATTGAAGCTTCGCACCAAGAATCAGACTCAGAAGAAAAAAAATATCAAGATGGGCAACACAACATGCAACACACAACGCAATAAAAGCCTGTTTATCGAGGCTTGGCCTTGACCCTTGTATAGTCGTTAAAGCAGGCGAAAAAATGGCTGAGCTTTGCACTTGGCTCTAGTCAATTTCTCAAATATTTACAAGGTAACTTTCAAAATTTGAATTTTACAACGATGCTCTTGCAAAACTTGGTTAAAAAAAATTACCCCCCCTCAAAGTAAAATTACTTTGAGTTACAATGTCAACTTATCCCTTCAAATAAAAATTACAATTAAAATCTCCTTATTACTCCAAAGATTTACAAATGAACTTATTACTCCACAAATAATAAATTCCCAAAATTAAAAAATCACCATATCTCTCCAAAATACAATATTCCTTCATTTCTTCTTCCAAAACCCATGATTTTTCATTGAAAGTAAACACACTGCAGATGAATTCAATCTAACAGAACTAGTTGTTTTCAGCTGCAAATGTGGCGATAAACTACCATAAAGAATATGCTGTGTTCCCTAATGAACTGAAAACACATGCTCGAGGTATAAATTTATAAGATCTCCTTGATAGGCTTCAAGGGTACTTGGAAAAGAACACTTTAAGAAGATCAAATTTTTGACGCTGGCTGACGCTGGAGTGCTGGCTGAAGATGATACATTTGTTGATGCTGGTTGCTGGCAAGGTGTTATTGTACCAATACAGCACAGGGCAGAGGGAAGGAGCAAGAGTGGTAGAGGGGCGAAATCTCATCAACGAAAATGCCATCACACAAGACTTTTTGCACCAAGAAGAAGCTAGCTAAGAAGATGAGGCAAAACAAGCCATTTCCTCAATGGATCAGGATGAGGACTGACAACACCATCAGGTACAACGCAAAGTGCAGGCATTGGCGTAGAACAAAACTTGGCCTGTGAGGCTGGAACAGTACATGTTATTTGAGTTTTTATTTGGAATGGATGTATTTTGGTACTGTAGAAATTCCAAGCGCAGGCATTAGAATAGAACAGGTTGAAACACCTCTGGTGAAACCGCGTAACAGGCAGATTTGACAATCAATCTAGCTACCATTTGTACACCTGCGGACTACAACACATGACCTCTTAATACCATATACAGTAATTTCATAGTTGCTCTTCCTGTGGTTCGCTACTGCTCAGAAAACAACAAGTGTTTGATTCACTTTTCCACCTGCGAGGTATATGGAAAGACGATCGGCAACTTTCTCCCAAAAGATAGTCCTTTGCGACAGGATCCTGCCTTCTATGTCCTTAAAGAAGATGTATCTCCTTGCATCTCTGGCCCAATTCAGAAGAAGAGGTGGTCATATGCATGTGCAAAGAAACTAATCGAAAGAGTAATTTACGCTGAGGGCGCAAGAGTCTTTGTCAAATTCTGAATGCTGACACTGGCACCATCACTCAAAAGATGCAAATCCACATCGTTGCATCACAATAGACATACAGATTTTGCAAAAATTCACACAGATTTCACATATTTTTTATAATAAAAATGATTTTAGGATTTACAAATCTAAAATCAATAATAAAATTTATGTTCTTTTAAAGCAAAAAACTGGACAAATTCCATACCAATCATTTGCTGAACAATTCAATGGAGTTTTCCAAAAACTTGTAGAGTTGGAATCTCCTCTTCACATCCACTACAACATTACTGGAGCTCTGATACCACAATAATGGCAGAAGTGTCCTCAGACACATAATTTTATTAATCAGAAAAAACAATTACATATTTGATTTTGCAAGAGTTTACACCCGAACAACCAAACACTTTTGCAATGAGCTATTTATAAGCTCAATGTCCTAACTACCTCTAATTATGGATCACTTATTAAATAACAAGTGTCCATTTATAATTAATGCTATTCAAAACAACTAGCTAACAAATCTCCTAAAATAGAGCCTAAGATACGACACATTTGGAGAGTCATATCTTGTTACAACAATATACTAATTCTAAATGTCTCCATTAAATAATTAAATATTCTAGAATAATAATTATTAATTTAATATCTTAAATTAATAATTATTTTATTCCAACTTTATAATCTATGATAATATTTTATTTTTGGATCATCTAACAAAATTAAATAAATTGTTAATTTTAGTGTATTTATTATATTATTTTTATTTAATAAATTAAATAGAAAAATTAAATAAATTTTTAATTTTAGTATATTTATCAGTACAAAAATGTAGTTGATATATGTTTATTTGGATATAGTAACTACATTACAATGCTAACATTACTTATATTAATCACATTCATATTATTGAATGTGATTGTTTGTATGAAATAGATTTAATAAAATAAGTATATTAATCATATTAAATGTAGTTGATATATGTTTATTTGGGTATATTAATCACATTACAATGCTAACATTACTTATATTAATCACATTCATATTATTGAATGTGATTGTTTGTATAAAATTAAAATAAGTATATTATAACTAGATCCATTTTACATCTGGTTTTATGAAGTGTCGAGAGCAAATCTCTATTGGTGAAAAATTTTCCTCAAGTTTAGCACTCAAAAAGAAGTTTGCACCCCAAGAGATTTGATCCCTTAGGAGGTTAATAGATTTAGGTTTAAGATGGATCTAAATTGATATTAAATTCTCAAAAACATTGTGACTTTGTTTTACATTTAAATTATTTTTCATCTGTTTTTTTCTTTTCTTATAATAGATTACAACCTGCAAATTTGAATAGTTTGAAGTGAATTAGATTATACACCTATATTATGCATTCACATTTCTAATAATGATCTAAATATATGTAATAATGAAATCAACAAATATAAATTAATTTTTTTATATATCTTAAATATTTATTATTATTATTATTATTATTATTATGATTATATACTTATTATTTTTTCCTTTAAATATTTAAAATACTTATTAAATTTTATTTAAATAAAATTTACCTCACACAAAAATATTTTAACTATGATATCAACTTAATTTATATATCAGAAATACTTATTGTTTTTTATTTAGATAATATTTACCTCACACAAAACATGTTAATTATGATATCAATTTACATAATTTATATATCTCAAATACTTATTAATTTTATTTGGATAAAATTTACCTCACATAAAAACATTTTAACTATAATATCAATTTATAAAATTTATATACCTTAAATACTTATTAAGTTTTATGTAGACAAATTTTATGGCACACAAAACAACTCTAACTATCATATGAATTTACTTGATTTATATATCAAAAATACTTATTGTTTTTTACTTTAAGAAAATTTAACTCACACAAAAACATTTTTAACTATCATAGCAATTTACTTAATTTATATATCTGAAATACTATTTACTTTTTACTTTGATAAAATTTACCTTACATGCACATGTTTTAACTATGATGTCAATCTAAATAATTTTTGGAGGCAATGTTTTAGTTTTGTAAGTATTCCAATTTCATGCCACATTTCACATGTAATAAGAGTTGAACTATGTTTATTAGGGTTTTGTTTTGGCAAATAACCTTATATGATATTTTACATTAGACATAAAATCTAATCTATTTTTTTAATGTAATTCCCTCAATGCTAAGTGGAATAAGGAATGAAGTGTTGGTACTTTTTATAGTTGGGTGACTTTGTTGTCCCAATGTGAATCTAGGCAGAATTTATAGACATAACTTATTAAGTGGAATAAGGAATGAATTGTTCGTTCTTTTTATAGTTGGGTGACTTTGTTGTCCCAATGTGAATCTACGCATAATTTATAGACATAACTTATTCGTTATATAGTTTAAGAATTTTTGAAGAACATTAATTGAAGATTTTAGATCCTCTTAGCTAAATGAACTTTACATTCTTTTTGTTTTCTTGAATTTTGTACAAGTTTTATTTCCTTTGTGATCGATAATATTATTAAGAGTATGTATTTCCTCCTAAGAGGTCACAAGTTCAAAGCCAAAGGGGGTAGAGTATGTATGCCTTCATAGACTTAGCAGTGAAATTGCGGAAGTGGATCCCTTGTCCCGCAAACAAGAGGGTCTCATACACCAATGTGGTGTTTGGCTTGGTTGTGACATTAAAATTGGATAATAATGATAATAATATTTTTTAGTTAAAAAACTTAATTGATCCAAGATATTCAATATTATTCTTTATTTTTATTAATGACCCAACATATATTTTTTATTTTTTTAATGTAATGTTACCTAACAACATCTCCCTTATATATTGCGTTGTAGAGAGCCTCTCAACACAATTAATATTAATCATAATAATAATATATTAAATCCTAAGATTAGTATTAAACCCTATAGTTATAAACTCTAGGATTAATAAATTATGAAACTTAAGATTAATATTATAAACCCTAGGATTAATATTATAAAATCTAATATTAAATCCTAATATTAAATCTCATTTTTGTAATGTTGCAATGTGTCATTGAATAAATTGCAATGTAATGAAACATTGAGGCAATGATTGTCAAATTCATTGTCACATTGAGACAATGTTTTTCATAGTGCGATGTGGGATGAGTTGATATTATTATCCCTAGGATTAATATTATAAAATCTACAATTATAAACCATAAGATTGATATTTTTTTTTTTTTAAATAAGACTGAGCTATTATATTACAGCAAAAGCAAAAATTACATCAGCAGTATTACAACAGAGCCGAGGCCCTGTAATTCCTGTCTTAGGACTGACAGTAGACTTAGGAATATTCATTTCCAGGATTACAAAAGACTGATACCAGATCGACATTCATAAGACCGACATACATATTTAGCTGAGACTGAAACACATGGATTCTGAAACAACTGTAGATAGCCGACACTGTAACAGAGAAGAATAGAGGGACATAATGACAAAGTGCAGACACATATAAGATAACAGTGGGAGCAGACAAAGAGAAAATTCCTTGCTGAGAAACCTGGAACGCGAAGCTGGGCGTACTATTCATCATCAGTGGAGTGCGGGTCATCCTCCATCTTGCAACGGGGAGGCTGGTGGATGTCCTTTCCAACGTTGCGCTGCACAGGTTCACTTGGGCCTGCTCCAGGATCTGGGGAGAGGCTGTCTTGAACAGGGCGTAGAATGTCAATGGCGGGAAGTTGCATGTCAACTGTGGGTGCCATCCCAGGAATCCGCGGAGGGTTGGCACGAGGAGCCTCATCTTCACCCCATGGATTGCTGCAGTGCTCCACCGAAACCGTTACAAAGAAAGTGGAATTAGACAATGTGCATGGAATGCGGCATCTTACCATTGGGTGCTCAAAGTGCCCACATTCCATCCGCTCTTGAAATTCTTCCGCTCTTCCTCTGCCCGGAGGCCTTCCCCTGGTTCGTCTGCGCTCAGAAGAAACTTCAATTGAGGAGGAGGGAGAGGGGGCATGCCTCTGAGACGGGGCCCTGCCACTATAACTTCCACGCCTACTGATTCCTCGTTGGCGTTCTCGTTGCATGCTGGAATTGTGCGGGTAGCAAGTATGCTCACGCGTAGTTTCTCTCAGAACCAGACTCCCAAACCTTAAACCAGACTGTGGGTAGCAGGTTTGCACCACTGCCAAGCTCCCAATCTCTTTACTAGACTACGGGTATGCCCTCGAATTGCCCGAATCGAAGGCCTCTGAACCGCCACAGTCGCTCTCAGAACCCGAATAGGAGCCAATACAGTGAGCCACCACCACCTCCCTTAAGACCAGAGCAAGAGCAAACGTAAAATGCGGGAGAATGTCCGAGAACCTGTGGCGTTGAAGCGCCATGTTCCAGTTATCAAGGCGAGCAGTTAATGTCGAAGGGACACTTCTGCCATGAGCCATAACCTTCATTCTTAAATGCTGCGTGCTGTGACATTTAGGGCGAGTCCTCCTGGTGTACGTGGCTTGTCCGGGCGGACACTTGCCCTGCTGACGAGCCATAAACCTTTTATAACTAATAACCACCCGCATCCGGGAGGGAGAGATCCTTTTGCACCAAGGCGATGCAGTCTTTTTTGAGTTGTTCATCTTCAACTATGTCCAGGGAGCCTGAAAAGTATGGTGAAGTCTGAGAAACACCTTGGTTAGCCATTCTGTCGGCTACCTGATTTGCTGTTCTTCGCACATGCTGAAAGGTAATGCTATGTGGATTTTTAAGCTTCGCTTCCAAGGATTCCAACCTGCTTAGAAGTCTCCAGCTGGTTGCTACTTTGACCGCTGTCGCCCCTGCCTGAATTTTCTTGGCTGCAGTGATTAGGATGAGAGAGTCACCTTCCACCTCAAGAGGGAAGAAGTGTTGTTGCTCTGCTAAACAGATACCTTGCCAAAGTCCTTCCATCTCCGCTACATTGTTAGTGTCTTTGCCTAGAGAGCCATAATAGATATGCAGAGGTGCTCCTGTATGACTTCTGATGATTCCTCCGAATCCTGCCGGACCGGGATTACCCTTTGCTGCCCCATCAAAGTTGAGCTTGAAAGAGTTGAAAGCTGGTGGGGACCAGGAGGACGGGGAGGTGGAGCTGCGAGGGGGACGGGTAATGACCTTTGCAAAGGCTGAAAGGTCAAGATTCCATTCTTTAAAAATATCCCTCTCTTGTTGCGCTTCTGGCATGTCAGTGTCATACCAGGTTCTTATGGCTAAGGTTTCCTGGATATTTCTTTTGTAGATAAGCCACAGAGCGTCTGTTGTCCGGGAGGTGTTGTTGAAGATTCGAGAGTTGCGCTCTTTCTAGAGAAGCCAGTACAGAAAACCTGGAATTAGACCCCATAAGGTATTGAGAAGTTGGATTTTGAATGGGTTCTTGTCCCAGTTCCTAATATTGTCCGTTACATCCTCGCCTCTTGGTGCTGTTCTTTTATTTCATTTCTCCACTTTCTCCCAAAGTTGCTTTGCTAACGGACAGGTCTCCATTAGATGGCTGATTGTCTCAGTGTGAAGATTGCAATTCGGGCATCTAGAAGGCCCAATGAATCCCCGTTTTATCAAATTATCCCAAGTAAGAATGTGCCTTTTACTGAGCAGCCATAGGAAGGTTGAAATTTTAGGCCATAGCCCTGGAAGCCAGACTCGTGCCCAAATTTGGTCTTGATCCCCTTGGGTGTCTGAATAGCGCAGCTGATGTGCTTCTTTAGTGGTGAATGTGCCTTTGTGCTTGTGACCCCATCTGAGCTTATCCTGCTAGTTGGAGTAGCGAATTCTGCGTTGTGAGAGTTCCTGATCCAAGTCTGAGTATGTTTCACCTTCCCAGTCCCTTTGCCAGCTGTTTGCGGGTCTCCATAGTTGGTATCCTTGATGCTGCGTTTGTTGCCAGAACTGATGAACCTGAATGAGGTTTTCTTGCTGCATATAAGATTGCCAGAGTGGCATTTGGAATAGATTTGCCAGTTTGGGGAGCTGCTGCCACGAATCCTCCCAGAACTTCGCTGACGAGCCAGAGTGGATTTCCCAGAAACTGTGTTCCTGAATGAAGCGGTTGTGTATCTTTGCAGCATTCCAGATTGGAGAGCCTTGGGCGATGGAGTTAATTCTTTTGAGATCATGCCATTGACTTCCCAGAGCATATTTTGCTTGCCATAAGCGTGCCCAAGGTGAATGAGGCTTGGAGAGCCAGTTCCACCACATTCGGGCTCCCATGGTGTTGTTACTTTGAAGTGGATCTCGAAGCCCTAGTCCGCCCTCTGTTTTGAGTTTGCACACTTCTTTCCAATTAACGAGAGCCCATTTTCGATTTCTGCCCGTGGAGCCCCATAGGAAGTTGCGCTGAAGGTTACGAATGGCTTTAAGGACCCATTTTGGAGCTGCCAATGTGGAGAAGAGGTACAGCGGCATAGCTTGAAGGACAGACTTGATCAAGACCAATCTGCCTGCCATGTTGAGAGCACGAAAGGTCCACGAAGAGAGTTTTGATTCCAGCCTATCAAGGAGAGACCGCCATGAAGCGTGTTTAATAGCTGAGTCTGAGAGGGGTGCTCCAAGGTATTTAGATGGCAGATGGGAAATGGTGAATCCCAAGATTCTGGCAATATTCCTTTGTGTGGAGGGGGGGGTGTTGAAAAAGAAGAGTTGCGACTTCGAGGCATTGATGGAGGTGCCTGAGGCATCAGAGTAAAGGGAGAGGAGAGATTTAAACACTGAGGCTTCTTTCGAGGATGGATGACCAAATAACATGGTGTCGTCCACGAACTGCTGATGGGACAGCGGATTGAGACCATGGATAGAAATACCTTTAAGCTCTTGAGAGGCAATAGCTGATTTGAGAAGTCTGCTGAGACCCTCTGCCATTAGAACAAAGAGAAAAGGAGAGAGAGGATCCCCTTGTCTAATGCCGCGGGAGGGTCGAAAGGGAGAAGAGGGAGAGCCATTCAAAAGAACAGAGAAGCTGGGAGAGGTAATGAGATTCATAATCCACCTGGTCCATGTTGCACTGAAGCCAAAGGCTAAAAGCATTTTCTGAATAAAATTCCAACTAAGCTTATCAAAAGCTTTGGAGAGGTCGAGTTTTAGAATCATACCTGGTTTCTTAAGAATCTTTAAAGAGTGTATAACCTCATTTGATAGTATGATTCCATCCATAATCTGCCGTCCTTCCACATATCCTGTTTGTTCCGGAGATATGAGCAAGGGTAGGAGAGGTTTGAGCCTATTTGCAATGACCTTTGAGATTAGCTTGTATATGACATTGCATAAAGCGATTGGTCTGAAGTTTTCCGGCCTGTTGGGTTCTTCGCCTTTGGGAACCAGAGCTAGGAAGGTGGTATTGAGGGCCAGGAGGATCCAGTGCATACTTATGGATTCTTCAACAAGGTTCCAAACTTCATTTTTGATGAGGTCCCAGAATTCGTGGAAGAAATTGGCTGTAAAGCCATCAGGACCAGGCGCTTTTTCATCTTTGAGCTGAGCCATGGCTTCTTCTACTTCTTGCAGGGTCGTGGGCTGGAGTAATTTGTTGTTGTGATCCTCAGTTATGATGCTTGGAATATGTTGTGTGATGGCTCTAATTGCTGCATCCCTATTCGCAATGGGTTCCGTTAAGATTTCCTTGAAATACCCTGTGAATTCCTTTTCCATGTCCTCATGCTCCTCAATTCTTTCACCTTGTTGGTTGTTGATGAACGCGATATTATTGTGCATTCGCCTTTGAATGGTGGCCTTATGGAAGAATTTTGTATTCTTCTCCCCCTCTTTGAGCCAGTTGATTCTCGATTTTTGCCGCCAGAGTATTTCTTCTTGCTTCCTGCGTTCCTCGATTTGGTTCCAAAGTACCTGTTCCTGTTGTGCTTGTTCTTCTGTTCTGCCTTGAAGAATGAGATTTTGTTGGAGCTTGCGCATTTGCTGTTCCAATTGTGAGCGCTTCTCCTGAATGTTGCCAAAACTTGTGCGATTCCACACTTTGAGGACATATTTCAAATTTTTCAGCTTTTGTTGGAATTGATACATTTTGGCTCCCTCTGGCGGAATGTAAGCTGCCCATGCATCGCTGACTACCTTCCTGAAAGTGGTATTTGTTAGCCAAAATGCTTCGAATCTGAAGGGTCTGTTGCATCGGTTACCTGGTCTGGTCCATTGTAGCAAAATTGGCCAGTGATCAGAACCGCTTTGGGGGAGGATGGAAGCATTGAAATCCCCTCCCAGATGGATTGCATTGTCAGAGAGAAGGAATCTGTCAAGTCTGGAGGCTATGTGATGAATACCTCGTCGCTTGTTTGTCCAGGTGAAAATTCCATTGGAGGTAGGTATGTCCATAAGTTGATTGTTTTGAATGAATTCTTTGAGGCCTTCACTGTCACTGTCGAGCCTGATTCTGCCTCCCTGTTTCTCTGCCATGGAAGTTATTATGTTGAAGTCGCCGCCCCCGATCCATAGCGGGAATTGCCTGTTTTCATTGAGGATAGAGATCGTTTCCAGCAGTTCTAGTTTTTGCTGAATTATTTGAGGAAAGTATACATTTGTGAGATGACCATGTATTCCAGTGCCAACGAGGTGGAATGAGGCTTGAATGAGATGGAGGGTGGCGTGGAAGTCATATAGTGTGATGATCTGTGGGTTCCATAAGATAGCTAAACCACCTGAGGCTCCGGAGGCATCTACAGAGATGGCCCTGCTTCCTGCCCAAACTTTGCCACGGATTCGTTCAATAGCATCAGTGCTGCTTTTGGTTTCTTGCAGAAAAACTATGGTTGGTTTTTCTTGTTGAATCAAATTTTTGATCATTCTGTGTTTTGAGGGGCTGTTGAGTCCTCTCACATTCCAGGATATTAACTTCATGTAAACTGTGATTTGGGTTTGTAGAACTTTGTCAACTTAGGGAATCGCCCCGATTCCATAAGTAGTTCACCTATTGCTATGGTACGCTGTAGGTCTGTCTTTCTTCCCCTTTTCTTGAGATCCTTGAGTACCTTTTTTCCATCCCAAAGGCTGCCTCCCTGTATGCCCAGGCTTTTATTATGCTGCGCCTTGGCTAAGACTCCTTCCAGCTTGTCTATTTGCCAGGGTTGAATAGAGTTGTATTCTTTCTGTTTGCATGCCGTTTCAAGTGTGAAGATGTCTAATCCATCTATATTAACATCCGCCTGATCTTCTTCCATAACAGTAGTTTCTCCTAGAACTTCCTCATCCGCTTCTTGCTGAAGACTGAGAGCCAGAGTAGCATCGGTTTCCATATCATAGTCCTGCTGCTTGTTATCCACTGAGGGTTTCTCTTGAGAGAAAGAGAGGGGACTGAGACTTGATACAGATTTACCTTTCTCCAAAGAGGGGCTTGGAGTGGGATTCATTGGAGCAGGGTCAGAGGGCAGCAAGGGATCTGAGTGAAGGAGGGAGGAAGAGGGCGAAGAGGGGTTGAGTGGGGGTTCAGAACTGAGATGATCATGTTTGTCATGCGTTGCAAGAACAGAGAATTTGTTCTGGTTGTCCGCTTTGAGAGTGTTTTCCATAACTGGCTGACTCTTTTTGGCATGCCTACGGCGGTTGGGGATTTTGATAAAACCTTCAGAGTCTTTATCAGAGACAGCAGCAGCTGCTTTGGACTGGGAATTTAATGGACAGTCACGGAATAGGTGACCGTGCTCATGACACTTACGACAGCGGAAGGGAATGTGTTCATAATCTAAAGGTTGAGTCCATTCATAATCATCGTGATAGAGTTTTACCGTATCAGCGAGAGCTTTGGTCAGATGCATCTGGACGCAGATCCGGGCGTATGAGGTGTATTTGCGAGTTTTTGTCTCAGCCGCGACTCGGATGAAGGTGCCAAGTTTGTTGCCTATATCCGCCAGCGTTTCTTCTTTCCAGTACTCCGCTGGGAGGGAGTACATCCTGATCCAGACCGGTGCCCAGCTGAAATCTTCCTTATCGGGATTGAATCTGGGCTTCCATTCTGTGAGATAGAGGCCTGAAGAGTTGAAGAAGTACGGACCTCCTTCGAATATCCGCACTCTGTCCTCCACATAGTGAAAGATTGCTGTAAAAAATCCCTTTGGTCCTAGTTGCAGAGTTATTTGTCCTTTGGGCTTCCATTTTGAAGCTATCCAACCTTGTAAGGCTTTTTCCATAGGCCAAAAGCTTAGAAACTTTCCTATGAGTGCATGATCTTGCATGTACTGGATTTCACCATTGATGCGGTGGCTGGGCAGGTCAACCTTGATGGGTTCAGCAGCTTTTGGGATACAAGTGGCTGAGGTTGCCTTTGGCTGAGTCGCCTTAGCTTTATCGTGGATCTCTTTGTCAGCATCGTCTTCTCCTGTCGGGACCGTATGAATCCTTGCCTCAGTCTTCCGATGTCCGTCTTGACCTGCGTCTGGGCCTGCGCCAGAAGGGTGCAGAGGCTGTGCGTACTGGGTATTGTCAGAACTTGTGGAGTTTTTTGGAGGGGAAGCAGAGCTCTCCCCTCCTACCGCCATTTCCATTGCTATCGACCAGCAGGGGTGCGGCGGCTGTAGCAGTGAAAGCAGTCAGGGGCGGCCGCTGGTTAGGGTTTGGCTGCGATGGGCAGTAATTCGCATCAGAGCGTTTTGTCACCAACTCATCTAAAAAAAAACTTCAACCCTAAGATTGATATTACAAACCATAAAATTAATATTATAAACCCTATGATTTTTTTTTTTAAGTCAAGGATTTATTCATTAATCAAAAGGAGAGTACATAGTTGTCAAAATGCAAGTAGTCTCACCCCAACCTAGTTTGTTGACCAATGTTATTGTTAACACCAAAAAATTGTACACATGTTGGCACAATCCAAAAGACACTAAAAGGTGTCCAGCAGAATGCACAAGTGAACATTTTCCAGCTAAATACATCATGAAGTTTAAAAATCAAATTTCTCCTAAGGTCCAAAGTTTATAAAGAAAAAACAACTTATGTCACGTGACTATTTATTCAATAAATGTGCGTGCGCGGAAGATCATTTGAAAGTCGTGTGGTTGCAGAAAAGGATGACTCAACGATTCAGGACCACTCTACACACTTGGGGTTGATTCTTTGACATGAGCTCAATCTAGTACAACCGAATTTGAGTCACCTTGAAGATATGCAACCCTCAATGGAATCATCTTGTCCTACTCATGTGTCATTATCATGCATGAACCAAGAGGGGGAAGATGGATTCAAAAAATTCTATATAGACAGACCATGGGAGAGGCAAAATATGAGACATTGTTATGCTAACCAAATTGCTATCAAGAGCAATCCACCATTACATTGTTGAAGCCAAAGAAGGGAAGAGCACTAGCATGTTGGCTATATTGATTCTAAGCAATTCATCATCCTAGTGAGAAAAGAGAAATCCACCATTGGAGGGTCTTCATACTTCTTTGACAGAGAGGAGAAACTTGCAAAGAGATTGAGGAAAAGAACCACCTTGCTGAGGATTTTTTTAGAACCATAGCTCAAGGAATTCTCTTCAAGTGTCTAAGATTCATCTATTGTATTCAACCTCTACTACCATTAGTCAATAAAGAGAGCTTTTTCCATTATCTTATTGATTTCTTGGCTCCATTTGAGCATTATTTGTGTATTTACCTCTTTGTTCAGTTTATGTTTATGTATGCATTGTTTCCACTATTTACAATGTTGTGTTTATTTAAGTTTGTCCACTACCAACACCAATTTTGCCTGTGATCCTTTACAGTGAACAATCAATTGCTAAGGAGGTGTCTTTTGGTACATCATTTCCAAAAAAACAATACCACAAGAATGACGACCATACAATTGTATTTTCATTAATCTAAATATTGTTTTTGCAGGACCTTCTCTCTACACAACCATCCTACAAGGTGCTCAACACTTCTTTGGGATTTTAACAGACCTCAAGGACCTCTTCTAAGCCCGCAGAAGTGAAAATTTTCTTGCTCTTTCTCAACCCATGAATTTTTCTCTCACAGATGAATGAGCACATTTGTTGTGGCTAAACTCATGCAGTCAATAGAAAGAAAAAAGGAGCCATGTATTTTTTTATTTTCTCAGGTGATTGGCAGCCTTTAGTGAATTTCCTTCACCTTTGCATTATTTATTTTCTGTTTAATACCCCTGGTTGCTTTACTAACCTAAATTGGTAGAGCAATTAGAGTATTTTTCATCTTGCATTTACAAATACATACATAGCTTAATTAGGGAGAAAAGTAAGTGGCCAAATTCCACATATGTTTTTCAAACTATTTTGCTAAAATTTTATGCAAATTACATAGCTACATTAGTAAAGAAGCAAGTTGCCATCTACAAATATTACTATTAACCAAAGCATTTAATTCATCATTTTTTAGGACTAGGAGAAAATGTTATTAGATAAAGTAATCTCTACTTCCCTTGCGTCTCTTAGATGAACCTGTGCTTTGATATGAAAACTTTCTCGAAAGCATTTGAATTTCCATCTCCCTTGTTAAACTCCACATCATTTAATAAGAAAAGAGTAAGTGGCCCATAATACACAATATATATATATTTGTTTCCATGCAAGGAACAATCAACACTTAGTGTAATTAGAAGGATATTGTAAAGGATCATCACATATCTGCATCTTATCACACTTTGTATGCTCACTTGCATCACACACTAAGCTTCCATACACTTTGTACTCAAGGGCATCCAGTTTTCGAAGCTTTGGGTACTTAGTCTATTTTGGCTTACAAAATCACTCCATAAGTGAAACAATACTACTTAAAACAATCATAACTTCAACCAACTATGTTTCCCAACAGGGGCCACCAAAAAATTAGTTCAGGTTAGGACCATTGGGGGTAGAAATCCCATAAGCCTCCATGATCATGTTACACCTTTGAAACATAGTTGTTGACTTTTTAGGGAGCTTAAAATCCTTCAATCATCCCACAGAAAAGAATACCCTAGCATGGTAGAGACCTAATTCAAAGGGGGTTTGGCTTAGGTCGAGTATGCGTGGTACTCTTTGGGGCTACTTAACCCATCTAGTACTTAGTATTGGTAACTGACTACCAAGAAGATAAAGACTCGAAAGCTCATGTGGGACGAAGGTACTTTAGTGGCCAAAATCTAGGGCAACTTTTCCCTATAGGTGACGATGCAGGAAACACTTGAGCCTCATTACCATTACCTTGGTCGATTCTTCAGCTGCTGGAAGGCATCGTCAGTTATTTCAAGGTGTTTCTCCAAGACCCATCAGAAGATATATTCGCAAGGGCTAGTTACTTCGAGAGTAGAAATGACTATTAGGTCTACATAGGATTTTGTATCATACGCAACAAACAAAAACCATTCTCTTGTTTACTTGATCACATAACTTAATTATAAAGGAAAATAAACCATTTATATTTTCTCCTTGTTTTATGTATGCAATCATATTTCATTGATACTTATCTCATTCCCTCACAATACACAAAGTAGCACACACTCTAGTCGACACCATAGGGAACTCGACGACTCCCCATCAATCTAGACATTTTTTATACCTCCCCCCATTATAGGGAGGTGTGCTAGGACTCCCGTCATTTAGGCATAGAGGACGTCACAAAAGCACAATTATTGGATCTTCCTTTATTGTTGCATATTTTCTTGGAACCCCTCCTTGGAAAAGTACACCCTTCACCATTCCAGAAGGGTCTCCACGTGTTACCCCCTTTGGGAGCCCGCACACCACTCCTCCAAACAGACCTTGAGACACCCATCAAGGTAGTTATGTTGAGACTTCCTCGCAGAGGACCCCTTTGCATATAGATATCCAAAACCATTTTATGATGACAGGAAATACACAGATGTCATTTCTAGCTTTACTAAACCTCCACCCCCTAACTGGGCCCACCATGAAATGGTATGTTGACCAATGTTATGCTTCACACATAAACTTTACCTCATTATCTATAACATTCCTCACCTTTTTCCAGCTCCCAGTCTGCCATGATTCAGGTTTGGAACTCCTAACCCACTTCAAACAACCACCCGCTACCCACATCTAGTAGCCTTTGTAAAACCAAGTTTGAAGATAAAGTCCTCTTGGACTTATTCCTGAGATCCCTCACATCTAAAATCTCTAAAGACGTGGCAAATTCATCCCCAAATACTGAGGAATAAGCCATTAGTAAAGCTCAACATCTGGAGCTTATTTACACCCAGTCTGAGTACATAGTTTAGTCCTAGTCCCATTCTAATAGTTTAGTAGTTAAGTAGCATTGCTTTAATAATTTAAGTATAATAATAATAATAATAATTAGTACTTAATTACAACCTTTACAATAATAGCTATTTATCAGTAACTATTATAAAAATTGGTATTTAAAAAAAAAAAAAAAACTACTATTAATTAGTTAATTATTAAAAATTAAAAATCAAAACATTCAATCATCAATTATTAATATTAATATTAACTATTTATTATTGATTAATTATGAATATTAATATTAAAATTAAAATTAATATTATTTAATATTAATTAATATTAATATTAATATTAATATTTATTATTAATTAATTATGAATATGAATATTAATATTAATTAATTATTAATTATTATTTATTAATTATTAGTCATTAATTATTAATTATTTACATTAATTATTAGGTCTTGATATTAATTATAAATTATTAATATTAAATATTTATTATTAATTAATTTTTAATTTTTAATTACTAATTATTAATAATTAATATATATGTATTACTAATTTTAATTTTAATTTTAATGTTAATACAACACTCTTATATTAATATTATTATTCATTAAATACCATTTTATAATAAATTTATCACATACTATTTTATAATAAACACTATACTAACATATAATATATATATTAAATATTAAATATCAAATACAGAATTCTAAGATTACTAATACCAATATATACTGATATTAAATAGTTCACATACTATTAATAATACTATACTAATATTAAATGCTTATATGAATTAAAATTTATAATAATAACTACTATATTAAAATCAATTAATTATTAATAATATTAAAATTAATTAAAAGATTTTTATAATAATGATTAACATAATAATAATTTATAATAATTTGAAACAATTGATATTAAAACAGCCGACATTCATCTCATCCTTTAATCTTCTCCCCTCATTACTATTTAATTCCCTCAATTTAGCTCTTCTTCTATCAAGCATTCAAGTAGTCCTGATGATGGATTCCAGTTGGGATTTGAAACGTTGACGGAAAATAAGTTTTACTGTGGATTCTCTGGTAACTATGTCTAAAGATATATACCACAGATGTCTTAAATCCATTATCATGTGTTTCCAAATGCCCTACACCTACAAACTTATAAAGAGATCTTAGGCACATCTAGTGTTGTTGATGGATTAATTGGGTCCATAACCCAAAATAAACATATCAATAACTACCAATTCCCTCGATATTCTTTCAATGACCAAGCATTTGATACTACACAAAATGCATCACCATTGCAACATATAGGATATTATCACAGTCAACCCACACCTATGTAGAATACGGTCAACAGGGTTAACCAATATGAGTCCCCTCAAGGGGGCTCATATGCTCCCCCACAAGGAAATCAATACTCCTCTAGGAATATGGACATGATGTCATCTTCCCATAATCCATACATTAATCAGAGACAAGGAAACAATATTCTCCTTTCCCAACACAACATAAGGAATTTGATGATCTAAAACACTGCCTTTGCTCTACACAAGTCCTCACCTTGTTATACCTACAACAACCATTTGAGATTGAGACAAATGCTTCAAACTATGTTGTCAGTGCAATCCTCACTCAGTAAGGAAATTCGGTGGCCCATCACATCAAAACACTCTCTGATACTGTCCAGAGATACCCCGCCTATGATAATGAGATCTACTCCATCATGTATGTCTACTAACAATGGAAGGATTATATTCTGGGGATGGAAATGATCATCCAAATTGATCGCAATCCTTTATAATTTATGTATACTCAAAGGAATTTAATAATGACCACCATTAAAAATGGTCCACAAACCTACAACAATTCCATTTGAACATCAAATATAAGAAGGGTAGCACTAATCATGTTGTAGACTACCTTAGTCAACCGCAAGTTGTGGCACCAACCATATTTCTTAACTCTTGTGGGCACGAGAACTCTAGGTGTCCACAATTATACAACAATGATTTAGAATTCGTGACCACATACCAAAGGTTGATGGAAGCCAAGAAAGTTCCAAATTTTCACCTCGAGGATACATTGTTGTCTACCTGGGCCACCTTTGTATTCTCTCAAGCGAGCATGCAAAGATGATATGGGAATCACATTATAGATGGGTGGCAAGGCACTTTTTTGTGGAGAAGATAGTAGCAATGCACTTCAACCCTATTTCTACTAGCCAAATCTTTGACAGGATGTACAACAATATATCAGATCATGCACCTCTTATGCCATTACTAAACCAACCATTAAAAACTATGGGTTGTACACTCTACCTACCTTAGAATAGCCCTAGAAGTTAGTCTCCATGGATTACATGTCAGGTTTTCCATCCATCAAGAATGGAAATGATTATGTGTTTGTGGTGGTTGACTAGTTCTCTAAGATGGCCATTCTAGTACCGTGCAAGAAGAGTATCACAACTAAAGCCATTCCTAAACTCTTCTTTAAGCGTGTTTGGGATCTTTTCAGCCTAGCTCAGAACATTATTTCAGATAGGGTCATCATGTTCCTCAATACATTTTAGTCAAACCTATGGTGTCTCAGGGATATCAAATTGACTAAATCGACTGCCTTTCATCCCTATCAGATGGACAAATAGAAGTGGTAAACATGATGGTTGTGTATATCTTGTGCATGTACAACAATAAGCACCCTCATACATGAGATGATAAGCTTCCATATGTTCATCATATTTATAATAGAGCCCTCCACAACTTTATTGGTTATAGTCATTTTTAGGTGTGCTTGGGGTTCCAACCATTGGCCCTAATTGATGTATCTATGCCCATTGTATCTTCATCGATCAAGTCCTCCCATGCTCAGATTGAGGCAGACAGGGCATTCAAATTTGTTTAGTGGATCCAACACCTCCAACAACACGTCCATGATATCCTACAGAAAGCCAATGCCAATTATAAGAAGCAACATGATAAACACAGGGTTCCCCATAATTTCAAGGTTGGTGATAAAGTTTGGTTACACTTACAGAAAGAGTGCCTACGGTCCCCAATAGGAAGCTAAAACCACTCCAATATGGGTCATACACAATCACAAAGGTAGTGGGTGACAATTATTTTCAATTAAGCATTCCCCTAGTCATTGGCTTGCACCCAGTGTTCAATGTTGAGTTGATTTAACCATTTTATCCACCTCTATGGAAACCGCAGAGGAAACCGAGCAATTAGACCCCACATAGGTCAAACTTGACTGAATTAAATAGGTTATAGTGGATCAAATCATTAACACCAAGACAAAGGATACGCGCCAACAACACATCTAACTCTACCAGGTCATGAAAGTTGGGTAGCTTAGTCACTAAGGAAAGTGGTTCACTAGGAGCCAAATTCAATGCAAATTTCCCCATCCAACAAGGGAACTCAACACAATGGAAACCATTGCTTCTTAATGGGGGAGGAGTGATCCAAGTGGATATTTGTGGCCATATACCTACTCCACTCGCTCAAAGCACAGTTCTCCATCTTGGCAACTTTTATACAGTTTTCAGGTCCTAAACTTCTTGGGCCATTTTGAGACCCTAAATGATGTTTTTTTGATGTGGCAAGGGACCTAGGCTATAACCATAAGTAGAGCCTAGGTCCATCAAAAATATGCAATTCTCGACTAGACCTTTCCAATAGGCTATCAAGCGCAACAAACAAATATTGTATGTGAAAGTTATGATGCTTGGAAGTTGATGTACCAACTAACCCTAGTGGGGCCTAATAGCATTTTGGTGTTTCATCTTCTAGGGTTAGGTTTTTTAGATTTTTAGGGTTTCTGCATTGCTTTTAATGTTAAAAGGGCCTTCTGGCATCATTGTAACTCACTCTCATGAAGGAAGTAGCCATCACATCTCTTCTCAGAGATAAGCTACCACCATTCAAGCTAGTTTGTTTCATTTTACATTTTCATAGTTTCAACACCTTCCATTTATTAATAGAAGTCAATTTTAACTATATCTCTGTGTTTTGGTAATAAATCTGTATTTTCATTTTGTTCCCTTCATAAATCTAGATCTTAAAATGTCACATATTTTCATTTTCTAATTAATTCATTCAATAATGTGAAAAAAATATGGTCTATATGTAACATCCCTGGTTAAAAATCCATGTAAAAATATATAAGGCCAAGGTGATGGGACATGTATTCCAAGCTGAATGATGGAGAAAAAAATCCTAGTGGGTGTTCATTTGGTTTATTATGGCTAAGAAATTTGGCAAAGGCAATGGCAAAGGACTTGGAAAGGCAAGAGGCATTTATTGACATTTTATTTATGAAAATAATGGAAATTAGGAGAAAAAGGAGGTGAAAGGTCACAGGTTGCATGTGAGGAGGAAAATGAAGGAAAATAATGGAAAATGAAAAAAATAGAGGCCTCATTGATAAAAAGGATTATGAGGATCTGTTGAGCCTCATGATTTCTTCTTTTTGACACTTTCCCTTACCTATTTTTCCTTTCTTTGACCATCATCATCAACTCAATAGGCATCAAACTACAACGTTTTTCACATGGTAAGGTATTTAATTGTCTTATCTTAAATATTTAATAATGTTCCTTATTATTGAGTTAATATTTGTATTAGCTACTAAATTCGCACGATTTTGCTGCTAATATATGTTTCCATAGCTGATTCCAAGGTTTACCAAGATTGGAGGTGCCAGCTAAGAGGAGAAATATATGGACAGGTGGAGATTGATCCCTTTAATGATTTCCTCCTATTCATCTGAACCAGATCATCAAAGGATTGTTCGATTGTGTGATCAAAGGGTAAAGTCAACTTGTTGTTGAACATGCGAGCGAGAGTCTGAAATTCCTACGCTTCACGATTTTCTTTGCCAAATAGAAAATCGTGAGCAACGATATCTTGATATTTGTTAGAAGATTAATTTAGAACTCTGTTAGCTAGGGTAGGCGTAAAAGCCTCGAATAGTTATTGACACAGGCTTTTATAAATACCGTGCAGCAAACATGAATAGGGGGTTAATTTTTATATGCAACAATATTGTTTCAAACTCTGTTTTATCTATTAATGAAGAATGAAGCTTTGATGCGTAGCTGACTATTCAATTAAAGTTTTGTGACTACCTGTTTGTGGAGGGCCCCTGCAAACAGTGAAGGTTTTGCATTTTCGTATCTTTTCTTTATCATTTGTTGCAGTTATTTACATGTTTTAGAATCATTCTGCAGTCTTGGTTTCAATTAGATAAAGATACACATATTTCACTAATCATTCATTTTTAAAGTTGATTTTTAATGATGCTAATGGTAGTGTAATCAATTTTCATAGATTTCTTTATGATTTCAGAGTGTTTCATTTCAGAACTTGAGTGATTTCTTTAAAATTTCATTTTACAGTATTTCATTTCAAAAGCATGAGTGACTGATAATGAGTAAATGTGAGGTTTTCATTTCGAATAGAAGTCAATTTCATTTTGGTTTTTAGGCAAAGGATTGCTAGAATGTTAGATGAATAATTTTGCTTTTAGAGATTGAATTTGTATTGCAATAGATCAATTAATTTTTCTTAATGAGATAGTGTGAGTTTGCTTTAAGTTTCATTTTTCAAGTGTGAAGAGAATTTTTTATTTCATTACAAAGGAATGAGGAAATTTTATGGATATTTAATGTGTTAAATCCATTTTCTTCGAAGAGTAAGATAGTAATGAATTACATCCTTAAAAGTAATTTTCAATAACTCAATCATGCACATTAATAATCTGATTTAACAAAAAGGACTTATAGCATATATAGTGCAGTTTCACTTCACAAGTTTACCAACTCTGATCGATAATTTATATAAAAATTTAAGACAATTAAACTGACAAACATTTTGGTGTCGTTGCTGGGGAAGTATAAATAGAAGTATTTGTCTTTTTCATTTTTGATAAATTAAAAAAAAACAACAACAAAAACAATAACATGATATGCACAGGGAAAGAGACTCTAGGGGTAGATTTGTAGGTAGATGTAAGAGTTTAATTCCAACAACACCACTCATCCCACCATGACCTTGTAGTGTCACACCACCCACACAAACTCGAATTCCACCCATAGCAAGCAAACACAAAATCCTTGAGGTATTAAGATCTGAAGTCCAACCTAGAGATTCACCAACTTCATCAACAAAAGCCATAATAGAAGAAGAAGATCCTATATCTCCCAAAATAGGAGTAATTTTCCTATCTCCAACTAGAGAACAACTTCTAGCTCAAGAGCTCGAAGTTCTTGTTGAAGAAGAGGAAGAAGAAACCTATTTTAACAAACCATTGATAGAAGAACTGAAGGAACTAGAGGAAGCCGAAAACCCAATTTTGAAACCTGAACCCTATATTAGTTATGAGGAATCTACAATTGTTGGAGAAGGGGAAGGAGAGGTACATAATGTGAATGGTGAACAACCTAGGATTGTAGGAGGAAGAGGAGGAAATAGGGGAGGTGGAAGAGGTGGAGGAAGAGGAAGAGGGAGAGGAGAAGATATAAATCCAAACCCCTTTGGATTTCCTATCCTCGATGAAGATACAAATGTGATAATGAAAAATATCTCACCCTTTATTCTTCCAAACGTTCATGGACTAAGGAGTGAAGATCCTAAAACATTTCTCTTTGAATTTGAAGTCTTGTGTAGATCATATGATTATCTGCATGATGCTCAAAAGTTGAAATTATTCCCTGCAACCCTTAAAGATGCAACATTAAAATGGTTTATGGGTTTAGGAATAAATTCCATAAGAACATGGGAACAAATGAAAACTACATTCTTAGATAAATATAAGGACTATTGTATGCCCCATAATATTAAGGATTAAGTCTTTAAAATGGTACAAAAAGAAGATGAAAATCTTGAAGAATTCGTTGAAATATTTGCTTACAATGTTAAAAGGGAAAAATTGAATAATCTAGATTAGGAAAGTTTGAAAGCTCTCTTATTGAAATCCATTAGAGATGAGTGGATTGATCTTCTCAATATAATGGGTAAGGGATACATTTCTTAGTTGTCGCTTGGAGAAATTTGTGAGTTATGCATACACATTTCAAGAGGCAAAGAAAGAACTCAGAAAAATCCAAGAGATCCTCTTTTATCAAGGATTAATAAATCTGTAGCTTGGATAATAAATAGAGAAGAATTAGGTAATTTGCTTGATAGTTTAAAAACATATATTTTAGGGAGTCTTAGTGAACAAATTGACACCCTTAAAATACAAAACAAGCAAAAAGCTGAAAATTCTACATTGTCCATTTTTTGCCCTAAGTGTAGAATGAAACATGCCTTGAAAGAATGTCCTCTTGATTTAAGGAGTGTAGAAACTTATGTTATATGTGCAGAAAATCATGATACAAAAGAATGTCCCTCAATACCAGGTCTTAAATTTGTCTATCAAGAATAAGGAGTACCAAAGTAGGTAGATCATCTTTGTTTTATTGCTAAAATACCCTGGCAGAATCCACAACCAAATACCACTCAAGGTTTTAACACTCAATCATTTGCACAATCATCATAAAGTAATTAGACTACCCCAATGCCTTGGCAATCTTGGCCACAACCTTGGTCACAAGGATGGAAAAATCCTTATGGAAAGTACCCTCAATATCCTCAATTTCCACAATTTCAACAATCATATTCTACTTTTCCTCCACAATATTATACTCAGCTAGTTTAACAAACACAACCCCACAATTTGAATCCACAACTTTCATTACCATTTCCTCAAAGACCAAACTAATTGCCTGCCCAACCACTTCTAAATCCAAATAATAATAAAAATTCACAACATGTTTACAATATGGAAGGAAAAAATTTCCAAACTTACATGATAACTCCCCTAGATCTAAACAATGTTCAACTTAGATTTGGTAGAATATTAGAGAAAAATTCCCCATCAATTGTTATTCAGGAAAGTGAAAAAGAAAAGATCTCTGAAGAAGAAAAGTCTCTTAATGAAAAAGAAAAAACTCAAAAAAAAGTTACTCCAACACATTCAAATAACTCAACTCCTATTATGGAACAACCTTCAGTATATATTTCAAAACCACCTTTTCCTGAGAGATTAAAAATTGATGAAGGGGTAGAAAAATAGATTTTATTGCCTGATTATGACATGTTAGATGAATTGAAGAATGTTTTCATAAAAATTCCTTTGCTACAAGCCATTAAGGAAATACCATTTTTTGCAAAGATGATTAGGGAATTGAACATAAAAAGACTAGGAAGAAAAAGAAAAGAAGTCAAAAGAATCCAACTAGTCAAGAAAATTGCAAATATCATGATGGGTAAAACAACAATTTAGAAATATCTTGATCCAAGAAGTCCCATTGTGAAAACACACATCAATGGTGTAGAGATCTCAAATACATTGATTGATATAGGAGCAACTATAAACATCATGAATAAACAAACTATGAATCAATTAAAACTTTCTAATATTCAATATACACCTACACTATTACAATCGACAGATAGATTTGTAATTAAACCTGATGGTGTATTAGAAGATATATATGTATCCTTAGATTCTTGGGAATACCTTGTCAATTTTATGATTTTAACACCCAAGAATAACTTAGGAGGACATCCATTGATTCTAGGAAGACCATGGCTAGCTACATCTGGTGCTTTTATAAGTTGTACATCTAGTGATATGTTTATTTCTGATGGAATCTCAACAAAGAAATTCACACTGTATCCACCTGCAAAAACAATGATAGAATTTGAAAATGAAGAATGGTTAGATGATGACATTGATATAAGACCAATCTTTGCTACTTCACAAATAGATGAGGAAGATCAAATTTTGAATTTAATAGAAAATAATGAATCTTCAACATATTGTGAATCTACTCAAAGTTTTCAAGAGCAATGCAATATTGAATATTTATCATCTCGTCAACTATCCTTTCATTCTATGGAAAACTTTGGCAATTCTACAGTTGAAATCATTCAAGGAAAAAATTTGAATATCAATAATAATTTGGAATAATTTCAAAAGAAAGAATTAATAAAGATGTTATAAGAACATTCCTCTGCCTATTCATGGGAATATACTGACATGAAGGGAATTGATCCTGATACTTGTATACATCATATCTACATTGAAGAAAATTCCAAACCAATTTAACAACCTCAAAGAAGAATGAATCCAAAGATAAGGGAAATTGTTAAGGAGGAACTACAAAAGCTATTGAATGTAAATTTCATCTATCCAATATCAGAAAGTCAGTGAGTTTCACCCTTAGTAATTGTTCCTAAAAAGAATGGAAAATGGAGAGTATGTATTGACTATAGGGAATTGAATAAATCCACTTTCAAATATCACTTTCCACTTCCTTTCATAGATTAGGTTTTAGATACATTGGCATGAAAGAAAAAAATTTCATTCTTAGATGGTTTTAGCGGGTATAATCAAATCCAAGTAGCCCCAGAAGACCAAGATAAAACTACATTTACCTGCCCATGGGGAAATTATGCTTATCGAGTATTTCCTTTTGGATTGTGTAATGCACCTGCAAAATTCCAAAGAGCAGTATTAGGCATTTTTTCTGATTTAATTCATGATTGTGTGGAAGTGTATATGGACGATTTTATAGTTTATGGAAATTCTTTTGAAAAATCTCTTAAAATTTTGGAAAAAGTTCTCATTATATGTAAAGAGGAAAATATCTCATTAAGCCATGAAAAATGTGTTATGATGTTTACTAAGGGAATTATTTTAGGACACGATATTTCAGGAAATGGAATTAGAGTGGACACATCTAAAGTAAAAGTTATTTCTAAATTATCAATTCCAACTTGTCAATGAAATGCTAAAAGTTTTCTTGGTTTCACTCGTTACTATAGAAGATTTATAGAAAACTTTACAAAAATTGCATCTCCACTTTTCAAACTGCTCACAAAAGGCTGTGAATTCAATTGGAATTCTGGTTGCCAAAATACCTTTGAAACATTAAAGGATAAAATCTCTGAAGCACCCATTCTTAGAGGACCAAACTAGAAACTTCCTTTTCACATTTCAAATGATGCTTCAGACACAGCATTAGGAGTTGTACTAGGACAAAAGGATTTAACTCCTTATGCCATTTATTATACCAGTAAAAATTTGACTCTTGCAGAGTTAAATTACACTGTAATAGAAAAGGAGTTTTTAGTTGTTGTCCATGCCATCAATAAATTCAGACATTACATTACTAGCTACGAAACTTTTGTAAATACAAATCATTCTACAATTAGGTAATTAATGAATAAACTTGTCACTAACAGAAGAATTACAAGATGGTTGTTTTTGTTGCAAGAGTTTAACATCACTATTTTGGATCGACCTAGGAAAAAAAATACAGGTGTTGACTTTTTGTTTAGGATTCAAAATGATAATAATGTTGTACTTGTAGAAGACAATTTCCCCAATGAATATCTTTTTGCGGTATCTACTAAATCACCTTGGTTTGCAGATATTGCTAATTATTTGGCTACAATGAAGTTACCATCATATTTATCTCCTCAAGAAAAAAGGAAGGTAATTCAAATTGGTGCATCTTATTCATGGATAAATGAAGAATTGTATAAAAGAGGGCCAAATCTGGTCATTCAAAGGTGTGTTAGCGAAGATGAAGTACCAAAGATATTGAAATCTTGTCATAATGAGCCATGTGAAGGACACTTCGTTGACAAAAGAAATTCTTACAAAGTCCTTCTCTTAGGATACTATTGGCCTTTCCTTTTTAAGGATGCCAAAGAATATGTTAAGAGATGTGATACTTGCCAAAGAATGGGAAACATGTTCCATCTGATGAAATGCCTCTATAACCTCAGGTACTTATTGAGCCTTTTGAAAAATGGGCTCTAGATTTTGTTGGTCCAATAAATCCACCATCAAGATAGAAAATGTACATTCTTGTTTGCACTAATTATGTTACAAAATGGGTAGAAGCTAAAGCACTTCCTTTTACTATTGAAAATGTTGTAGTTTCATTTATTTTCAAGGATATCTTTACTCATTTTGGTGTTCCAAGGGAAATTGTAACATATCAAGGTACTTAATTGTAGAGCCTCTAACTTGCACCTAATTATCTATCATTACCTACAGCTTTTCCTCACTTATCCCTCTCTTTTGCCCTATTTTCCTCATAAACCTATCCAGATCATTACATTTGATGTCTTTAAGCATGATTGGTTAACTTTGCTAATGTTTGACTGTTTGTCTAGATTTTTGACATATGCACAGAGATTCCGCAGCTGTCTGGCAATTCCGCAGCCATTCAGCAATTCCGCAGCTATCTAGTCATTCCGCAGCCTTTTCATTGATCTCTATGTTCCACGTGTCATTTTGAAAAACGAATCACATGGGCACGTGGGAATGAAGGTGTTAAAGGTTCCTATGCTATTGGTTCGGTCAGCAACGCCACGCACACCTCCGGTCAACGTGGATCAAACTTCGGTCAACAAAGCCAGCTCAAACGGTGTTGCGTAAGCTGATAGGTCACGTCACTCCAGATGGCGATTCCTCCACGCTATGCAGGTTATGGGAGACAGGATCCAACCTTGGATTCAACCTCCATGACGACCGTACCCTCCAGATAACACACGGACCTGTTTACGTGTTGCTGTACCATTTAATTAGCATGACTGTCAGTTAATTTCTAGTTTCATGTTTTACGCAGTAGGCAGTTGTTCATACGCCTATAAAATCCAGCGTCTGCGCACGCTTAAGGATTAGTTTTTAGTTGCTTTGTTTATGTAATTGCTACAATTTTAGTGTGTACAGAAACTCTGTTTTGAAGTTGTTGTTTCAGCACTTTTTACTGTAATTTCTGCATATGAGTTAATAGAAGACTGTGCTGTTTTGCCTCCTTCAAGTAGCTGATCTTTCCTTGGGTTTTGTGGATGGAGGGCCCCCATTCATAACAGCCTTTGTACAGTAAATTTACCTTTATGTTCTTGCCATTTCCTTCTTTTGAATTCAGCAATTTTCCTTTTCTTTAATACATGTACAGTTTTGATTTACTTTCACTGTCATCTCATTTCCAGCATTTACTTTAACTGATCAGGATTGTTTTCTGCAGGTGTTAGCCCGGGATTGTGTGTATTTGTTGTATTTGCTTTATTTCTAATGGTATTTTCAGTTGTCATATTCATAGTTGCTGCCTTTATTCTGTTTTTCTAGCTTGATTTCTAGTTTAGTTTCTCAAGTTGTATGCTAACATATTGATGGTCTCCTTATCATAAGTTGTTCATCTTTAAGAGATCAGAATACTAATAAATAACAGCTTGCTTTGAGTAGTTTTTGACTTATATCACTAACTCTTTCTTCACTTGTTACACACTACAATGTATGCTGGAAGCAGAATGTTGGAGAGAGGCAAAGTGGTGTTATAATTTGTCATCTTAGAGCTTGATTACTTTTTAGACTTATATCTAACTACTTCTTAATCATGTTTCACATAGTACTATATGTTGGAAGTAGAGTGTTAGGAAGAGATGAACATTATAATTGGTCTTTAAAGTGGTTTTTCTTAACTTTTTATTGCAGCAGCATGAGTAGTGACTAGTGCCATTAGAAAGTGGTTTTTATGCTTTGCTTTCAGTTTCATTTCAAGTTATTTCTTTCAAGCTCTTTCTTTGCAAGTTTAGAAGGTAGTTAGGAAACCACCAGTTACACACTCACTCATTTAGAAACCACCATACACACACAAATCACTCATTTGTTTATAAAATCATCACTCCATCTTAGGAAGTTAAATTGACCACAACACCCCCAAACGACAAAAAGATCTAAGAGGTTACTTAAGTATATACTGTACACCTTCACTTCATCAGCTTACGAGCCCCGGGTTGACAATTTATGATAGCAATTTAGATAACACTAAATTGACTAAACATTTTGGCACCGTTGCCGGGGAAGTGAAATTAAGTAGCCATATTCTTAGAAAAAAATACATAAAATTTCAAGAAAAGAAGTTGATAACCTATCAAAGTATGCTCTCCTCTTGCACTTCAAAGTGATCTGGAGGATCAGAAAAGAGAAAGTTATTGATTTAGTAGTTTCTTGAGTATGCTCTCTTCTTGCACCTAGAGTGACCTGGAAGATCAGAAAAAGAACTATTAACTTGACTTGAAGAAAAATAATAAAAAAAAAATGACATGCATAGAGCTAGAGATTCTAGGGGAAGGTTTTTAGCTAGAGCTCGAAGTTCAATTTTTACAAGTCCATCTGCTTCAAGGAATAGACAAGAGACACCTCCCTCATCTCCAACCGACACTCCTAGCCCTAGAATTCTTGGAATTCAAGAGCCAAGAATTGACTCTCCCACACCTTCTATTGAATTTGAACCAGGAAGAGACCCTTCTCTTTCTCCTATAGAAAGACCAATTGTAATTGAGGAAGTAGAATCATCTGAAGAAGAAGGAGAAATCTCTTCTCATTCACCCTTTGTAGAAGAACCAGAAGATCTTGAAATCCCTAGGGGAACCATCATGGCAGAGGAAGAAGGAGGTGGTAGAGGTAGAGGTAGAGGAGGAGGAGGAAACAACAATGGAGGAGGTAGAGGTCCTCTTGGAGGAGGAAATAGAGATGGGGATAACTCATTTGGGTTTCCTATTGTTAATGAGGATTCCCGGGCTACTATGAAAAACATATCGCCATCTGTCCTCCCAAATTTCCATGGGTTAAGAACTGAGGACCCTGAAACATTTTTATTTGAGTTTGAAGTTGTGTGTCGAACTTATGACTATCTGGATGACTCTCAGAAACTCAAATTGTTCCCTTCAACATTAAAAGATCAAGCTTTGAAATGGTTCATGGGGTTACTCACTCAATCCATTAGGTCTTGGGATGAAATGAAACAAACATTTTTGGATAGGTATCTGGACTATTGTATGCCTACTAATCACAAGGACGAGGTATTTAAAATGATACAAAGAGAAGATGAGAGCTTAGAAGATTTACTTGAAAGATTTCAATATAACCTGAAAAGAGCAAAAATGAGTAACTTGGATGAAGAGACCTTAAAATCCCTCCTATTAAAATCCATTAGAGATGAATGGATAGATATCTTGAACATGATGGGGAAAGGGGATATATCTCAACTTTCACTCAGTGATATAGCAGAACTATGTATCCATCTCTCAAGGGGCAAATCAAAAACTCAAAAAGAGCCTAGAGATCCTTCTCTCCTTAGAGCAAATAAATCTGCAACGGGATCAGTAAGTAGGGCTGAAATCGGCAATATGCTTGATGAATTCAAAACTGACATCTTAGGGAGTCTTAGTGAACAATTAGATACCCTTAAGATTCACAATAAACAAAAAGCAGAAGCTGAGGCTTTGGCCATTTTTTGCCCGAAATGTAGAAAGAAACATGCTTTAAGGGAATGTCCCTTGGATGCACACGTTGTAGAAACATGCGTAATTTGCTCAGAAACTCATGAGACCAAGGATTGTCCTTCAATTCCTGGCCTCAAATCAGTCTTTCAAGAAGATCCAAATACACTTGAATCTCTCTGTTTTGTTGCAAGGAGACCTTGGCAAGGGCAACAGAATCAAGGGTTTAACAACTCTATGAATTTTCAACCCCAACCAAATTGGAATCCTTGGCAACAACCCTGGTCTCAACCTCAAAATCCTTTTCAATCATGGATGCAAAGCATGCAAAATCCTTATGGGAGATTTGCTCAATTCTATCAATATCCTCCATCTTTTCAGAACCAGCAAGCTCCACAACTTCCAAATCAAGGTCAACAACTATCATTGCCATACCCTCAACAACAACAACCTCCTCCACAAAATCAAAATTCTCAACTCTTGCTTCAATCCCAACAGAAGTCAAATCAACTTCCCTCTCAGCCATTACCAAATCCCAATAATAGGAACCCTCAAAATGCTTACATGATGGAAGGTCAACCATTTCCTACCTATATGATTGTTCCTCTCAATGAAGTACAACTCAGATCAGGTAGAATCCTAGATCAACCTTCTATAAATGTTCAACAGCCAAGCATTTCTGAGGAAGAATCTCTTAAAGTCAATAAGGGTTCTGAAGCATCACTTCAGAACCAAAATATCCAAAAAGAAAAAGAATCAACCCCCACAACTCCCATAGTTGAGCAACCTACATCTTTAGCTACACCTCCTTTTCCTGAAAGATTACAAATTGACAAAGGAGTGGAAAAGCAAATTTGGTCGCCTGACTATAATTTTCTAGATGAATTGAAGAATGTCTGTGTCAAGATCCCCTTGTTACAAGCCATTAAGGAAATTCCCATTCTAGCAAAGACAATAAAGGAGTTGAGTTTGAAGAAAACAGGAAAGAAAACCAGAGATACCAAAAGGATCCATCTGGTTGGAAAAATTGCAGACATTATGATGGGTAAGATTACCATGCAAAAATATGTGGATCCCGGTAGCCCTATTGTCAAAACTCATATTAATGGGGTTGAAATCCCAAATACCTTGATTGACTTAGGAGCTGCTATCAACATCATGAGTAGACAGACCATGGATCAGTTAAAGCTTCCTAACCTTCTCTTTACACCTACTTTACTGCAACTTGCAGATCGATCAATCATTAAACCTGATGGTGTATTGGAAGACATTCCAGTCTCCCTAGACTCTTGGGAATATCCAGTTGATTTTATGATTTTAACTCCCAAGAACAATCTAGGAGGACATCCTCTTATCTTAGGAAGACCTTGGCTAGCAACAGCTGATGCTTTTATCAGTTGTAGGTCTGGGGACATGTATATATCAGATGGTAATTCCACCAAGAAATTCAACTTGTATCCTCCAGCAAAGGCAATAACAGAAATAGGAGAAGATGAGTGGGTCGATGATGAGGATACTATACAACCTGTTCTAACCATCTCTGAGATCAGTGAAGACAGTCAAATCCTAAACACATTAGAAAATTTTGAAATATCTTTAGAATATGACTCTACACAGTTTCAGTTAGATGCGGACATTGAATATCTCTCCTCCAGACAGATGTCTCTCTTCTCAATGGAAGAGTTTGGTAGTTCTACAGTTGAAATCCTTCCAGGAAAAACATTGAACATTAATAAAAACTTGGAAAGACCACAACAAGAAAAATTAACCAAACTTTTGCAAAAACATTCTACTGCATTTGCATGGGAATACACTGACATGAAAGGAATTGATCCTAAGACTTGTATTCATCACATCTATATTGAAGAAAACAGCAGACCTATTAGGCAACTGCAGAGAAGGATGAATCCAAACCTTAGGGAAATCGTGAAAGAAGAACTCCAGAAATTACTCAAGGTAAACTTCATTTACCCCATTTCAGATAGCCAATGGGTTTCTCCCTTGGTTATAGTGCCCAAAAAGAATGGTAAATGGAGAGTTTGCATTGATTATCGAGAATTGAACAAGGCAACCTTAAAGGATCATTTCCCTCTACCTTTTATTGATCAGGTACTAGACACTTTAGCAGGTAAAAAGTATTTCTCATTTTTGGATGGTTTTAGTGGGTATAATCAAATTCAGGTGGCACCTGAAGATCAAGATAAGACCACATTCACCTGTCCATGGGGAACTTTTGCCTACCGAGTACTCCCTTTTGGATTATGCAATGCACCTGCTACTTTTCAAGGGGCTGTATTAGGTATCTTTTCAGATCTAATCCATGATTGTGTAGAGGTCTATATGGATGATTTTACAGTTTACGGTAATACATTTGAAGAAGCTTTGGAAAATTTGGAAAAAGTACTGATAAGATGTAAGGAAACAAATCTTTCTTTAAGTCATGAAAGTGTTTTATGATGTTTACTGAAGGGATTGTTTTAGGACATCATATTTCAGGAGATGGGATTAAGGTTGATAGATCCAAAGTTGAAGTCATCTCTAAGTTACCGATTCCAAATTGCTAGAAAGATGTTAGAAGTTTTCTTGGGTTTACTGGATATTATAGAAGATTTATTGAAAACTTCACCAAGATAGCATCTCCTCTCTTCAAATTACTTATAAAGGACTGTGAATTCAAATGGGATCCTGAATGCCAATCTGCATTTGAAGCTTTAAAAACAAGAATATCTAAAGCACCCATTATAAGAGGGCCAAATTGGAAACTTCCTTTCCATATTTCTACAGATGCTTCAGATACAGCTCTAGGAGCTGTTTTGGGACAAAAGGATTTGATCCCTTATGCCATTTATTACACCAGTAAAAATTTGACTCCCACTGAGTTAAATTATACTGTAACAGAAAAAGAATTCTTAGCTGTGGTACATGCGATCAATAAGTTTAGACACTACATAACCGGCTATGAAACTTTTGTTCATATTGATCATTCTGCCATAAGATATTTAATGAACAAACCTGTTACTAATGGCAGAGTCACCAGATGGCTCTTACTTTTACAAGAATTCAATATTACTGTGTTAGATAGACCAGGAAAACAAAATACAGTAGCTGATTTCTTGTCTAGAATCCAAAATGCTAATGAAGATTCTCCTGTAGAGGATAAGTTTCCTGATGAGTATTTGTTTGCAATAACTAGTAAAACCCCTTGGTATGCAGATATTGCTAATTATTTGGTCACAGGGAAACTACCTCCACATCTTTTTCCTAATGAAAGGAGAAAGATTATTCAGCAGAGTTCAAGTTATTCATGGATTTCTAATGAATTGTTCAAAACAGGGCTAGACTGTGTGATTAGAAGATGTGTTCGGGAAGATGAGATGCCTGACATCCTTAAGGCATGCCATGACGAGCCATGCGGTGGACACTTCGCTGACAAGAGAACAGCCTATAAAATCCTTTCTTTGGGATATTATTGGCCTACTCTTTTCAAAGATGCAAAGCAATATGTCAGAAGGTGTGACAGCTGCCAAAGAATTGGGAGACCAACTCTTTCAAGTGAGATGCCATTGCAGCCATAGGTACTCATCGAACCTTTTGAAAAATGGGCTTTAGATTTCGTTGGACCCATTAATCTGCCATCTAAACAAAAGAAGTATATACTGGTTTGTACTGACAATGTTACTAAGTGGGTAGAAGCAAAAGCTTTGCCTTCTGCCACTGAAAATTCAGTTGTTCAATTTCTTTTTGAGGATATTTTCACTCGTTTTGGTGTCCCAAGAGAAATTGTAACAGATCAAGGAAGCCAATTTACATCTAATCTGATGGAGAAGCTGATGGAGGAATACAAGATCAAGCATAGAACATCTACTCCTTACCATCCGCAAGCAAATGGTCAAGTGGAATCTACAAATAAAGTCCTTGAGAATATCATCACCAAGACTGTTCATCTGCATAGAAGAGATTGGGCTGAAAGGTTACCTGAAGCTTTATGGGCCTATAGAACTACATGGAGGAGTACCATAGGATATTCTCCCTATGAACTTGTTTATGGGAAAGAAGTCCTGCTCCCCATTGAGTTCCAAGTCAAAACTTTCAAGATGGCAGTCCAGTTGGGGATGAATCTTTCAGAAGCCCAGAAGCACAGAATGGAGCAGTTAAATGAACTAGATGAGATAAGACAAGATGCCATTTTAAGAACCGATCTAGTTCAGCATCAAAGAACAAAATGGCATGATAGATACATCAAGGAGAAGAAGTTTCAGAAAGGAGATTGGGCTCTATTGTTTGATTCAAAGTTTAAAGACTTCAAAGGAAAATTTCAAACTCATTGGCTTGGGCCATATGAGATTGATGAAGTCTTTAGCAATGGAGCAGTTTGAGTGAAAACTATTGATGAATTTCATACTCCTCTTATTGTGAATGGCCATCGCTTGAAGATCTACCAGAAGCCACTCTCAAAAGAGGAATTTGTCAAGTTGTTTAAAGAAGATTCTTCAATCAGGTTGGTGGAGAAGGATTCTTCTCCTCCATCAGCCTAATCTTTGGTTTTTGAAAAAAAAAAAAAAGAAAAAAAAAAAAAAAGAGAAAAAAAAAAAATAAAAAAAAATACAAATGTATAGGCCTAAAAACCAGTCTCTGATTGGCAGTCCTATGCAGAAAATCTGAGGTGAAAATCAGGGTCACCTGACACCTCACATTTTCCAAAAAAAAAAAAAAATCTCTCTCTCCTCCTTGTTCCATCTCATTTCGCCCACTTCATTCACCATCTCATTCATCCAATCACTCTCACTCCACCTCATTTCTTTCCGTCCATCCATCCATTACATTCTATCTCACCAACAAAGTCATTGTCAGATTTATTTCACACAGCTAAAGTTGTTTTGTGCAGACAGAGGGTATCACTGCAGTTTCCGCAGCTGAGGAGCAATTCCGCAGCCAACATCCCAATTCCGCAGCCGATACACTTTCTGCACCTGCATAAAAAAAAACACAGTCTGTTTTAAGAAGGAATCTGCAGTCCAAAAGTCATCAGCAATAATTGAAAAAAGGTCATGTAGCAGCAATAAACAATGAAAGGTTAGTGTCATATGAGCAAAAGGAATCAAAGCGCGGATGCATAAGGTATGATCTAATTTCTAAACCTACGGTTATAACATTTTGCATGGTTTCCGGATTGTGTTTTTAGCCATTTAATGTAATGATTACCAATCCTTTCCATTACTCGACCGGAAATCCACGTATCTCTCAGCCTTAACGGTCCCTACTCATTACAGTTTCAAACCCAAACACGGCTGCTCTTTCATTAAAACTCTCGTACCAGAGTGACGTATACAACTGTACTACGACACTCTGAGTTATAATTCCGCAGCCAGATGTACACCAATGACCGACGTCTATGAGATTTAACCGTTTTCACCCATTACTCGTAACCCTCCTACGCATACATAATTCCATTCCCGCTGTTGATTCACTCCCTCATTTCCATTGTTCTTCACTGCTCTGTCTTATTCACTATTCTGTCCACCGTAAGCACTCTCTGTTTCATTCTCTTCTCATTTCTCCACTAAAACCTTGACCACTGTTGTAAGTGCATCATGGCTATTTTGCTGTAGCCGTAAACCCACTGTCCAAACACTTTTCTCCCGTATAACTCTTTCACCAAGTGTTAAAACAGTGCTGTTAAGGCAGCCAGAAAGCTGATGGGTAAGCTATTGAGGGCAGAGCTTGAGGGCTCTAAATTTTTAGAAGGCTATCCCCAAACTAAAGACGCTTTGCAAAAGGCCAAATGGCTCCAGTTCATTCAAAAATTCAAGGGATACCATAAGGAAGTCACAAAGGCTTTTGCTCGTTCTTTCAAAGACAACAAAGTGGAGATTGGAGATCTGAAATTTACAGTTACAGAAGGCAGTTTAGCACAAGCAACTTCATTACCTCAAACTGGGGAAAGGTGGTTCAAGAATCGATCAGTGAAAGACCAGGAATGGAAGCAATTATTGAAAAATCCAGGTATGAACACTAGTATTTTTACAAAGGGAATCCCTGTTAGTCTTGTCAAAGAAGAATGGACAGCTTTGCTTCTGTTAGTACAGAAATTCTTTACATGTGAAGGAAGATTCGGAATTTTGTATGTTTACCATGCTAAAATTATGATGCATTTCATGGGTGAGCATGACATTAATCTTCCTTATTTTCTACTATCTAGCCTTAGAAAAATGTGATCAACAGTCCAAAGAAACATAAATAATATTGAGCCACATTTATACCATCACGGGCTTGTCAAAATACTAATTGAAGAACAGTTAAAGGCCAAAAGGGATACATGGGAAAGATTTCTTGTGAGGAACCACTTCCAAGAGGCAGGAGAAGCCTCTGGTAGTTCACCTAAAGTGCCCAGAAAGAGTAGAAGAAGAAGAAGAGAAGAGGTTACCCCAGAAATTGCTGTCCAAGAAGAAACTGTCCAAGACCTTGTTGAAGAAGAAACTGCTGCCCATAACTCTGAGGAAGAAATTGACCCTGAGCTTGCTGTAGATATTGACCAAACAGCCCAAGAAATCATTACAGAAACCCTGCAAGAAATTGTATAAGAGGCTGCTCAAAAGAAAAAAGAGAGTAGGAAGAGACAAAAGAAGGATAAAGGAAAAGTTATAGCCCAAGAAACCTACCTTACTCCTGAAAATTCCAGTGAAGAGGACACTCAGCCATTGGCACATAGATTGGCCCAATTTCATGAGGCTGCCCTTTCCAAGAAGATGCAAAAACAAAAGCAGAAGCAACAAAAAGAAAAACAGAGCATCACCACCGTGAGGAGGAGCAGCAGGCTACAAAGCAAAGTGGGGGCCACAAAGAACAAAGAGTCACTCTTTATTGACTCGAGCACACCTGAAAAGGTTGCTACAAGACTTGACTTTGAGGCAAGCCCACCACATGTTGAGGTTACTCCTCCACGAGAGGAAAGCCCTTTTCAACAGGAGCATAAAATCGAATTTGAGCGTGAGCCTAGTCCAAAGAGGTCACCAGAGATTGACCCAGATCAGCAGAGAGTATATAACTACTTGGAGACATTAGAACAAGCTGCTGCTGGTCCAAGCACTATTCTACCTCTTGAACAGCAAGTTCACTCACTTAAACAAGAAATTTTTGCGCTTGAAGTTTTAAACCGCCACATCACACAAGAGAATGAAGCATTAAAGGAACAAGGTAAAGTGGACAAAATGGTCCACAATAATACCATGCTTCATCTGGGCCTTTGGCAAAGGAAAAACAGAAAGCTAAAGAAAAAATGCAGGAAGCTAAGCAGAGCTTTGGTCAATTTAAAATTTAGATGCTTGGTGAGGAAACCAAGAGTCAATATGGCTACACAGAGGAAGAGGAGAAGACTAGATGTCCTAGCAGAGGCATCTCAGCAGGTGGATTAAACAATGTTTTCGTTGCATGAGGACATGCAACACCCTCGTAGTGGGGGTATGTAGAGCCTCTAACTTGCACCTAATTATCTATCATTACCTACAGCTTTTCCTCACTTATCCCTCTCTTTTGCCCTATTTTCCTCATAAACCTATCCAGATCATTACATTTGATGTCTTTAAGCATGATTGGTTAACTTTGCTAATGTTTGACTGTTTGTCTAGATTTTTGACATATGCACAGAGATTCCGCAGCTGTCTGGCAATTCCGCAGCCATTCAGTAATTCCGCAGCTATCTAGTCATTCCGCAGCCTTTTCATTGATCTCTATGTTCCACGTGTCATTTTGAAAAATGAATCACATGGGCACGTGGGAATGAAGGTGTTAAAGGTTCCTATGCTATTGGTTCGGTCAGCAACGCCACGCACACCTCCGGTCAACGTGGATCAAACTTCGGTCAACAAAGCCAGCTCAAACGGTGCTGCGTAAGCTGATAGGTCACGTCACTCCAGATGGCGATTCCTCCACGCTATGCAGGTTATGGGAGACAGGATCCAACCTTGGATTCAACCTCCATGACAACCGTACCCTCCAGATAACACATGGACATGTTTACGTGTTGCTGTACCATTTAATTAGCATGACTGTCAGTTAATTTCTAGTTTCATGTTTTACGCAGTAGGCAGTTGTTCATACGCCTATAAAATCCAGCGTCTGCGCACGCTTAAGGATTAGTTTTTAGTTGCTTTGTTTATGTAATTGCTACAATTTTAGTGTGTACAGAAACTCTGTTTTGAAGCTGATGTTTCAGCACTTTTTACTGTAATTTCTGCATATGAGTTAATAGAAGACTGTGCTGTTTTGCCTCCTTCAAGTAGCTAATCTTTCATTGGGTTTTGTGGATGGAGGGCCCCCATTCATAAAAGCCTTTGTACAGTAAATTTACCTTTATGTTCTTGCCATTTCCTTCTTTTGAATTCAGCAATTTTCCTTTTCTTTAATACATGTACAGTTTTGATTTACTTTCACTGTCATCTCATTTCCAGCATTTACTTTAACTGATCAGGATTGTTTTCTGCAGGTGTTAGCCCGGGATTGTGTGTCTTTGTTGTATTTGCTTTATCTCTAATGGTATTTTCAGTTGTCATATTCATAGTTGCTGCCTTTATTCTGTTTTTCTAGCTTGATTTCTAGTTTAGTTTCTCAAGTTGTATGCTAACATATTGATGGTCTCCTTATCATAAGTTGTTCATCTTTAAGAGATCAGAATACTAATAAATCACAGCTTTCTTTGAGTAGTTTTTGACTTATATCACTAACTCTTTCTTCACTTGTTACACATTACAATGTATGTTGGAAGCAGAATGTTGGAGAGAGGCAAAGTGGTGTTATAATTTGTCATCTTAGAGCTTGATTACTTTTTAGACTTATATCTAACTACTTCTTAATCATGTTTCACATAGTACTATATGTTGGAAGCAGAGTGTTAGGAAGAGATGAACATTATAATTGGTCTTTAAAGTGGTTTTTCTTAACTTTTTACTGCAGCAGCATGAGTAGTGACTAGTGCCATTAGAAAGTGGTTTTTATGCTTTGCTTTCAGTTTCATTTCAAGTTATTTATTTCAAGCTCTTTCTTTGCAAGTTTAGAAGGTAGTTAGGAAACCACCAGTTACACACACTCACTCATTTAGAAACCACCATACACACACAAATCACTCATTTGTTTATAAAATCATCACTCCATCTTAGGAAGTTAAATTGACCACAACACCCCCAAACGACAAAAAGATCTAAGAGGTTACTTAAGTATATACTGTACACCTTCACTTCATCAGCTTACGAGCCCCGGGTTGACAATTTATGATAGCAATTTAGACAACACTAAATTGACTAAACATTAATTCACATCCAAGTTGGCATAGAAGATAATGGACAAGTACAAAATAAAAAATTAGAAGTCCACTCCATACCATCCACAAGAAAATGGACAAGTGGAGTCCACCAATAAAGCAATTGAAGTGATTCTCACCAAAACTGTGCATCTGCATAGAAGAGACTGGGCATAAAAGATTCCAGAAGCTTTATGGGCATACCATATCACATGGAGAAACACTACAGGGAATACTCTCTGTGAACTTATTTATGGGAAGCAAGTCATTTTTCCTATTCAGTTTCAAGTAAAATCTTTCAAGACTGCCATTAAATTGGGTCTCGGTCTTTCAGAACCACAAAAATAAAGAATTGGGTAGCTACATTTACTTGATGAGACAAGACAAGATGCGATCCAAAGAACCAATCTAGTTCAACAATAGAGATCCAAATGACATGACAAATATATCAAAGAAAGAAAGTTCCAGCCAGGAGATTGGGCATTACTTTTTTATTCAAAGTTCAAATATCCAAAGGAAATTTCAAACTCATTGGCTTGGGCCTTATGAGATTGAAATAGTCTTTGATAATGGTGCAGTTAGAATCAGAACTATTGACGAAGAAAATATCACATTTCTTCTGAACAGTCATCAATTGAGAATTTATCATAAGCCATTGACAAAGGAGGAGTTTATCAAACATTTGGAAGACAACATTGGTTTCCAGATGGTTAAGAAGGATTTTCCTTCTCCTCCAACTTGACTCATAAGCCTTTTTCTTTTCTAAAAAAATAAAATAAAATAATAAAATTTGTATAAACATGAAAACCAACACTGTTGGCATGTTTATACATAAAATTTAAGGTGAAAACCAAGTAATTTTGGCATCCTGAATTTTCTTTCCCATTCCCATTTTATTTTTATCCCTCTTTTATCTTTCTAGAATAAAATAGATACATAATTTCTAAGAATTTGTAGCTTTGAAAGAATTCTGCAGCTGATGTTTGGCAAGGATTACTAATTGGAGCAATTGAAGAAATGATCAAATCCATCCTCAAAAGCACCTGAAGGCAATACAAAAAGGAGCAATCAAATGTTAGAATCATCAATTCAAAAGGTATGAAAATATTTAATTTAATAATAAGGGTCAAAACATTAGTGTATGAATTATATGGACATTATACCACCAGTTCAAAAACCATCATTGCCAAAAGTGAGGTGAAAATATCTTGTCATATCAAAATAAAAGTCGTAAACCACCCATTCATTCCTCATCATTACACAACACTCGTCTCAAATTCCAAATTCATTGTTGAAATCGCCCAACTCACATCCATTCATACCGTAACGGTCACTTCACTTGTTTTTCCCCTCGCTCTCATTTATACTCTCACCAAAGACATTATCTTGAAACCCTAACTCATACCCTATCAAGAAGCAAATTCTGTGGTAAAAATTCTCAACCATGGGCGTCATAGTAAGAACAGAACCAAATGGAAGAAAATTCATGGAAGGAAATCCCGGGTGAAGGGAATGCTGCCGAAATCACAGTGGCTAGAATTTGTGGAAAATTTTGATGGTTTTAAAAAGGAAGTAACGAAATAATTTGCCAGAGCTTTTGATGGTGTAGAGGTTGAAATTGGAGACATCAAGTTTGCAGTGACAAAATCTCTTATTGCTTAAGATATCAGATTTTTAAGAGTCAGGGAGAAATGGTTTAAGAACAGGGGCATTGAAGGAGAAGAATGTAAGACTTTCATGAAAAACCCAGGTATGTATATCACTATTTTTAAGAAAGGAATTCCCAGTACAATACTTAAGGGTAAACAGAGAAATTTGTTGCTAGTAATTCATAAATTTGTCAACTATGAAGGAAGATTTTGTTGTATGTTCTTTTAACACATTCGTTTGATGATGTATTTTCTCAAAGAGAATGAAATCAATATTCCTTATTTTATGTTAAATAGCTTAAGGAAAATGTCTGGAAATGTTCAGAAAAGGATCCAATTCATAGAAAACACCATGTATCACCATGGCCTTATAAAAATACTCATTGAATTTCATCTTGAAACACTAGGAGATAATTGGGATAGCTTCCTATTTAGAAATCATTTAAGGAGGAGGATCAAGAGCCACTTAGAAACAACAAAGAAAACAGAGGAAGGAAGAGAATATTTGAGAATCCTATTAAAAACTTACCTCAATAACTACAAGAACAGTCAGAAGATGAGACTCCTATTGCAGAAATTTTAGGAAGAATTAAAAGGAAATATGTTAGAAGAAATAAATCCAGCAAAAAGGAAGAAAGCACATCCAAGAAAATAGAGGAAGCTAAAACAAAGAAGAAAAGAGTTGAAACTAAAAACCCTCTTCCATCAAATGTAAGACAAAGTGTCGAGCTTAGTCAGAAACCATCTCAACAATCTACAAATGTTGTTAATTTGGAGGAAGAAGAGAAAATGAAAGTTCCATCACCTACTGTCATCTCACCTGTTCATAGCCCAAGCCGAAAAACACCAGAAATAGATCCAGTACAGCAAGAAATCTATGACTACATTGAATCTCTGGAGAAGAGAGCTGCAGAAAAGGAAACTTGTTCTATAGTCCATGAAAAAGAAATCCAGTTTAACAATCCACAAGAACCTCCACTCGTGAAAACTCTGAAACGAGAAGTCTTTGAGTTGGAGACACTAAATAGACATCTAAAGAAGGAACATGAGACATTAAAGATATAGAATGAGATACAAAGGATAGAGAATGATTACATTCTTTTCCTATGGGCTTATGGTATGAAAATAACAAGAAGTTAAAGAAAAATATCGAATCTCTAAAAAGGAAGGTCACGAGTCTAAAATGCAGGATTTTAATGAAGAAGCCCAGAATGACAGTCAAACTTGGATGTTCTGGCCCAAGTTTCTGAGAGAGAGCAGTGACAAAGAAAGACTTCTAGTTTTGAATTTTTGCATGAGGACATGCAATGGCCTCCGTGTGGGGGAATGTTGAGCCTCATGATCACTTCATTTTGACACTTTCCCTTACCTTTTTTTTCATTTCTTTGACCATCATCATCAACTCAATAGGCATCAAACTACAAGGCTTTTGACATGGTAAGGTATTTAATTGTCTTATCTTTCATATTTAATAGTGTTCCTTATTATTGAGTTAATATTTGTATTAGCTACTGAATTCACACGATTTTGCGGCTAATATATGTTTCCATAGCTGATTCCAAGGTTTACCAAGATCAGAGGTGCCAGCTAAGAGGAGAAAGATATGGACAGGTGGAGATTGATCCCTTTAATGATTTCCTCTTATTCATTCGAACCAGATCATCAAAGGATTGTTCGATTGCATGGTCAAAGGGTAAAGTCAACTTGTTGTTGAACATGCGAGCGAGAGTCTGAAATTCCTGTGCTTCACGATTTTCTTTGCCAAATAGAAAATCGTGAGCAACGATATCTTGATATTTGTTAGAAGCTTAATTTAGAACATTGTTAGCTAGGGTAGGCATAAAAGCCTTGAACAATCATTGACATGGGATTTTATAAATACCGTGCAATAAACATTAAAAGGGGGTTAATTTTTATACGCAACAATATTGTTTCAAACTCTGTTTTATCTGTTAATGAAGAATGAAGCTTTGATGAGTAGCTGACTATTCAATTAAAGTTCTATGACCGTCTGTTTGTGGAGGGCCCCTGCAAACAGTGAAGGTTCTGCATTTTCATAACTTTTCTTTATCATTTGTTGCAGTTATTCACATGTTTTAGAATCATTCTGTAATCTTGATTTCAATTAGATAGTGATAACAAGATTTCACTTATCATCCATTTTTCAAGTTGATTTATAATGATGCTAATGGTAGTGTAATCGCTTTTCATAGATTTATTTATGATTTCAGAGTGTTTAATTTCAGAGCTTGAGTGATTTCTTTATAGCTTCATTACAGCATTTCATTTCAAAGCATCAGTGATTTTTTTATGGTTTTCATTTCAAAAGCATGAGTGATTGATAATGATTAAATATGTGGTTTTCATTTTGAATAGAAGTCAATTTAATTTTGGTTTTTATGCAAAGGATTGCTAGAATGTTAGATGAATAAGTTTGCTTTTAGAGACTAAATTTGAGTTGCAATAGATCAGTTAAGTTTTCTTAATGAGATAAGGTGAGTTTTCTTTAAGTTTCATTTTGCAAGTGTGAAGAGCATTTTTTATTTCATTAGAAAGGAGTGAGGAAATTTTAGGAATATTTAATGTGCCAAATCCATTTTCTTTGAAGAGTAAGATAGGAATGAATTACATCCTTAGAACTAATTTTCAATAACTCAATCATGCAAATTAATAATCTGATTTAATAAAAAGGACTTCTAGCATATATAGTGCACTTGAACTTCACAAGTTTACCAAATTTGGTCGATAATTTATGTAACAATTTAAGACAATTAAATTGGCAAACAAGATCAGTTGGTAACCTTTTGTTAGTTTAGTTTTGGGGCTCTCTCATTATTCTTGTAGAATTAGAGTTTTCTTCGAGCACTCTTGGAGGGTGTGGCATACTTGGATTCTTGGAGAAAGAAGACAAAGGAAGAGTAGGAAAGCGCAAGAGGACATCAGGATCAGCAACTACAACGATATTTTCTTGCAGACACGGAGTTGTATGTATGTTTTCCTCACTAGTTTTGGCATGCATGACATATGCATGTGGTTTGTTGATTGTGATCTGTCATGGGCATAGGGATGGCCCGGATTGACAGTGGATTGCCTAGCCTTTCCATTTCCTAGACATCCATGGTGATTGTGGATTTTTTTTCCTTGGTTTGTTTTGGTTGGTTCTCATGTTTCCTTAGCTTGAGTTCAGTTATTAGTCTTGGAACCCCTGGTTAGACAAACACCCTGGAAGCTCTGTAACATCTTGGGTTGAGTTACTAGTCCTGGAAGCCTTGGTTGGACAAACGCTCTGGAAGCCCAGTAAAAAATGTGGGTTGAGTTACTAGTTCTAGAAGCCTTGGTTGGATAAATCATCTGGAAGCTCTGGAAGGCTTGGATAGATACCAATCTAATGATGGTATTATGATGTCCGACCGTGAAGTGGAATCATTGTTTGATGGGTTGAGGTTGATGACCTCTGGAAGCCCTGTATGGTTTTGGATTGATGTGTTTCATGCATGGAATATGGCAGAAGGTGAATGGATGAAAAGAGATTTGGCTCAGCCATTCTATGATCGGGTGGAACGTGGAAGTCCCATTTTGGATTTGGATTTTGCATCATCAATATGAGGTTATTTCTCCTTGTATTTCTATAAGTATTATATTGAATTATATTTGGTTTATATGGTTATGATTCCATTGGTATTTCTATTGCTATTATGTTGGTTATATATGTGTTTTACAACAATAGTTATGTATGGCTCTCATCATGTTTTTACTTGTAAATGAATGAACAATGTATCTATGACCTAGTGGATGAAATGACAGTTAATGTGTTGAGGCATCAATGTCTCTTAGCGATTCCCAGCTAAGTATGAGACCCCTATGGTTAGATATGTTATTTACACCTGTAGATTACATATTATGATATGTTTGACGAAATTTTTGTCATGGCTAGTAGGGGTCCAGTCAAGGTCTTATTCAAGTAATTGCTTTTGCACTGTCATTTCCCTATTACCTTACTGTTATGAAAATGTCATTCTATTCTGGGCAGTGACCTAGGCTCTGGGCCTGAAAAAGTGGCTCAAATATCGGGGACGCTAGCACAATGCTGTGCAAAAGTCCCTGGACACTGGCTTGCAACCCTGTGAGAGCGTCCAGAGATCCCTGGACTCTAGCATGCCCATAGCATGAGAGCATCCAGAGGTCAAGTTGTCCAATAGCTCAGTGGAACCCAGGGGCTAGTTGGGAGAAAGGTTGGATTGGTTCTTGAGAGTTCTAATGCTGATGTTGAATGTTTTTATGGTGTGTTTCTATCGGTTCCACTCCCTTAACGTGACTTAGGAGGCCGAATCATATCATAATGGCATCTCCTCGCATGTTTACCTTAGCTAGTCGGTTACTTGGGTAGATGTGGGAGGAGGGTGTTACACTATATTTAAAATATTTATCATACTTGAAAAAATATTTTAAAAATTAAAATTAACAAACTATATTACTTGTTAAAGCATATAGATTGTTCTCACATGACTCATATTGCATTAATAAAACTTTGAGAGAAAACATTATCTTCTATAAGCATAATTAAACAAAAAATGAAGTCACCACTTCATCTAGCACCACCATTTTCACTTAATCCTCCAAACTAAGTATTATGGGAATAAAGTATTATAGAGAGCCAAACAAGAATAATAGGTAAGAGAAGATGGAAAGTTAGCTACAAATTTGATCAATGTTATTGAGATAACTAGAAATTAGAACTATTGTGTACATAATATATAATTTAATGTTAAGTATTATGGAATGTGTCATAGCCAAGTAAAAATGATAAGAGATTATGTAAATCTATTTACATTGTGTTATTTGAGATTCAAAATTAGAACTACTAGACAATTAAATTTTCATGTATATATTTTTGCGTTATATAACCACAATATTAATAAATTTGATGAATGTCATTGAGATAACTAGAAATTAGAATTGTTATTTGCATCATAGACGAATTATTTTTTCCTATATATTGTTTGTGTTACATAATAAAAAATAACAATCCTTAAAAGGACTTATCACATACCAAGCTAAAGTGAAGACTCCGTCAAAGTAAACGATAAAGAAGAATGCATTCTCCATCCAACTTTGTTGTCCCCCTTGATTAAGTAGTTACGAGTGGTGTTACCTAGACCTCCTATGTCACTTTTATATAGTTAAATTATTACTATTACATCTTTTCCATTCTGATTTTTGTTAGATCCCTTCCATTTATTTATTTTTGCCAAGAAATTCATATACAGATGCAATGCTTCACCTACATTTTTCTTCATTGATGTGGGTGCCTTTCCTTTCTTCACTGTAGCATTATGCAAAATCATATCCTTATGCGAATAAGACATTTCTCATCCTTTAGCATTATACAAAATCATATCCTTTAGCTGGAAATGTAAGCTTCTTCATTTTCTTTCTCTTTGTTGAAATATGGCAACAAGAATATTCCAATTTAATTTGTCCTTGAATTCAATTGTGAATTAAAATCGAATTTAGTCTTAACAACTACTTGGAAATAATTAAGTGCAAGTCGATACGCTAATGGCCCAATCCTCTCAATAATACAGAAGGTTCCACAATATCGTGGTGCCAACTTGGCACATGATCCAATCCACAAGGAGCTCTTCTTTGGTTTGATGCAAAAGCACACTTGCTCCCCAACCTAGAACTCCTTAAAAAACCTATTTCGATCTACGTAGATCTTCTGCCTATCTTGTGTTGCCTTTACATTCTTCTTTATAACTTGCCTCTCATGTTCCATGTCTGCCAACATTTCCATCCAATCAACACCCTGTTAACTAGATCGCTCCAACTGATGGGAGTATTGGAACTCCACCCATACAATGCCTCAAACATACTCATCCTCAAAGATTGATGATACCCATTTTTATAAGAGAACTCTACCAGTGGAAGATACTCTTCCCACTTTCGTGGTTGATGCATCACGTACATCCTCAACATGTCCTCCAATATCTGGTCGACCCTCTATGTCTGTCCATCTGTCTACAAATGATAAGTTGTATTGAAGGCCAACTTTGTGTCCAAACCTGCAAACAACTCCTTCCAAAATTTGGAAGTGAACTTTTCATCCCTATCTGACGCAATCTTCTTCGAAACTCCATGAAACCTAACCACATCTCTAATGAACACCTGTGCTACATCACTAGCTGAGAATTTAGACCATTGGAATGAAGTGCACAACCTTTGTCAACCTGCCCACAACAACCATGATGGAATCATGTTGTCTCACTGTCCTCGAAAAAACCATGATAAAGTCCATGGAAATGACCTCCCATTTCCACTCTAGAATCATAATCACCTGTAGCAGGCCCCATGGATACTTACAATCTACCTTCACACGTTGACAATCAAAGCACCTAGCCACAAACTCTTCTACATCCTTCTTCATATTCAACCAATAATAAATTTTCTTTACTATTGCCAATGTCTTCTGGTAGCCCGGGTGACCTGAATATGGTTTTTCATGAAACTCCCTCAAGATCACCTTCTTGATCTCACTACTATCTGGCACATATATGATGTCTTTTACTCTAACCAATCCATTTTTTGTAAGGCAATAGTCCACATCTGGTGCACTTTCACCTGTACCTATACCTGTAATACCACATGTACCTGTACTTGTACTACCACCTATACATGTACCTATACCACCACATGTACCTGTACCTATACTTTGCTGCAACCTATGCATAGTCTCCATGTACTTGACATCTTGCTGACCTGCCTGCAATATCCTATCCTGTAAGTCTGTCCCATAGGAGCTCATGACTACTAAGTGATTTACCTGTACCCACCTGCTAAGAGAATTTTCCACCCTATTCTCCTTTCCTTTGATGTACCTAATCTCAAAGTCAAACTCACTGATCATGGCTAAACATCTAGCCTGCTGAGTGTTCAGATTCGGTTGGTCAAATAAATACCTCAACCCAATATAATCACTCATTAATACAAAACTCCTCCCAAGAAGATAATGCCTCCACATATTCAATGCATGTATGGTTGCTACTAACTCAAGATCATGTGTCTAGTAGTTCTTCTTGTGCAGACTATTAGGAATGTGGGGTAGAGTATTCTTTGTATTTATGCAGTCATGGATGACAGATAGGTAGAGAATCAATCATCTATCATTGAGATGGACGGTAAGATTTGTGATCAAGTTATTTCTATTTTGATTGACCCTGGATCCAATTATAGCTATGTTAGTCGAGTGTTGGACATGTGATGAGGAACACCTTAGGAGATATTGTATGCATAACTAGAATAGCACCTGTACTCATCAACCCTCCTATTTGGAGTGTCCAACAGCCTATCATCTCTCACTGTGTTAGCTCTATCTGACCTGTGTCTACCAGGAGACATACTTCCATATGCCCCATTAGTTATGTCTTGATGTCCATGGCTGATCCAAAGTGGCCCTTGTCGCTGCAATTATGACAAACTTTGAAGGAGTATCACATTAAAGTCTGCTTGTTTCTCTTATGCCTGTATGATCTTGTCATTGTATGCCTTACAACTCCTTATTTCTTCCTTCAATCTTCTCAATGTGTCTGCAAAGTTAGAAGAGTGCCCACCACGTTACTTATCTGATCCATAAGGAAAGTATTTGTAGTCTACCATCTTGCTATTCATTTTGACCTTTCTTTGGAAAGGAATATATGTCAAATAAAGAAAATAATAATAAACCAGCGTACCTTAGTATAATTTTGGGAGGATACCTCATCTGCAAGATCATCCAAACCATCATGATACATGTATAAACATGATCATAACAAAATATAAACATATAAAAACTAAGTGCGCCCACACATAACATCATTCTAGCTAGATTCCATTCATCACTGCATGACCATAACACTACACATACTATGACATCATGCACGACAAAATCAACCATACTAGTTTACATGGACAATATACAATCATAAACATAGATGGTACACCAGCATACACGGAGACAACACATTTGCATAAACATGGACAACACACATGCATAAACACATATAATCAAGCATAAGTGGAAAATACTTGTAGTGATAGGTAGGAACATGTAACCAAGCATAAAATAATGATACAAGTAAGAAACATATAACAACATGTAACCAATCACACACTCATGACGACATACTTCATACAACGATATCCTCTTTCACATGGAGACATCACTACAACCATGACTGACACCATGCATATGCAACAAGAATATAGATCACATGAATGATTAACACATGTGAAAACAACATGAATACATGATCAACACACACCTCCCATATAGTATTAGTGTGAACCATGATTTGATACCACTCTGTAACACCCTCCTCCCACATCTACCCAAGTAACCAACCAACCGGGGTAAACATGTGACGAGAGGCTACTATAATTGGGTTCAACCTCCTAGGTGATGTGCAAGAAATGGAATCAATTGAAACACATCATAAATACCTTCTACATCACCTACAGGACCCCTAAGAACCATCCCAACACTTATGATAACTAACCCCTGGGTCCCACCGGGGTTTTAGATCACTTGACCTCTGGACGCTCCCATGCTATTGGCCTAATAGCATCTAGGAGGCTCTGGATGCTCTCATGACAAGGCATGCTAGCATCCAGTGAATAATTTGCTCAGTGTTGTGCCATGTCCCTGGGATTTGAGCCAATTTTTCAAGACCACTAACCAAGTCACTACCCAGGATTGAATGACACCTTCAAAAAAAAATGATAATAAGAAAACAATGGTGCAAATGAAAACACTTGAACAAGCCCTTAACCAGACCTCTACTATCCATGATAGACATTTCATCAAACATGTCACCAATATGTAATTTATAGGTGTAAACAATAGATTTAAGCATAGGGTTCTAGTACTTATCTGAGAATTGCTATGAATCATTGTTCCCTGATATCATTTGCTACATTATCATCTATTAGGTCATAGATAGATTGTTCATTCATTTACAAGTAGAGACATGATGAGAGACATACATAGCTACTCTCATAAAAATATATATATATATATATATATATATATATATATATATATATATATATATATATATATATATATATATATATATATATATATATATATATATATATATATATATATATATAACCAACGTAATAACAACATAATTACCATGAATACATCAACCATAGAATCCACATATAAGTCAGTACATTTACACATGAAAAACCAAGTGAATGAATTTATCATTAATGAATGTAGAAACCAATCAGGGATGGGACTACCACGTTCCACCCGACCATAGATTGGCTGAGCCAAATCTCTCTTCAACGAATCACCCCCATGCCATATTCCAAGCATGAATGTGGGACTCATAACCAACCACAAAGAACCAAGCAAGCATGGATTCTATGGGAATTCTACACCTACACTGTGAGGAATTTGAGTGCCTCTTAGCCTCTCAGGCTTTACCGTAATCCACAGTCTGTTCCAAGGATCACTAGGCCCTACACTGAGACCCACTCTCTAGGATTTACTGTACATCCCATCCCGGGACTACTAGGCCCAACAGAGAGAAATCCACCTCTTGGATTTACTGTATATCCTACCATTCACTCGCAAGGATTCTTAGGCCCACTGAGGCACACAATCCTGGCTTTACCGCAACCCACAATCTGTCTCAGGGGTTACTAGGCTAGTGGCTTTACCGTGATCCATAGTCCTGTTCAGGGACCACTAGGCCATGTGTTTGTCATTTTAGAGATCCACCCAACTCGGCTTTGAATCGATCCAACAATCCATCTCAATCGAAGTATGAGAACCCATCTCATCAAGGCTATCCAGAGCATGGCAAGGCTAGTCTAAAAACACTGTCACACCTAGCAAAACCCATGCCATGACAGAAAAGAACCACATGCAATACCATGCATTCCAAATCTAGCAAGGAAATCACACATGTAAATCAATAACTGCAAAGAATCTTGTTGTAGCTACTTGATCCCACTCTTCCTTGCTTTCTCCTTCCTTCCTCTTACCTTCTTTTCCTTTCTTGATCCAATGCCAAAGTGCTCTAAGAAAACTCAAAGTTTCCAAGAGTGAGTGAGAGAGAGAGAGAGAATAATGAGAGAGTTCCAAAACTAAACTGAGAAAATATTACAAACTGATCCCCAGAAGCCTTTTTATCAATTAGGCCTCTATTTTGTTCATTTTCCATTATTTTCCTTCAATTTCCTCCTCACATGCAACCTGTGACCTTTCTCGTTCGTTTTCTCCTAAGTTCCATTATTTTCATAAATAATTGTGCCAAAAATGCCATTTTGCTTTTATAAAGCCTTAGCCATTCCTTTTGCCAATTTCCTTAGCCATAATAAACCAAATGAAGACCCAATAGGATGTCTTTCCCAACATTCAACTTGGAATAAGTGTCCCATCAATAGTGGTTATTTTTTTTAGCTTTATTACATGGAATTTTCACTAGAGTTGTTACAAAAACACACGCCCACGGGAAAAAACAGACCCAAAAAAGAAAAAGAGGCAAGCTCATAATCCAAAAGGATGGTAGGTTCCTAACAGTTCCAAGGATGAAGAAGAAGAGCTCATGAAAAATACTCCAAATATGGATGCTCAAGCACAACATGGCATCTGTGTAGACAAAGGAACTGGGCACCAGTAAGGAATGATGACCCATTCCTAAAAGGGTATAGAATTAGAAGAAATCAAAGCACCACAATAACAAAAGACGATACACTCATTGAAAAGGAATCGAGGGGTATAAAAGGAACCCATGTATCTGAGAGTTTGGATTCATATAAAAATGTTCCTATGCAGGAAGGTGGAAATCAAATGGCAATAGTAAGAGTTGAACCCAACCATGGGGTCTGGAAAAAAGTTCAGAAAAAGAAAGGAAAAATGGGGAAGTTAAGTGATTATTATCACTTAAGCCTCAACAAATTTATGTATTCTATTTATTTATTTATTTACTTTAGGTTTTTTTCTTTTAGTATGCATCAATCGAAAGGTTCACATGGTCAAATTCCTAATGGCATCTACAAAATGTAAATTTGTTCCTTGTTCACAGGTTTAATAAAATTATAATTTTTCACTCTGAAAAAAATAAGACAAAGATTGTCAACTAATCTTATAAAAAAGGATAACAAATGTTTTCCAATTTTATAAGAAGATAAACATTTCCTTCCAATTACACTAAAAGATGAAAAAATTCTTCCAATTACTCGACAAGACAATACTTGTCTTCAAAATACTCAAACTTCCTTCCCATTAACAAAAAATTGTCTTCTAGCTACATAATCAGACAAAAAATTAATTCCTACTAACACAAGTACACAAAAATCTTCTTTCAAATTACACAAAAGCCCACACCAAGTGTTTGTTTCCATTTCTCTTCTATTCTTGTTTTCTAAATTTTTTGTTTATATTTCAAGTTAGTGATAAACATGAGTAATTGTTGGTTAGTGACAAACATGAGTGGTTGTTGGAAAAAAACTAGTAGAAATGCACATGCATTCCTGAGACAAATGTCCACAATCATTAATGCCTTACTTACCTTCCTCCTTCACACTTTCATATTTAGTGTACATTGGTAGGGCCACACACATATTCTAGAGCACCTAGTCTCTTTTGTGACATTACTTCTCCCCATTTTCTCCTTTCTATCCCTTTCTCCCCCTCTAGCCTTTTCGCTCTCTCTCTTTCCATCTCTCCTTCTCTCCCTCCCTCCCTAACTACCACCCCCACACTCTCTCCCTTCCTCTCTTTATCTATCCCTCCCTTTCTCCCTCAATCATTCCTTCACAACACCCCCTTTTGAACTGTCTTCAGTCATTTCTTCTTTTTTCCAGTGCCTCTTCACTACCTTACATTACTGCCATGGCTAGCTCTCAAAACCTAGATTATCCTAGACACGAGAATGTTTATCCATAAGAAATGCCCATATATATATATATATATATATATATATATATATATATATATCCCAGAGGAACCCAACAACCCACCTGACATGTAATTACTAGTAACCTCTAGGGGTCTAAAACTTGTCCTCCTCTCCATAAATTGGGCCAGAACCAGGGGGATTTGAACTTTGGATCTCTCATTTTTCAAATATTTCACATTATTTTAATCATCAATTGAGTTTCCCCCCTAGGACCTATTAAAAATATATAAGTAGAGAAAGAAATGACATATTTCAAGAACTTAATACCTTACCTTTTGTCACCAAGTTATTTTGTCTAGCCTCTCTTCACTACAATATGCTACTCCCATCATTTCTCCTAAAAACAAAAATAAACACCCAAATTGGTTATTCTAAAACAATTTTTGGCCACAAAAATGACACCCAACAATATTCTTTCCCTTGACCAATTTTTTAGGCCATAAAAACTAGTGAAGCTAGATCAACAAATAATATGGTGCAATTGAAATTATCCTCTAACTAAACATCATAATTTAGTAGCTTTATCTAGAATGGGTGCTCAAATCAAAGTTATCATTTAAGGTATACATCCAAATAGACAACACTTAGCATTGAAGAACACATTATAATGATTGGCAAAAACATGCGTACATTCCTAACAAAAGCACACATGTATTTGAAGGAATGCACATATGTTCTTAAGACTGATCTCCACCTACCTTCTTCCTTCACTCTTTACACATATTATGGACCTTGGCAGAACTTCACATGTGTGATGGAATGCATTCACATTTTTGTTTCATTACTTTTCCCCCTCTCTTTACACTTTTCTCTCTCATCATTCCTGTCTCTCTCTATCTCTCTCTCTCTCCCCACCATCCTCTATATATATGTATATATATATATATATATGTGTGTGTCTCTCTCTCTCTCTCTCTCTCTCTCTCTCTCTCTCTCTCGCTCTCCCCCCCCCATTCCCTCTCTCTCCCTCTCTCTCTCTATCTCTCTCGATCTCGATCTCCCTCACTATCTCTCTATCTCTCTCTTCTTCCCTCTCTACCCCCCTCCACCTATATCTCTACATCCATCCCACTTTCTTTCTCTATCCCTATGTCTCATAGCTCAATAGCCAACTAGGGATAATGTTTGACTCCCCTAACCCTCAATTATAGTTACAATTTTGGACCTTCTAGTGTTTTCTTGAAATTCTAAATGTGGCTAGCGAAACATTTTCATGAGCAATGGGGGATGACATGGAATCCTCTCATACCACCATGGTTAACATGATAGGTCAAATTATAGGAGGCATAGCTTTTGCTTGTAAACCTCAATTGACATTAATCTTGAAACATTGGAAAGGTCTTTGAGTGTATATAAATATACTAGGATCTTATGCTAAATTGAGAAAATTTTGACCCAAAATAAATGTCATTTGATTTGTCAAAATAGCTTTGGAAGGTTTTAAACCCTAATTTTCCAAATTGGGGCTTGTTGTTAAAATTCCTTTGGAAGGTTTTAAACCACAATTCTCCAAATTAGGACTTGTTGTTAAAATGATCCTAAAAGATTATTCCTCCAATTTTTTCCTCTAAATTATTGCGATAGAAGACAAATAATATAATGATTCAATTTGGATAATCTTTATTCATTAATATGTTTATTATTATCATTTTAAATATACCCATCATAAACCCAGCCTCTATTAGCCTTTTCCTCTCCTTTCTCACCTTAATAATCGATCTCTATAGATTTTATTCGAAAGATTTCTTCCCAAATTTTAATAGCATAACAACATTTTTGTCATTATTTTCTACTTTCCCAATATAATTATATTTATCCCTTAATCCATGAAATTATCAATACTCCCAAAATTGATACATTAAATTTTCAACACGTTCACACATCTTTTTGCCTTCTAATCTCTATAATAATGCTACCTTCTTTTTTATCCACTTTTGAAAACTCTTTGGAAACTACTATGTTTTCATGTGCAGTATTCTACAATAGTACACCCCTAAAAAACAACCAAAATGATATTGTTAATTGCACATTGTTTAATGTTCTTCACTCTTAGTTTAGCCACAATACATATTGTCACACTTATCTTCATATCATCCAACACAAACATGACTACGGAATACATTTACCCATCAACCATTTCCCCTTTTAAAAATTTTATGTCTCCAAACATCTTGCTCAATATGGATTATTGGTCACCTTACGTCCAATATTTCCTTCCCATATATTTTATTCCACGTTTATATTTGTGTAGTTTAGATATACATTATCAAGTTCACATCACCTTATAATAGTCCTAGGATAAATACAAGGCTTTCCACGATTTCCATTTGTCGCCTTCTTTGTTTAAGGATGGTGATCAGGGTAGGCTTTATTTGAGAAAACAAAACTTTATATAATCGTCTATCCTCTTTGATATGGACCTTACACCTTCATTCAACAAGTGAATACCAATTCCTTTAAGCTAAATTTAAATTTACAATCATAGTTGGGCATTCATAATTTATAAACCCTTTAATTTTGAGGAAGACATCTTTGTCTCACACCTTTAACATCACATTCTATATTTCCAACAATAATCGACATAAGGTACATTTGTTAAATAATGCATTAAACATACTTGTTACTTGTTATTGGTAATACACCCAAAAGCTAGCGAGTAAAACAAGCTAGGTACCATCATTTGTTTTATGGATCTCTAAAGAATCTTTGCACAACAATTTCCCTTGGCGGGTGGAGAAAGTGTGGATATATAATTAATATTATAAATTTTAGAAAGATAGTTGTGTATAAAAAGCAATATATTTTCTATAACTCTATAAACTTTTATAACGAGAATCTATTATTCAGAGATTTAAATGTTGCATTAATATAAACATATGTATTATATTTTATAAGAAAAATATCATAATAGTGTTGGGAAAAATCAAAATTAACATAATTGGATACAATTTGTAAAGATAAAAATTGTATATTGGGAAAGATAATTTATTTTCCAAATTCATTTTTTTACACCATTTCCAACTTCATTATATAAGTACCTCTAATCATCCCTCCAAGTTAATAGATTATTGTTTTTCTAGATTTGTATTGCCACTAACATGTCATGAGAGACCATCATTAACTTTCACCCACTCATATATATTAATAAATAAGACAAAATTATCTATGAAAGAAATAAATAAGCTCATTGTTCATTTCTATATTTAACGGAAGAACTTTTACCTTTCAAAAATGCCATCGTCAAAATAGCAAAGCCACATTGCTAAAAATGCAGAGCTACTTTGACTTCCTATTAGTTTCTTAAATTATTTTCATTTTTCTTTATTTTTCTAATGTTTGGAGAAAAATGTTTATCATCTTATTCTTTATTTCCACAATAGGTATGTCTTTTTTGGAATAGGTTTCCAGATTTTTAATTTAATTATCAATAATAATTAGGTGGGTGGTAGGGATTTAAGCTGCATGGAACATTCTAGAATATTCTTAGTAGTATGCACAAATCAAAGTTTGAGATTTATCTCCAAAGTACTTATGTGATTTTTTCCATTTTAATTAAATTGATTAATTAAAGAAAATGTCATATGAGCAAGTGCCATATAAAATGAGTTATGGTATTTTTTACATGTGGTATTGATAAGCCATTATTATAAGAAAGCATGGTAAAGTGGAGGGTGGGGTGAATCTGCATGGTTAAGAATACCGTGACATGCTTTTTAAATGTATATATGTTTAACTTATTTGTTAATTCTTTAATAATAATAATAATAATAATAATAAAATTTATAATTTTGTTATTTTTTATGATTTTTTGTTTTTTAATTTGAGCAATATAAGATATACCAACCTAGATCCATATCTACCAATAGCTAAGAGGGATCAAATCTCTTGAGATGCAAACCTCTTATAGAGTGAAAGGAGATTTGATCCCTCTCCGCCCTCAAAGGAGATTATCCCTCTACGCCCTGAAAGGAGATTTGATCCCTCTAGACCCTTGATAGATCTGGAGTTAAAATGGCTCTAGGATGGTTTAGTTTCCACCTTTAAATAGGTTATATTGCACATGAATAACAGGGGTCAATACCATAAGTTATTTTTATTATAATGTTATTTTTTTATTAATTTTATTTTTTGTTGAACAAGTAAAAATCTTTTCATGTAGTGTTATTTTTATTTTTAGTTTATATTCACCTAGTTAAAAAAAAAATATATTAAAGAATATTATATCATTTCTTAAAATAAAAATATTACATTTTAAAATATTATATTCAAAATCTAGAGTCCATAAATTATTGATGGTAAATTGACTATGTTACTTTAATCTTATTTTAATTTATTATTATATTTTATTTTATTTTAGTTTTCATTTTAATTTTAATTTTTATGTAATTTGACTAAGTCAAAATGTTTAACAAGATAGGACAAGACATGACAGGACATTACAACATCTCTACCATGATGCAATCATGACATAAAATTTCTAAGTTCATCATAAATTGATGTCTATCAATATTTTTGAGCCTTTTAATTTATATGGTTACACTAATTTAAATTTTGTGAATGTCATATATTTTCATTTTTTCCTAATTGATTATTTCTCAATAATATGAGAAAATAAAATCTATATTTAATATTTCCTATAGTTCTAAAAATATTTAAAAAAATAAAAAATAAAAAATATATAATTTGTCAAATCACATAGATTATTTGGCCATGATTCATATTACATTAATAAAATTTTAAGAGAAAACATTATTTTCTATGACCATAATTAAATCAAAATTCAATAAAAACGATTATATGACAAAATAAAATCTATATTTAATATTTTCAATATTTCTTTAAAAAAATATTTAAAAAACAAAAATTTACAAATTATATTATTTGTCAAATTATATAAATTGTTTTGACATGACTCATATTACATTAATAAAATTTTAAGAAAAAACATTATTTTCTATAAACATAATTAAATCAAAATTCAAGAAAGGTGAATAAAACTTTAAGAGAAAACATTATTTTCTATGAGCATTATTAAATCAAAATTCAAGAAAGGCCGTTCACCTTATAAGATAGATGAATCCACCACTTGATGTAGTACCTTCTCCACTTAATCCTTCACTTTAAATATTATGAGGATGCACCATAACCAAGAAAGAATGATACACCAAAGAAAATGTAAAACTAGGCGCAAATTTAATCACTTTGTACCATAACCGAGAAAGAATTATAAGGAGACAATATGTAAAACTAAGTTCAAATTTGATCATCATTATTGAGATAATTAAAAATTAGAACTATTATGTATATTAATTTAATTTTAAGTATTGTGAGGATGTACCATACTTAAGTAAGAATGATAGGCAAGATATTGTTATACTTGTGTTATATAACAACAAATATCAACAATTTTGATGAAGGTTAGAAATGTGAATTGTTATTTGTATTATAGATAATAATTTTTCTTTATGTGTATTTTATGTTATATGATAGAAAATATCAATGTGTAAGAGGAAGTATCACATATTAAGTGAAAGTTTTAAGATAATTAGAAATGAGAATTGTTATATGCATCATAGACAATTTAATGTTTCCTATGTATGGATTGTGTTACATAATATAAAATATCAGTGTAAGAGGAAATATCACATTCCAAGCTAAAGTGAAGGTTTCAACACAACAAATAAAAAGAAGAATGTATTCACCATCCAAAGTGAAGGTTCCAGCAAAGTAAATAGCAAGAAGAATGAATTTATGTCCAACTTCATTGTCGCCCTTTTACATTTCCATTGCCATTGGCACTAATACCTAGACCTTCTACAATTCTTATGTTATCTCTATATAGCTATTCCTGAGTCATTTTTGTATAGCTAAATGATCATTATAACATCCTTTCCATTCATATTTTTGTTACATCGATTTAGATTTTTTCCAAGACCATACCTAGATCTTCCACCTACATTTTTCTTCATTGATGTGGGTGATTTTCTGTACTTCCTTCACTAGAGCATCATGCAAAAGCATATCCTTATGTAAATAAAAAACTTGTCATCATTAGAGCTAACTAGTGTCATCAACTTATCATCATTACAACTAACTAACATCATCTTTTGTCATATGATATTATTTATCTTAATTCTTGGATTTCCCTTAAATAAATAAAAAAAAATAATCATTCATAAGTTTTTCTTTGCTCATTTGTTAAGAAAATTCAAAGAATTCACAAAAGAATCACTAGAGCATTATGCAAAATTATATCCTTATGAAAATAAAAAACTTATCATCATTAGAGTTAATTAGCATCATCAACTTATCATCATTACAACTAACTAATATCATATTTTATTATTATAATAACTAACTAACATCATCTTTTATTATATGATATTATTTATCTTAATTTTTGGATTTTCCTTAAATAAAAATAAATAAATAAATAAAATAAATCATTCATGAGTTTTTCTTTGCTCATTCGTTAAGAAAATTCAAAGAATTCACCAAAGAATTACTAGAGCATCATGCAAAATCATATCCTTATGTAAATAAAAAACTTGTCATCATTAAAGCTCACTAACATCATCATTAGAGCTCACTACAACTAATTATCATCATATTTTATTATTATAATAACTAACTAACATCATCTTTTGTCATATGATATTGTTTATCTTAATTCTTAGATTTTCTTAAATTAAAAATAAATAAATAAATAATCATTTATGAGTTTTTCTTTAAGAAACAAAAAAACAAAACTAACAAAACTTATCAATGTTGTGAATCAAGCACAAAAGGTGCCCAAGGATTCAAAATGCATTTATTATAAATGGACGATTAATAAACCTATACGAATGTTTTGGTTTAGTTATATTTCTGGTTACATTAAGGCGTTGATTAATAAAATTCTTTATCTATCCAATTTAGTTATATTTCTTTTGTTACATTAATATATATGATTAATAAAATTCTTAATTTGGAACCAAGTAAAAATCCATATGGTCTCTCACATAATGCCAGGAATCTCTATAAAAGCCCCAAAAACGATGGAAAGTGTTCTCCTCACGTCTTCTTTAGCTGTAAGACTAGTATCATGCATAAATAATATCATGGTTTAAGTGGAGGTTTGAAAGTTGTAAAATCTAAACCAAGTAATTTTAGTAACCTATGTTTGGTCAAATAAAGAAATAATAAATAATTATATAAAATATTTAAATAATATTAGTTTATAAAAAAAATTTACATGTAAAAAATTTGAATCTTTTTCTTTTTTTTACTTATATTAAATTCATATATAAAATAAATCTATACCCATATTAACAACAATACAAAATAAATAGAGTTTAATCCCTGTTTATACATTAAAGTGAATGTAAAATAAATAGAATTTAATTTTAACCATACTTACTTTTATATATATATATATATATATATATTTTATACAAAATTTATATAGTATAACTATTTAAATAAAAAAGATAAATAAGTTTAAGATGTTTAGAATAAATTGTGAAAGGGTTTTTTGTCAAGTCATTTTATAGTGAAAAAGTTACAAGCTTAAAATTTGGTGGGCAAAAATTCAGCCATATTAAAGATTCGTGTGCCTAAACAAGATATTATCCATAAGTAATTTTGAAAGCTTAAATACCCAAAATCATAATTACTCAAGCCAAAACCAAAACATAACAGTAATATCAGAAATCACATTATCTAACAACAACATCAAAATATATATTTTAAACTTGGTTTCATACCCATTAAATGGTAGTATCCACGATCAGCCTACAATAGAAATTGAGGGCATCAACACATTGACTATTGCTATATCAACTCTGTTTTCTTGCTCTTAATTTGTCACATTTCTTATAGCTTCTTGCAGCTGGCTGGTCAGGTATTACCTACCATTCACTCTCTGTTTTCTAGTGACTTGACTCTACAATATCATAATGGGTGTAAAACAAGAACATAAACTTGAAAACTTAGTTTGAAAACCCAATCAGGGGCTTGCTGCTATGCAGCTCTCCCTTGTTACATATTAATGTGTCCTACATTTGGAATTCAACTGGAAAATTTAAGATGGAAAGACTGTAGAACGCAACTAGTGTTATATATCGGAGATTCCCCCTTCGAATACCAGAACTGTTTCAGCGCACATATGGCGGAGGCGGAGGCGGAGGCGGCGGCGTAGGCGGGGAGGTAGGCGGAGGCGGAGGCGGAGGCGGAGGCGTAGGTGGGGAGGTAGGCGGAGGCGGAGCGATAGGACGAAACCAAATGCGGCCCCGAGCAGCTAGTGGCGTAGGAGGCCTCAGCGGTTGTCTCCTCCGACTTATTTTCACAGATCTATGCTGGTACCCATGATTCTTCGCCATAGGCTCTAAATATCTCGTATTTCTGCCCTGCAAACGCCACGGATCCGCCTCTCCCATACCAATTTGGGCCTCGTTTCCTGCAACCACAAAGTTCAGGAGAGAATAGAAAACCAATTAAAAGGCTAAATAGCAGTCATTTTTTGTTAATGTAATCGAAATTGAGATGGATCTTACCATCGTTGGAGTGTCCATGGGAGGCAACGGTTAGAGAAAGCAGCAGAAAGAGCAGTACGTACACCGAATGAAGCATTATCAGTGATGGTTTAATCATCACACTTCTCCCCACAGGTAACATGCTGCTATGCTACCCCTGTGATTATAATATATATAGTGAATGTGATGATGCCAGACGTAGTTGCAGTCAATGTGATGCCAGAACACGGTAATTTCCATTGCCAAGTCAAACCATATTTTTTCACCAAAAGAACCCTAACGAGATATACATATTGAAATTGCGTGGTGTGAATCTAGGTGGAGTATTAATGAGGAAACATGTGAGGGATGGAAATGATTAGATGCATGTCGGTGCGTCCCCTCATCCATTGAACAGCTAACAGTCAAATATTTCTGCGTGTTTGACTATTAGTGAGGCTAGCTGATTACAACGGACTCTGTAAAACTAGACTTAAATTTTTTAAGTGTATTGTTTGGAAGCATACGGTCAATCTCCACACATATTTTGAAAAGATTATTAGATTTTTTCTAAATCCAATTTTTTTATTTGCCCAAAGTGTTTTTAATTCGCTTCAATACTTCATAGTACCAAAAAAATGAAGTTAGAAAGCCTCGCCCAAACTGATATAGTAAATACCCCATAATTATAAAAACAAACCCAAAAAACCTTGAAATAATAAATATTTCAACACTACCCAAAACCAAAAGTCATTAAATCTACATATAATTGCCTTAGAATAGAGGACAGTTAAGAAAGGAAAAACCTCATCTAGGTTGACATCTATAGCAAGAGCCTTCTCCATTTGCTCTATTATATATCGCGTGCATTCCAAGTCTTGGAATGTATTGACATCTATAGCAAGAGCCTATTATATAAGACTTGGAATGTATTGATGTTTATGTAGAAGCTGAATTATTTTCTTTATAATACCTCCTTGAACAATAAGTCGATTACAGATTTCCAGAATATTTGGGAATCCGATCGACATCCTCGGATTCCTGAATATTCCAGGAATCTGCAATCGATTTAAAGATCGCCAAGACAATGTTTCCATTTGTGAGCGTAGCTCCCTTCGTACCCCGCACAGGGTTATATTCAGAATAATGGTAGAGTTCCTTTTAATGCTGTAGTTTTTAAATTCTTGGGTGTCATGGAGAACCTTCCCTTCAGATTGCAGACACAGGAGATGATAAGGAAAGCCCATTTTTCTTGGATTCTCTGCTTTAAGAAAGAGACGTGGTCCAAATCACTGACCCAAAATGCTGTGGTCTTCCCATTGATAATTTTCACAAAAATCTGGAATAAAAACTTCAGATCACTCTCTGTCAGAGAAGGGAACTCAGATTGACATGGAAGGATGGAGACTCTGATTCGAGGGTAACCCAGTGGGAACATAGGCGACGGAGTCTTTTCAGATTCCAATGAACATAGAACAGGGCAAGTAAAATTTACAAGAACAGAAGCCCCTATTGAGAGGGACCCTAGAATTGGAATCGTCTCCCTCGTATTCTTTTCACAATCAGAGAAATTAACGAAGACATAGGAGAGAGGGAGAACTGCTACCATCACAAGAGGGCTGGGACGACCATTTTCCAGCCCACGAGCATCCACAAATGTCAAACGAACCGCACCTACAGGGAAAAATTCGCCAGAAAGACACTAGCAACTGAAGATGTAGACTTTCGCGAGGGGTTTTAACGCCTCATACAGTTGTAGATAGATGTGAGTTGTTTTAGCGTTTTTTTTTTTTTGGAGTTTTTGGTGCTGGAATTTGGTTGAAATATTTGTGGTGAAATTTTGATTTGTGTTATTTTAAGTTAGTTTTTATTTAACGTCTAGAAAAACCCAGGGCACTTTTATTGTGTAGGGGTTACCTATCAAACTTGTGATTTCAATGAATAACTGAAATCCACCAAAAAAACTTTCAAAAAATCGCACTAAAAACAACTAGTATATGGCCTAATGATATTTATGAATGGCAAATCGATGCCTAATGACATTTATGAATGGCAAATCATTTGTAATCATGGTTGGATTTGTTTTTGTTTTTTGTTTTTTTAGAGTTGTTTTATAAGTTTTTGTTATCTAATTGATATCAGTGAAAGTTGGGCTTAATTTTTTTTTTTAAATAATTAAAACTTAGTAATGTAGGTTTTGATAAAGAGAGTGTAATCTTGAGTTATGTAAATTGTATTTATTTATTTATTTAAATTGTATTTTTGAATACATAAATAGATTTAACCTTCTAAAAATTTACAGAACACTTCAGATTATGTAAATGACACAAATCAAATTTGCATATAATCGTTATAAGCTCATCAAGTCACTAGCGGAAATAAAATCTGGTGGAGTCATAACAATCATTCCTCCAAACCACTTGAAATAAAATCTATTTGACTTTTTAAATATAAGATCATACTCTCAAAAATTTATATTATATTACTCATTTTTTAAGTGGGAGTTTACCTATTATGCATTTTGAAGTTTTTTTGGACATATTTCCAGTTGAATTTGCTTAAAATCCAATATGGATTTATTGGAATCCCAAGTTTGTAATATGAACTCTCCATAATCCCAGTGCCTCTGAAATTTGTTAGTGGGCTGAATCTAAATATGCAATAAAAACACATTTTAAATAACAAAAAATCAAAATTTGACAAAAATAAACTATTTAAAATTGGTTTTTACTAATAATTTGAAACTTAAAACAAAAAAAATGAGAAAAGTGAGAACTAATTTAAACGGTTAAATGAATTGTCCGAACACTTGGGTAGTTTGATTTGTCCTTAGTATCCACATGGTGAATAAGATGTGCATTAAACATAAAAAGTGGGTGAAATTTTTTTATGATGCTTGATTTATAACACATATGATTTTCATAGAGTGGATACTTCGGCACATTTCTCATTTAGGAAGTTGAAATTGGACTTCCTCTCAACTAATCCCGTTTGGTCTTTTGACCAAAACCTAATGGAGGAAATGTTATCATATGTTGAATAGGTATGGAATATTATGCAAATGGACTTCTAATTTTTCCAATGTGATATTTATAAGTGTAAGTAGTAATATATCTTTAATTCTAGATTAATGTAAAAGAAAATTATGATACTAGGAAATAAGTATTATTTTTAGAAACATGTTTGATAAAATGAAAAATTATAATTTTTCAAAATTCTACGACAAGGTGCATTTTTATCTAGACATGTCAGATAAGGATGGTTAAATGTGTATTAAGACACGATCTTAGATCAAATAGGTTTTTTTAGAGAAATATTGCTATAATGGCTAATGAGGAAGAGAATTAAGATGTTTTGAACGAGTGAAACACATATCTTCAATTGAGTTGAATTTTACTTTATTATTTTTTAATTTTGGTCTTTTTATTTATTTTTTGTTTGTTAAGTTATGTGAGTCTTGAGATGATTGTATGTTTAACTTTTGGATTGAGAAACCACGGCCTAAGGACATTTACGCTGTCAAAATCATCTAGGGATTGCACTTGGCCTAGGGCACACCAACTCATAACATGGCTATATTTTTGCCCACAAAGTTTCGAACCAGTGATCTTCACATTGCAAATAATAAAAATATTTTAATACCACTTTACTCTTAATAATCTATTTTTTTATAATAAATACATGATATGAACTATACATAATGATAGTCCAATTTTGTACCATTATTTATAATTTATAAATCTTATGACACCTTTAATTAATATTTTAATTAGTATTTTATTATGAAGCATTTCTTTTAATTAGTTATCGATTATTCAACTATTTATTATAATTATAATGGCCATGTGTTTTAACTTCCTTTCAATTGCTTAGATTTTAGGACCCAGGAAAAAAAACTATATAAATTAAACCCTAATATTACTTATATAATTGTTTCTTATGCATATTTAGATTCACATTGAAGTATTTTATTTTAGTTTGTTTGTGTTGATTTAAGATTTTATGACGAAAATTGTAATCACAAATAACATTTAGTATTGATGTATAAAGAGTATTATGGAAGAAAATGGGATTATGAGATATCATATGACTAAGGGAAAGTTATTGATGTATGATTTTATGTTTCATGAATATTAGTTGTAATTATCTATCTTGAATTTCAGATAAAATATGATTATTAGCATACATACGATGCATGCATATGATATTTATATATACATACATCGTATGTATTGGACTAGTATATATATTGGTTGATTATGAAGAATGTCCCAGGGTAAGTTGAATGAATTAATTAATTTAAAATACGTATTAGATACATAACTATTAAATAATGTATTATGTTTAAAATTTATTAATAAATCTAATGAATATACTAAACTAAAATTATAATTAAATTAATTAAAACTATTAATTAATAAACCCATTTAAATCATTAATTAAACAAACTCATTAAGTGAACCATTTTTTATAAAACTATTTTAAAACCAATACTGGAGAACCAAATCAGTTCAACCAAATCCAATTTTGGTTGTAATTATTATTAGGCATGACCTACCTAAGTCAGTCAAATCACCATTACCTGACCCCACATCTTGAACGTATTATTACATATATTAGCAATTTGATAATAGCTCTGAGTCAATTGAATTAGTCATTTCATCATTTTTCGTTTCAACTCATTATTAGATCCTGGATTTGAACGTATTATAACATAATTATTATTCAAAGTGATAAAAATAGAGGAATCAACTCACATGACCATTATTACTGGTGGGACCCAGTTTGTAAATTAGGGTATGAAACCATCCAAGAGAATTTTGAGGCATCAAATGGGATTTTTTGGGGGTTGAAACCTTTTTGTTTTAGTGTATCACCTTTTTTCCTATTCTACACACAATGACCTTTCCAAAAACAAAAGAATCACCTCAATTAGAGTCTGTATGAAAAAGTTACACCACTTGGAAGTTGACCTTCCTTTCTTGTCCACCATAGTTTGAGAGGATGTCACGTCAGCCCCATTACTCATGGAAAATGGTTTAGTGACATGACCATGATGAAGAATACTCTAGAAGAGTCCATATTGTAACTATACTTAAGATTTGAAGAAGTCAAACTTGACCACTAGTAGGCTATCGGGTTGTGTTATAACTAAGCTATTAGGAGGAAAAGGGGTTCCATTGTTTTCAAGGGAATTTTGTTCCGTATATAAGTAGAGTAGCCACGAGGGGTAGGGATAAAGAATAAAGAGAGGATTTGTGCATTGTAGTATCCCACTGGCCACATACCTTACGTTTATGTACTTGTAGCCATTTTCTATCAAGAGAAAGAGAGCATAATGGCCTCACCTTCCAGCTGAGTTTTCTCTCGAAAGGGTTTCCCATGATATATCTTGTGTCAATTGTGGTTTCTAAGTTTTTATTTAATATTTCTCTAGTTTATACATAATTATAATTTGCATGCATGTGTAATAAACAATGATTTACAGATCCAAAAATCTAAAGAGGAAAAAACCCTCATAGTGTAGATTTCAGATTTTTAATTATAATTTTATCAGATCTATTGTGATGAACTACCCAATGGAATATACAAAACAAGTTATGGATCATATTCCCAAAGGAACTCCTACCATCCTTTACAATCCCTAAGTGTGGAAATTCCAAACCCCTTGGTTCTAGATCTAGTCTAACCACATGATTCTATAAAATCTAGTCAAGTTTTGTATGTCACTTTGTCCATCATGTGTAGTGTATGTCTATGGATGAGTTTTCCCATATAAACCATCTTTTCCTTTCCTCTCCAAGGTACCTTCTAATCTTTTATTATTCTAAACAACTAATGTGATCTACTAAGGTTTGTGTTGTGCCCATTTTATGAGTACAAACATCCATCATGTCCATTGTGCACATTGGAAATGGGCCAAGGAGCTCCACAACCAACTCTCATATAACATTGAAACTTACATCAACTATATCTATGTTGTCAATGATCGCCGAGGTGATCACACAAAAGAGGTGCCCAAACCCATCCAATTCTAAGGCCTTATAGGTGGTATTAAAGATAACTTGTGCATTCTTCATTACATTTTAGAAGAAAACAATTGAATGGAGGGAACTAAGTTGTTTTTAGAACTATGTGGGAACTCTACACCATGTCTTTATAAGCTAGGAAAAATTAGAAGTTTTTGGAATGAATTTGGTAGGTGAAAACAAAGTGACTTGAAGACTAGATGGAGCAAGATCTTTTCCTTAATGCAGTAGGTAGGTAGGTAAGTTGTATGCCAAAAATTGGTAATTTGTTTGTTGTTTTCAAGTAGTAAGATTAACGAGTAAAGTAGTATTCACTTTGAAAATTGTTTATGTTTGGAAGAAGACCAATGACATACTAAAAGGGTGAAGTATTATTATTTGACCTATAACATGAAGACTATGTTGGGATTTGTGCAAATAGTTTCATAGATATAGAGAATGTTAGTTTTTGTATCATCGAATGTGTTCTAGCTACATTATTTGGTGGAGAGGCTAGAATAAATGAGATCTCCAAAATCGAGAAATCATTCATGGAAATTCCACCTAGAAGTATCTCAATTAGATTATTAACTGATTTTTAAATATTTCCCAAGTCTAAACTTTGGGAATATGGTTAATTAATTAGTATTAATTAAGATAAGGTGAGAATAGTATAGAAACTCACAAGGATCGATCCGGAGATATCTTAGCCATTGATTATGTTTTAATCTTGGTCGTTGGTGCTCCAACAGTGGATAATAAGAGGAGGTTGATGTGGTGATGGAGATGACGCTTGAGTAATTTGATTTCTTAGTACATAGTTTTCCAGAGTAGCATCAGTCAGTTGTCAGAGAGATCCAGAGATCGAAGTAGTGAGTGAGGGGCAAGGACAATGAATCGGAGGAAATTTTCCAGATCTGAAGAGGCAACAACAATAGGGTCGAGTTATCTTAGTGAGGTAGCACGGAGCTCTACGAAGTAGCTTCAGAGAGGGTAGTTCAATTTGATGGAGAGAAAATTGTTCCCAGATCTAAAGACCAGGCAGACAGAGGGTTGGAGAGATGAATTTCTCAGCAGCAGAAGGTAAATTTCATCAAAGAACATTCAGAGGCTAGATGTCATATTGACTGCACAGTGCATCACAGAGGGTGATGCAAAATCTTTAGGCGGCTGAGTTTTCTATAGGCAAGTTATGTTAGGATTGCTTGTGGAGGAAGGGTAAATTCCCTTCAATACTTTTGCCCATATTTTCTTGTTGTGGATTGTTAGTTTCATACATATAGATTGTACTCAGATTTTCACTGTTGCATAATAATAAAAACCCTCACTATTGCACTAGTTTTCCCAAGTTGGGTTTTTCCGAGGAAATTTGTCCAAAAATAATTATCTCATATTTTTGTGTGTGTGCTAGCATTTCTCAGTTTTTAACACATCATTTTTCCGCAGTTTTATTTGTGAATGTTGTAATGTGTTTATTTTGATATTTCCCATAGCAGATAAATTGTTAAATTAATTTATCAATTAGGAGAAATAATAATATTTTTTGCAATATGATTCCAGTTTGTGGAATTTTCACATGGTATCAGGGCACATTTTATCAGCCGGAGAGCTTGGAAGCGAAGGAAATAATTTCGATGCTCAAAGGGAGCAACAAGATAAAATTCTTGAGGCAACACAGTTCATTGATAGGCATGTCGAGTTGCTGGCACAAAAAAATCGATTTTCAGTTGCAGGGTTGGCAGAAAAGTCAAATTTCTCGAGATAGTGATTCCAGTAGTCAGAGGGAGCAATTGTAGCTTAGATTTTTCACTGATAAGATTCCTAGTTGGACACAGAGGGTTTTGTTGCAGGTTATAGAAGCAAAATTCGCATCAGGTGGAAGAGAAAAGAACACATAGTTGAGTGAAAATTTTCCTCAGGGAACTTTGAGTCTCAAAAGTTTGAATTTCTAGTTGCAAATTGGCAGTAATAGCTAGCAGAGCCCCATATTCCATAAGGGAGTGCAAGTAGAAGAGAAGTAGTCAAGAATAGGGAAAGAGGGAGTCCTCGACATTATTAGATATTGCCACTATTGGGCTTAGAGATCATGATAGGTTGGATGGAGCTTCCAACTATGTCATCTAGAAGGCTAGGATGCCCTTCCTTCTAGATGAATATGGCCTGAAAGCCTACATTGATAATGTAGTGGAAGTTCCCCAGGATGCATATCAGTAGAAAAAATACAAGAAAGAGATGGCAGGGGCAAAGCGGTTGATCTTAGGTGGAGTCCAAGATCATATTGTCTCACATATAGCTGGAAAAGATACTGCCAAACATATGTAGGATTCTCTCTCCATGTTATGCCAGAGAATTTCCGATCAGTAGAAGGTGTTTCTTAAGGAGAAGCTGAAATGCATATGGATGTAGTATGGGGAAGGCATAGATCCCTTCCTTACCAGGATTCAGGAGGTCTGATACGAGCTGTCAGTTGTTGGGGCAATGGCTCAACCCTCGGAGCTAGTGCGATTGGCACTCAACAGTGTCTTAGAGGATTGACAAGTCTTTGTCTAAAGCATATTGGGCAGAGACAAGTTAACAAAATGGGACATAATGTGGGCTGACTTGTACTAGGAGGAATTGATGCGAGCTCTGCTAAAGAGCTCCATTAGCGAAAATAGTGGCAGTAGTAGCAAGAGACGAAAGATGGTGAAGGAAGAGGAGAATGTGGCCTTCACATCTAAGGGTCACAGTCAGGGGTAGGGGGTGCAGAGGGAAAAGAAGAAGGACATGTCAAAGGTCAAGTGCTTTAGGTGTGGTGAGCTTGGTCACTACAATACCCAGTGTCCTCTTAGAAAGAAGGAAAAGGAGGAGAAGCAAGATGAGTATATAGCCTCAACAGAGATCGACAAGTTGTCCTCCATATTGGAGGAAGACTTCATGATACCTCCAAGAGTGAGGTGGGGATAATTAGTGTTGTAGCCGTAGACAGCTACAAAGATTGGGCAGGGTCCTTGAGGAGTTCACCTCATGGATCAATACCTTACTACAAGGACCCATAGTATTCAGTAGCAGGATGGATCAATGGCATTTGATGCAGTCAGAGACCGAGTGACAGTTGCAGAGACTAGTAGTAGTCGGATGCTGGGAAGCGTAGTGCAATGTTGACATTAAAGCAGGTGGCTCAATGCAAAGTTGGAAACAATGCAAATTCTTCAATGACAGTGTAGCTGCTAGTACCAGTCAGAGACTCGGGAGATAGATGCATCATCTTGAACACAGTTGATTCAATATTTTGGATGTTTTTCAGTTGCAGATGTCTACCTGAATAAGGTTTCACATGAAACTCCCTCAAGGTCACCTTCTTGAAATCACTCCTCTCTGGTACATATATCCAGTCTCATAACGTGACCAATTCATCTGTTGTAAGACAATAATCCATACCATGTGCACCTTTTCCTATACTTGTACTTGTACCTATGCCTGTACTTATACTGCCACTTGTACCTATACCACTACATGTACCTATACCTGCAACTGCACCTGTACCTACACCTGCACCTATACCTATACATGTACCTATACCAATACCATACTACAACCTGTGCACAATCTCCATATACTTGACATCTTGCTGACCTGCCTACAAGATCCTATCCTGTAAGTCAGTCCTGTAGGAGCTCATAGCTACCAAGTGATGTACCTATACCCATCTTCTGAGAGCATCTACCACCATGTTCTCTTTACGTTTGATGTACTTGATATCGAAAGCAAACTCGTTGATCGTGGCCAACCATCTAGCCTGCCTAGCGTTCAGATTCGACTAGTCAAAAGAATACCTCAACCGAATATGACCACTCATAAGTACAAACCTTCTTCTAAGAATATAATGTCTCCACAGCTTCAATGCATGTATGATCATTGCTAACTTAAGATCATGTGTCAGGTAGTTTTTCTCATGCTCATTTAGTTTTTGGGACTCATAAAATACCACCTGTCCATCTTCAATACGGACTCCACTAAACCCTCTCTTGTGAGCATATGTGCATACCACAAACTCTTTTCTGGATCTGCAATATGTAGCACTGGTGCATGTACCAACAACTGCATCAGTTTCTCAAAGCTAGCCTCACACTCCTCTGTCCATTCAAACTTATTACCTTTTCTTTGCAATGATATAATAGGAAAATCAATTTCCGAGAAGTTCCCGATGAACCTCCGATAATAGCCTACCAAACCCATGAAATATCTCACTGACATCCATGCTCTTAGGAGCTACCCATTCCATGATGGATCGTATCTTCTCTGGATCTACTACAATGCCCTCCATGGAGGCAACATGCCCCAAGTAATGTAGCTCAGTTTGAAAGAAACTAAACTTGCTGAGCTTAGCATACAATTGGTGCTCTCTGAACAACCTCAACATTGTTGCTAAATGCTCGGCAAGCTCCTCCTCATTTTTAGAATATACCAATATATCATCAATTAACACAATAAAAAACTTATCCAAATATGGACGCAACCCACTATTCATCAAACACATGAATGTAGATGGAGAATTAGTTAAGCCAAATGAAACAACAACAAACTCATAATGTCCATACCTAGTCCTAAACGTAGTCTTGTAAATGTCCTCCTCTTTTATGCATACCTGGTGGTATCTGGATCTCAGATCAATCTTCAAGAACATTGTCGGTCCCTTCAGCTGATCGAATAAGTCATCAATCCTCGGCAAAGGGTAATTGTTCTTAATAGTTACTTTGTTCAATTGTCTCTAAGCAATGCATAATCTGAGAGTACCATCTTTCTTTCTCACAAACAATATTGGTGCGCCCTAAGGTGATACACTTAGCCTAATGTATCCCTTGTCCAACATTTCCTTCAACTGCAACTTTAACTCAACCAACTCAAGTGTGCTCATCCTATAAGGTGCTTTTGGTACTGGGGATTCCCTAGGTAGTAACTCAATGGAAAATTCTACCTCCCTGTGAGGTGGTAACTCTGTAATGTCCTCAAGAAATACATCCTAAAATTGTTGCAAAACTAGGTACCTATTCAACACATCTGCATCCTCAACCTCCTTACCCTTATTAATAGAAATGTGTACTGCAAATAGCTTGCATCTCTTCCTATGGCTATGTTTTTCTTGCATAGCTATCACCATCCTAACTGATGTGGCTTTCTTTTTACCCTGTAAGACTTTTGGTTCCCCATTGTCATCAACACAGTCAATAGCTTTGTCATAATAGTCTACCTTGGTTCTATGAATATAGAACCAATCCATGCCCATGAACATACTATATAATCCCAACGGTAGTATGTTTAAATGTGATGTTGTAGGCATACCATTCAAATCAAATGCGCAAGCTCTTACCCAATGATGAACTCGCTTCTTTGTACCTATAGCCAATTATACTAACCAAGACTTTGCATGCAATTCCTTACTCAAACCACACTTATCCACCAAGTCAATACTAACATAGCTATAATTAGATCTAGATCAAAATAGAAATAACTTGATCACAAAGCTTACCATCCATCTCAATGATAGATGTATGGTGTTCTATCTACCTGTTGTCCACTGCTGCATAGATACGTGGAATACTATGACCAACATCCCCAACAGTATGCGCCTCTTGTGCATTGTATATCTTAGGCCTTCCACCCTGATGTTGCAGACAATATCTCCTAAGGTGCTCCTCACCACATTTCAACCAATCCAACCGAACAGTGCCCTCAACTATATGTTGTTGTTGTTGTTGTCATGACCCATGTCCCTGTCTAGTTACATTAAATCTCTTTTGTGGTGCCACATTTTCTTTCCCATCTGGATTCTGAGGCCTTGTTCTCTTAGGCTTATATTTACCTCTACCTTTATCTTTTTCCTTCCATCCATGCTGAGATTAATTCTTATGCTTTGACTGTTCATAACAATGATTCAATTTCCCATTGACTTCCTCAAGTGACTGAGGCTCATCATACTCAATCTGATCTATAAATGTTAATGGAATACCACTGAAAAATCTTTGAACTTTAGCCTTCTCATCAATAAAATATAGTACATACCTCAATAGCTCCAGAAACTTGGTCGTGTACTCTTCATCTGTCATTGGTCCCATCTTTAGCTCATAGAATTCTTTAGCCTTATTGTCATAGTATCTTTCTGATAAGTATTTCTTCATGAAAAGCCTCTTGAATTCCCGCCAACTCAAGTCATTTTTCCTAATGTCTCTAACTCTCTTAACATGTAACATTCCAAACTAGGAAAAATAGTGCTATGCAAAGCAAATGATAAAAACAACACCATAAAATTGAAACATTGAGTGCACAACCATAAAAAGTCCAAGAGTAACCAATAGCGGAGCCATTTTATTATAATCCAGGAGAAAAGTCCAATAATGTGGAAGTGGTGCACCTGGGCTTGCCTCAATGGCAAGCGTGAAGCCCAGGTGGTAACATGTCAAGCCCAGATGGCACAAATAATTGTTGCAATGATGCCCTTGGCTACCCTTCTGAAACTGTGTTATCTAATGCAAGGATTCTATTGGAAATCCCACCTCCGGTGCTCAGAAAATTATGGGAAATTCACCTTGGCCTCTCCACCAAATACCCAGAATAACCCACAAAGGAATTGGCTAAACGTTGACCTCAGAATTTTGGCCCAAATTCCCCTTAGCTCCTCTAGTTGCTCACTTAGTTGGGATGCCTATTTAACCCATCATATCAGCCAATAAAATTCTATAGAATTAGGAGTGTGATCCTTGCCCAAAACCAAGAAAAACGTAGAAAGGGTTTCCCTTGGTTCCAACCTTCAAAAATTGACCCTTCATAGCTTGGCCCTCCTCCAATTTCAATTTTTTTTGCTATGACTAATCCTGTGAATCTTTGCTCTCCCAAATCCATCAATCCTCCTCAAATGGTTGTCCAAGTAATCTCCTACTTCTCCCAGCCAACTCCATCTCTACAATTCCTTCCTCCAACTCCCACATGATCCCAATGATGACTCTCTGCGTAGGCCTAGGTGACTGTAAATCAAATTGCTCCAATGCGGCAACCTCCTGCTCCAAAACTCTCCCAAAAGGTTGCCCAAAACCTAGAAAAATCCAAAAAGGGTTTCCCTTGGTTCCAACCTTCAAAAGTTGACCCTTCATAGCTTGGCCCTCCTCCATTTTCGATTATTTTTGCTACGACTGATCCTGTCAATCTCTGCTCTCCCAAATCCATCAATCCTCCTCAAATGGTTGTCCAAGTGATCTCATACTTCTCCTGGCTAGCTCCATCTCTAAAATTCCTTCCTCCAACTCCCACATGATCCCAATGATGGCTCTCTACGTAGGCCCAGGTGACTGTAAATCAAATTCCTCCAATGCAGCAACCTCCTGCTCCAAAACTCTCCCGGAAGGTTGATCGTCCACTATAACTTCAATGCCTAAACTCCCCCAGCAGTTGCTGCCCGGATGAACCCACAAGAAAAACCTGTGTGTTCCCCTTCTGCATCCTCTAGAAACATGCATTGACTGAGACAAATGTTGAATGGTATGATAGTGAAACTCCACCGGCTCTCCTCCAAGGTAGTACGCATTTCCCTCCTAGGGTGGCACTTGAAGTCCACCGAAGCAAGTGTTGAGATCTCCACTTGGAGACACTCGTGCTAAATAGCATAGTAACCCAGCTAAGTAGCTCAAGCACTAAGGTTGAGTTCAATATGTTAAAAGATAAGATGCTGAAATGAGGAGAGTTGCCTTCCTTATATAGATTTTGCGGAGTACTTTTCCCTCCATTTTCCCTCCATTGTGGGTCCCTCACTTAACCATCGATTTTCCCTCTATGCAAATTGAACTAGAGAATGTGTATTCTCATAGTGTGGTGGCCCCCACATACAAACTAACCACATCGAAATAATTCTACTAAGTCTAGCCTCCTAATAAATTCGAATGGGCCTCATCACCTCCAAAATCAGCCCCAAAATGTAGAAATTAATCCTATTCCAAAATAATTTAGGAAGGGACATTACATAACATCTTCCCACCAAATGTCTACTTTACCTTTCAAACTCAAGATAGCTATTATGGCCTTCATGTTATCTGTGTACTCATGCAACTCAAAGAATTTGTTTATCCCAAGTATCCAAGTCTTTGCATCTTTAGGCTTCTTTACATCTCCATCAAAAGTAGGTGGTTTTGCTTTCTTGAATTCATCTGGAAAGTATCCCTTATCATTCATCTTGTAAGGATGATAGCAACGATGATCGTGATGTATATTAGAACCAAAACTAGAATAGTACCTGTACTCATCGCCCCTCCTATCTGGGGTGTCAAACGACCTTCCATCTCTCACTGTATCGGATCTATCTGACCTATGCCTACCAGGAGACCTACTACCATATGCCCCATTAGTGCCATCCTCATGTCCATGATTGATCTGAAGTGACCCTTGTCGCTACAATTTTGACAAACTCTAAATAAGTAAAGCATTAACCTCTGCTTGCCTCTCTTATGCCTATATGATCCAGTCATTATCTGCCTTACAACTCCTTATCTCTTCCTTTAAGCTCCTCAGTGTAACTTCCAAATCAGAAGGATTTCCAACACCATACTTCTCTTCAGTTCGATAGGGAAAGTCTTTATAGTCAACCATCTTGCTAGCCATTTGATATTTCTTCCTGCAACACATAATATCTCAGATAAACCAAATCAAAATAAATCAACGTACCTCAATATAGCTCGTGTAGGATACCCTGTCTGCAAGATCATCAAATCAGTGTGATACATGTATAACATAAGCATAATAACAAGTGTGTGCATTAACACATAAACATAATTCTAGCTAGGGTCTAGTCATCAATGCAAGGCCATATGAACAATGCATGCTATGACCTCATGCATGACAACAACCATTACTCCATTATATACATTGCCACATGAAACCAACAATATGCATAAGCAATGCCTAGTCAACTACACATATGAATAAATGTATGTAGTCAAGCATAAGCTATCAATTCTTGTAATCAACCTACAATACTGATACATGTAATCAAAACATACAAGGATGTAACCTAACATACAAGGATGTAAGTAGGTGACATAAAATCAACATGTAAGAAACATATAATCCATAATCAACCAGTCACATACTCATGACAAATGCATTCCACAAAATCAACATCAAATTCTCCATGGCAACAATACTACAAGAATAATCAATCATCAAGCAAATGCAACAAGCACATGAAATATAAGTGTAAGAGACACACATGAAACTGACATGCATGCATGACCAACACACCACCCATCCAGTCCAAGGGTTGAACCATGTTCTGATACCACTCTGTAACACCCTCCTCCTCTCTTTCTCTACCCCTACCTTTCTCCCTCAATCATTCCTTCACAACACCCCATTTTGAGCTTTGTATTCACTCATTTATTCTTCTTTCCAGTGCCTCTTCACCACCTTACATTACTGTCATGGCTAGTTCTCGAAACCTAGATGATCCTATATACAAGAATGTTTATCCATAAGAATTTCCCATATATATATATATATATATATATATATATATATATATATATATATATATATATCTATATATATATATATATATATATATATATATATATATATATATATATATATATATATATATATTGTATCCCAGAAGAAGCCAACAACCCACTTGACATGTAACTACTAGTAACCTCTGGGGGTCTACAACTTGTCCTCCTCTCCAAAAACAGGGTCACAATGATCCGAATGGAAAATGGCATCAACCCATGGTACTCATCCACCCATATTATTCATCGACCCATGGAATTTACCCATGGTATTGTAAATGGAATCTGCCCGTGGTATTGTAAAATCCATCCATGGTATTCATTCACCCATGGAATTGACCCGTGGTATTGTAACTGAAAAATACTATAAGTAACAAGTCACATTTTGTAAAAGGACAGATTGTCCGCCACAATGTAGCCTTTACAGTTATTATCAGTTTTAATAAACAGTTTCTTTGTGGTTTTGTTTATTGGGCATTCTCCTATTTTTCTTCTAGAAATTCAAGTTTTTAGATCTTGGGGGCCTCTCCCCCCAAGATCCATTTCAATCTTTTAGATCTTGGGGGCCTCCCCTCAAGATCCAGATCAATGGTATCAGAGCAGGTTATGATTCCATGGGAACAAGGGTTTGATGCATATTTCAGTTTCAAATTTTGCAACAATATTCAACAAACTTCAGGCATGTGCTACAACCTTCACAGAGCACTTTCTTGGGTCAAGCAGGAAGAATTTTTCTTTTTCCATTTTTTGCAGAAATTTTTTTGGGCGGCGACTTTGCAGATCAGATCTGAAACATTTGGTACAAAATTTACAAAAACAAATACCATATCTGGATTCCTCTCAAAAAATCACCCAATTTAAAAAAAAAAGGGTAAAATCGGAGTCCGGATGTGGGAGATATCGCTGATTTAAAATCAGCTATTTTATAAGAATTTTTGTGACGGCGGAACTGTTGCAGCGCAAATCTGAGATCTCAGAGTGCCCAGATAAGGATTTCCAACTCATGGGAAGATGCAAAATGATCCTTCTGCTTCCAAAAACAGGTTATAATAAATATTCTGAGTTATATTGGCCGAGTTATGCCCATTTTAATTCTGGAGCAACATTTGGCTTGGGTTATTTGGAGATGTGCCCTCCCACCCTAGGCTATGTAGGCACCTGCTACTTCATCAGCAACCAACATCATGGTTACATGTCAACCGTGTAAAATCCTTGTCATCGAAGTCCATTTGCTAGGCCGCACACTATCAGAATCACAGTTGGTCACAAGCATTACAGGGTATCTCTATCCTCGGATCTTCGTTTATCAGGGTTTTGGGTTAACCACATAAAACCCTTATCTTTAGTAGCTCTTCATATTCAACAAAGGCTTCGCAGGAGGGAACTTTACGCAATGGGAACCATTGCTTCTTAAGGAGGGAGGAATGATCCGAATGGAAAATGGCATCAACCCATGGTACTCATCCACCCATATTATTCATCGACCTATGGAATTTACCCATGGTATTGTAAATGGCATCTGCCCATGGTATTGTAAAATCCACCCATGGTATTCATTCACCCATGGAATTGACCCGTGGTATTGTAACTGAAAAATACTATAAGTAACAAGTCACATTTTGTAAAAGGACAGATTGTCCGCCACAATGTAGCCTTTACAGTTCAGAGGCATGTAGCCGCACATCTCTTCTCAGAGATAAGCTACCATTGCCCTAGCTGGTTTATTTCTATTTCTGTTTGTAAGCATATTTCAGTATTTTACAATAATGAAATGAAGTATTATTTCCGCTGCATATCTGTCTTTATGATTATCTCTGTATTTTATTGCATTCATGTTTAAATCCGGATCACACAACCAGGGGGATTTGAACTTTGGATCTCTCAGTTTTCAAATATTTCATATTACTTTGATCATCAATTGAGTTTCCCCCTAGGGACATTTTAAAAATATAAAAGTAGAGAAAGAAATGACATATTTCAAGAACTTAATACCTTCCCCTTTTTAGCATGAATTTTTCATTCATTATGTCCTATAATTCCTATTTGAGCACTATACTTTTGAAATCCCCAATCACCCTTTTGTCACCAAGTTATGTTGTCTAACATCTCTTCGATGCTTTGTTCCATTCCCATCATTTCTCCTAAAAACAAAAATAATTCCAAACATTAAAGCATTTATCTAACACCCAATCTGGCTATGCTTGAACAATTTTTGGCTGCAAAAATGAAACCCAAAAATTTGGTTTCCCTTGAGAAATTTTAGGCCATAAAAACTAGTGAAGATAGATCAAAAAATAATATGGTGTAATTAAAATTATCCTCAAACTAAACATCATAATTTAGTACCTCTATCTAGAACGAGTACTCAAATCAAAGTTATCATTGAAGGTATACATCTAAATAGACAACACTTAGCATTGAAGAACACATTATAATGTTTGGCAGAAACATGTGTATGTTCCTAACAAAAGCACACATGCATTTGAAATAATGCACATATGTTCTTAAGAATGATGCCCACCTACCTTCATCCTTCACCCTTTTCACATGTGGTGGACCTTGGCCCAACTTCACATGTGTTATGGAATGCATGCATACTAAATTTGTGTCATTACTTCTCCCTCTCTCTCTACATTATTGTCTCTCATAGTTCCTCTCTCTCCCCACCATCCCCTCCCTCCTCTATTCCTCCCTCTCTCTTTTCCACCTCTATCCATGTATCCCTACTTCTCTCTCTCTCTCTCTCTCTCTCTATATATATATATATATATATATATATATATATATATATATATATATTTGTCTCTATGTCACTCTCTCTTATTCCATGTCTCCATCAATTTTGTCTCTATCTCCCTCTCTCTTTCCTTCTCTCTCCCCCTCACTCCCTCACTATCTCTCTCCCTCTCTCCCCCATAACTCTCTCTCTCTCTCTTCACCTCTCCCTAATTATCTCTCTATCTCTCTCTTCTTCCCTCTCTACCCCTTCCACCTATATCTCTAATCCCTTTGACTCTCTTTCTCTATCTTTATGTCTCATAGCTCAATAGCTAACTAGGTATAATGTTTTACTCCCCTAGCCCTCAAATATAGTTACAATTTTGGACCTTGTAGCGTTTTCTTGAAATTCTAAATGTGGCTAACCAAACATTTTCATGAGTAATAGGGGATAACATGGCATCCTCTCATACCACAATGGTTAACATGATAGGTCAAATTGTAGGACGTATAAATTTTTTTTGTATATGTCAATTGACGTTAATCTTGAAAATTGGAAAGTTCTTTGAGTGTATATAAATATACTAGGATCTTATTCTAAATTGAGAAACTTTTGACCCACAATAAATGTCATTTGATGCTTCAAAATTTCTTTGGAATGTTTTAAACCCTAATTATCCAAACTGGGGCTTCTTGTTAAAATGACGCTGGAAGGTTTTAAGCCCCAATTCTCCAAACTAAGACTTCTTGTTAAAATGACCCTAAAAGATTATTCCTCCAATTTTTTCCACTCTAAATTATTGAGATAAATGACAAATAATATAATTTTCAATCTAGATAACCTTTATTCATTAATATGTTTATTATTATAATTTTAAATCTACCCATCACAAAGCCAGTCTCTATTAGCCTTTTCCTCTCCCTTTTCACCCTTGGTGATCCATCTCTATGGATTTGATTAGAGATTATTCTTCCCTTATTTTAATAGCATAACAACATTAAATTTTCAACATGTTCACACATATTTTGGCCTTCTAATCTCTATAATCATGCTTCCATATTTTTTATCCAGTTTGAAAAACATCTTTGGAAACTACTATGTTTCCATTTGCAGTATTCTATAATTGTCCACTAATCTGGTGATCAAATTTTAGCTCAAAAACGAAAATGCCCATAATCCTTCGAAACTAGCGTTAATTCGAACTGTTTTTCGTTCTGAAACCAATGACACTTGTTTCATCTCAATTTGATGATGTATGACAAAGTTATGATGTTCTGAATTTTTCTAGCAATAACTAAAAAATTTGCAGCTTTGCTGACTAGGCAGTCGTACCACTGACATCATCAAGATGACTGTGCAGGTACGAACCAATGAGGATCTACCAAGTGGCAGCCTCATACTAGTCAGGTTGGCTCGATTTGATTGGTTTGTTTGTGTTTAGTGGACTAATGAGTGTGTGTCACGTGCCCCAACTAAAGGTTCCCATGTGTCACCCCATGGTTCGAAAAAATTTGGTTAATGGTCAAATAGGCTCGTCAGGATTCAAACACAAGATGTCTATCAGACAAGACAAGTGGCTTGGCACTATGCTATCTGGTTGGTTCTTACCCCTCTATGGAGCCATGGCTATTTAAATTTTACATATCACATGTTTTGGAGGAGGGGTTGGGCAATCAACCCCGATCCTCAGTCACTTGCCACAAGGTGACCCTAGGCACAAGGAGTTTGGGGCTCGGGACCTTAGCCCAGCCCCTGGTCACGGGAATCCACACAACCACCAATAGGAGAAGAGCATGAGCGTCGATAGGAGAGGACTCAGGGTTGGCCCTAGCCCACGGTCACTTTTCACCTACACTAGACCATGACACAACACTCGATGGAGTGAAGCGGAGATAGCCTTGGGCACATGTCATATGAGTTCAATGATACCTTCGCGCATGAAGAACAGGGGCTTCAACAGTAAGGGTAGGTCGCTAGCTTGGACCTCAACCCCATGAGTGCCAACATGACCATCAACCCAGCGGTTAACAACCTAGGTTAGCGGGGACGGGAAATTAGGCCTAGCCCTTGACCTTATGGCACCGACGTGACCAGATTTTTTCCACTCACAGGGTTATTGGAAGATTTAATTATCCAACAAATTTCACCTTCGTCGGGCAAATTTTTCGCCTCCGCAATTGAAAACAGGGCAAAATTGTAGCGTTTTTAGATTGTTTATCTAGTTTTTAGGATGGATAACAGGGGAGGAATTTTATAGAGCTTGTGGGAGCCATAACTTGGTGATTTTTTGGACTTTTGGAGCTCAAGAAGAGTCCAAACAGGGGTTTTTGGACATTTTGGATCTAATGGTGACCTATATTTTCTAATTGGAGCACATCTAAAGAGAATTTTTGCAAGTTCAAGTCCATGGGTGTATGGATCAATCAATTTTTTGTAGTAGTTCTTGAAGGCATTTGAGCATGGAGAAGGCCTTGTGGGGGTTTTCTTACCTTCAGAAGTTTACTACAACAATTGTGACTTGTAGGGTGCACCTCATTTTGTATTTTCTCACTTTGTGTTGTTGAGGAAATCTTTCTCTCTGTAGCTAAATGTGGAATTGAAGTACTTGTATGCTCATGTATGCTCATTTTCAGATGGAGTACTAGGTCTTTGTAGGAGACACATTTTATTGTTGATGGTTTAATGACTAACTGTAGATTGACATGCTATTTATAGTGAGATTTATTTGCAAGAGAACATTTCCTTGAAGGGGAAACTAGCCACTTGTTTTATCAACAAACTTTATGTACTCTTTTTCACTAAATATATGGAGCGGTCTAGCTATGTTGGCAGGCCCAGAGATGTAGCCTAGGAGGGGTGAAGTTTGTCACCAAATATTTTTTTGTTGCTCTTCATGAATACTTGTATGAGTTAAATGATGAGATGTTTCTTATGCTTTAATTTTAGATTAAAAATAACTCATATTCCTTGAAGAGACCTTTGAAAACATGTTTTGTCATAAGACCCATTTTTCCTTGCGAAGCATCAAGAGAACGATCACTTTTTAGGAAGAAGAAGTTCTCCCCCAATTTAAGATCAAGTTGGTATCAGAGGAAGGCTTGACCAAGTTGCAAGAATGGTCAAGAAGAGTTTGCAAGAGATTGAGGAGATGAATTTGTCTCTTTGAATGGAGAACATTGAATTGAGAATAATTCTTTAAATTGATGAAGAGGAGAAGAGGCATATGCACCTTCAATTGCAGCAAGTTCTTGAAGAACAAGTTGATGAAAGTTCCACTCCAGTGACAACAAAGGAAACGTCCAAAGTGAATCCAGTATGTGGGAATGGTTCAAACAGAGGTTATGGACCTTATGAGGAAAATGATGCATGTTCATTTTGTAAGAATCTCATAGATTCTCATCATATGTTGATTGGTAAGAGTGGGTGGCTAGAGTCATCTACAAAGTCGTCATCATCATCTAAAGTAGAAAAGGTGGATGGCAAGTTCAAGGAGGTAATAAGCATCTCAAGTTCAAATCCTTCTATTTATGTTCATAACAACTCTTTTGCAACATTTGAACAACATACTAGAGGCATTGGTATGAAGCTTCTATCTAAAATGGGTTATGAAGGAGGAGGCCTCGACATCAATGGCCAAGGGATCACTAATCCAATCATGGTACAAGAGAGACAAAATATCAAGGATTGGGATATGGTCAAAGAGATTTTGGAGAATGCTCTAAATGGTTTGAGGCAAATCAATCATCAAAGGATGATATGTCACACCAAGATGGTGGTGACAATGTTCATTTGTCTCCTAAGAGAGATGAATGCTTTAAAGGACCTTGCATGACATTGTCCACTCCACATGGTAAAAGTTGTAGCCTAAGGGACAAGTATAAATCTCATGGGTGTTTTCCAAATGTTGGTAATTTTGACTATTTGTGGAACATGTATTCTTGCACTTTATATGATGCATTTGACCATTGTGTGGCTATTTGTGAGCAACACATGGTAAAGATCAGAAGAATGGATCAGATTCTTGGCATCAAGCATGATGAATATCCTTCACATTTGAGGACTTCCTTATCAACAAGCAAGAGAAAGTAATTTTGTACCCATTGTAAGATTCATGGGTATGGGAATGACAGATGTTGGAGACTACATCCAGAGCTTAGTTCCAAGAAGGATAAGGAGGTTGTGCGAACCAATGTAAAGGAAGAAATAGGTGGCAAAGAGGACTCTCAAGGTTCCTAAGGAAACTTTCAAAGCAAATTAGATGCGAAAAGAGAACCCATAAGCCTAGGAGAGGCAAAGATTGGGTAGACTGTTTGTATAGTTTGTTGCTTTGTAAATTGTAAATGCTTGTTGTTGTCATTATCTATTATGGATACTTTTGTAAAGTGAACAAGAATAGTTACTATGAGAAACAAGTACGTTTTTCATTGACATGTAATGTTGTTGGTTTTTTATGAGTCAAATGGTTAAGGACTTTTGGGATGTACAATGCTTGTCGTCCAAGTTTGTCTGCAGTTTTTCATGTACTCACCGATGCAAGTGTTCAAGATGAAACTTGTTGTGAATAGAATCTTTGTTTAAGATTGTACAAGACAACTATGTTTTGTAGGCAAAGCCAATTATGTCATTGAATTTTTGCAACACTGTAATTTTGTGAACAAGTTCAGTTTGAGGACATTAAAGAAAATTTGAATAAGTTCATGATAGGCATTGTATTGCTTCTAATTTCCAAGATGGAAAGTTAAGTTTGTCTTCAACAAAGGAACTTCAAGATGAAGTTATTTGAGACGTGAAATATGGGGTTAAAGAGAATTTTCATATTCCACTCATCAGTGTTTTTGTTCTTGGATAGTGATAATAATTTTTTCTCGATTCTTGATAGGACAGTAGGTCTTCACGAAGAAGATAGGTCAAGTACCTTGATTAGAGCTTGAAGGGCACCAATTGAAAACAAAGCATTATGGATTGAGTTTTGGGTAAGTTTTGAGTTTCAGGCTCATTTTATTTACTAGAAGTAAAATTTTGGAGTCCAAAAGCTCCTAGTGGGGAGGTATGATCCGGTGATCAAATTATAGCTCAAAAATGAAAGTACCCAAAATCCTTTGAAACTATTGTCAAGCTGAATTGTTTGTCATTCTAAATCCAATAACACTTGTTTCATCTCCATTTGATGTCGTATGACAAAGTTATGATGTTTTGAAGTTTTTGGGCAGCAACTAAAAAATTAGCAGATTTTCTCACTCGGTTGTTGATTAGGCAGTCGTACTGCTGACATCATCATGATGACTGTCCAGGTACATAACAATGAGGATCTTCCAAGTGGTAGCCTCATACTAGGTAAGTTGGCTCGATTTGATTGGTTCACTTGTTTGTCTTAGACCAATGAGCGTGTGCCACGTGGCCCAACTAGAGCCCGCCATGTGCCACCCCGTGGTTGGAAAAAAATTAGTTAATGGTTGGAAAGGTTGGGAAAGATTAGAACATAGGACCTTTGATGACCAATACAATCACCTTGCCATTGTGTTATGCGGGTGGTTCTTACTCCTCTATGGAACCATGGCTATTTTAAATTTTACATAACAAATGGTTGGGAGGAGGGGTCCGACAGTCAGCCCTGACCCTCGATCACCTGCCACCACACAACCCTGGGCACAAGGACTTTGGGGCTCGAGACCTTAGCCTGGCCACTAGACATGGGACTCCACACAACCACTAGCAATAGTGAAGTATGAGCACTGACAGGAGGGGGCTTAGGGTTGGCCCAAGCCTACGATCACTTGTCACTTGCACGAGACCATGAGACAACACTCAACAGAGCGAAGTAGAGATAGCCTTGGGAATAGGGCATATGGGTGCAATGAGACCTTGGCACGTGAAGAACGAGAGCTTCGGCATTAAGGGTGGGTCGTTGGACCGACTCTCGGTCCCATGTGCGCCAACATTACCACTGGACCAATGGGGTGGGCTGTTAAGCCCAATCCTCAGCCTTATGGTGCCAACATGACCAGATGTTTCCACTCACAGGGTTATTGGACAATTAATTATCCAACAAATTGCACCTTTGATGAGAAAATTTATCAGCTTTGGATCGGAAAAAATAGCGGGATTGTAGCGTTGTTAGACTCTTTATCTAGTTTGTAGGATGGATAACATGGGAGGAGTTTTACAAAGCTTGTGGGAGCCATAAATTTGTGATTTTTTGACCTTTTGGAGCTCGAGAAGAGTCTAGATAGGGTTTTTAGACATTCTTGATCTAATGGTGACATCTGTTTGCTGATTGGAGTACATATAAAAGAATTTTTGTAGTTTCAATTCCATGGGCGTATGGGTCAATCAATGTTTTGGAGCAGTTCTTGCAGGTGTTTAAGCATGGAGAAAGCCTTGTAGGGGTTTTATTACCTTCATAAGTTTACTGCTATAGTTGTGACTTGTAGGGTGCAACTCATTTTGTCTTTTCTCACTATGTCTTGTTGAGGAAAGCTTTCTTTTTGTACCTCAATGTGAAATTGAAGTACTTGTATGCTCATTTTCAGATGGAATATTGGGTCTTTGTAGGAGACACCTTTTATTGCTGATGGTTTCATGACTGGTTGTAGGTTGTCATGTTATTTATAGTGAGAGTTTTTTGCAGGAGAACGTTTCCTTGAAGGGGAAACTAGCCACTTGTTTGATCAAAAAACTTTTTGTACTCTTTTTCAATGAATATATGGAGTAATCTAGCTATGTTGGCAAACCCGGAGATGTAGCCCAGGAGGGGTGAACTCTTTCACTAAATTCTTTGTTGTTGCCATTCATGAATGCCTGTATGAGTTAAATGATGTGATGTTTCTTATGTTTTAATTTTACATGAAAAACTAACTCATAGTCCTTGAAGAGACCTTTGAAAACATGTTTTGTCATAAGACCCATTTTTCCTTACAAAGAATTAAGAGAACGATCAATTTTTATGAAGGAAAAGTTCTCCTCCAATTTCAGATCATCCACCTCTAAAGAAACAACCAAAATTATATTGTTAATTACACATTGTTTGATTTTCTTCACTCTTAGTTTAGCCACAATAAATATTGGCACACTTATCTTCATATCATCCAACACAAGTATGACTAAGGAATACATTTACCCATCAACCATTTCCCCTTTGAAATTTTTTATGCCTCCCAATATCTTGCTCAATATGGATTATTGGTAAAATTACCTCCAATATTTCCTTCCCAAATATTTTATTCCAAGTTTATATGTGTGTAGTTTAGATATACATCATCGAGTTAACATCACCTTATAATAGTCCTAGGATAAATACAAGGTTTTCCGTGATTTTCATTTGTCACCTTCTTTGTTTAAGGATGGAGATGAGGTTTGGCTTTATTTGAGAAAACAAAACTTTATATAACAGTTGCATCACAAGGTCCATCCTCTTTGATATGGACCTTACACTTTAATTCAACAAGTGAATAACAATTCCTTTAAGCTAAATTTACAAGCATAGTTGGGCATTCATAATGTCATCAATGTTTCATATCTCAAGCTCTATAAACCCTTTAATTTTGAGGAATACATCTTTGTCTCACACCTTTAACATCGCCTTCTATATTTCCGACAATAATTGACATAAGATACATTTGTTGAATAATGCATTAAACATACTTGTTACTTTTTATTGCTATTGTTATTACATTCAAAAGCTAGTGAGTAGAACAAGCTAGGTATCATCATTTCTTTTATGGATCTCTAAAGAATCTTTGCACAACAATTTATTTTGTCTTATGGAGAAAATGTGGATATATAATTAATATTATAAGCTTTGCAAAGATAGTTGTGCATACAAACAATCTATTCTCTACAACTATACAAACTTTTGTAACAAGAATCCATCATTTAGGGACTCAAATGTTGTGCGAACATAAACATATGCATTATATTTTACATGAAGATATCATAATAGTGTTTGGAAAACTCAAAATTAGCATAGTTGGACACAATTTGTACAAAATAAAAATTTTATATTGGGAAAGCTAATTCATTTTCCAATTTCATCTTTTTGCACCATCTTCAAATTCATTATATAAATATTTATAATCATGCCTCCAAACTAATAGATTGTTATTTTTCTAGGTTTACATTACAACTAACATGTCATGAGAGACCATCATCCTTTCAGCCACCCATATATATTAATAAATAAGACAAAGTTATCCATGAAAGAAATAAATAAGCCCATGACTCATTTCTATATTTAATGCAGGAATTTTTAGCGTTCAAATTTCCATCGTCAAAATAGAAAAGCCACATTGCTAAAGATCCACACCTACTTTGATTTTGTATTAGTTTCTTAAATTATTTTCATTTTTCTTTATTTTTCCGATGAAAAATGTTTATCATCTTATTTTTTATTACTGCAATAGGCATGTCTTTTTTGGGAATTTTAGTTTAACTATCAATAACAATTAGGTGGATGGTAGGGATTTAATCTCCATGGAATATTCTATAATGTTCTTAGTAGTATGCACAAATCAAAGTTTGAGATTTATCTCAAAAGTAGTTATGTCCTTTTTTCCATTTTAATTAAATTGATTAATTAAAGAAAATGTCATATGAACAAGTGTCATATAAAATTAGTTATAGGTTTTCTTGGCATGTGGTACTGATAAACCATTATTTGAAGAAAGCATGGTAAAGTGGGGGGCGGGGTGAATCTAAATGGTTAAGAATCATGTGACATGTTTTTTAAATGTATATATGTTTAAATTATTTATTAATTCTTTAATAATAATAATAATAATTTTTTAATTTAGCAATATAAGATATACCAACCTAGATCCATCTTAACTCCTGATCTACCAATGGCTCAAAGGGATCAAATCTCTTCTCTTGAGATTTGATCCCTCTATAGATCCGGAGTTAAGATGGCTCTAAAAAAATTTAAAAAATAAAAATTAACAAATTATGTTATTTGTCAAAGTACATGGAGTGTTCAGAGATGACTCATATTACATTAATAAAACTTTGAGAGAAAACATTATCTTCTATGAGCATAATTAAATCAAAATTCAAGAAGGTTCATTCACCTTATAGGGTAGATGAATCCACCACTTGATGTAGCACCAATTTCTGCACTTAATCCTTCAATTTAAATATTATGAAAATATTATTACTAGTAATTGCATCACATGTTGCAAAGGAAACCCCGCAAGGCATAAATTCAAGAAGAATCGTGAGATATAAAAAATCATTGAATATAAAAATTAGTAGACAAAATTCCATTCAAAGCTAGACGATAAAGAGAAATCGCTTACATTATGCCAAATTTAGATTATATAACATAGATTGCCTCTCAATCTTCAAAGATGCTCTTGCAAGTTCAATAGAAAATATTTGATAAAAATGATGTTCTTTTTCAATAATGAACTATCTCACTTGATCAAAATCTTATAGTCTTTCACCACACATGAGATTTATAATCAAAGTTTTTTTCCAAAATTACAAATTCAAAATTTACCATTGGATGAACTAGGTTTGGTGCATCTTTCTTTCTCCTCTCATAATTGTTTTTGACCATTTTTCACTATTAAATTGTCTAACTTGATCAAAATCTTGTAGTCTTTTCAATTCTACCTGCATATAAATTCAACATGCACCCATTTCATATTTCAAGTCTTCTATGATATCTATTTCCCCTAACTATGTCAAATTCTTACAAGTTACAACTCAAGCTTGTGTACCATCTTATATCCAATTTTACTGAGGAATTAATTTTAAACCTAATGGAAAATTTCCAGTCTTCCTCTGATATCCATTAGTTACAAAAAAATGGTGACAACTTTTCCCTTCACAAGGAAATGATTGACATGGAAAATTTTAAGAGGAAACAAAGGCTTGGACAAATTTGTTGAAGAATACTTTAATCTCACCAAGAGCTAAAAACACAGTGCAATAAAAGTGAAGGATGAAGAGGATGTTGTAATAAGGATTTGTATATATACAATGAGATTAAAATACAAAAGGATAATGTAAAGGAAGAAGATGAAAAAGGGTCCACGGGCTCTTGGATAGACGGTGTGATCTAAATTTAAACAGGACCGCAACAAATTACATTAATAACCATAAATACAGAGATGCAGTGGAAATAATACTCCATTTCATCACTGGAAAATACTAAAATATGCTTACAAACAGAAATGGATATAAACTAGCTAGGGCGATGGTAGCTTATCTCTGAGAAGAGATGTGGTGGCTACATGCCTTTGAACTATGTTACAATGAGGCTCGAAGGCCTATTTATTGTTGAGAAATAATGGAAAACCCTAAACATCCAAAAATCTAACCCTAGGAGATGAAACGGAAAACTATGGGCCCTGTTTCGGGTAAATTGGTACATCAACTTCTCGGGGTTGTAACGTTGGCATACAATCTCCGTTTGATGCGCACAATAGCTTGCTAGAAAGATCTATCCGAAGACTACAACTTTAGGAAGAGCAACATGGATTTCCCAAAAAACATCATTTAGGGCCTCAAAATAGCTTCAGAAGTTCAGAACCCAAAAAAAGACTAAAAATAGTAATTGTGCTACAATTAAGGAAACTAAAAAACTGAAGGAGATAGTTGTGGGGGTCCAAGTGGGATAGGTGGGTGGGCACCAATATCCACTTGCATTATTCCTCCCCCCCTTAGGAAGAAATTTTCCCCATTGCATTGAGTTCCTCCATGAGATGAGGAAACTTCTGTTGAGCTTGGTCCCTGGTGAGTTGTTCTGCAACCTCTAATGTGTCCAGTAATGGTGGGAAGCATGGTCGAGGGTGGTCAACAATGAACACTCGGTGCAAGCGAAGGAATTGGGGATTGTTGTGCTCCAAAGCATTGTTTCCCACAACCTTGGTATGGGATCTTGTAAGGCATTCTTTCTGCAGATACAACCAGACTTTTTCACTCACTTGAAACTTGTGTGGTACCTGATGTTGATCATGTTGCTGCTTGTACATGGTATTTTATAGAATGGAGCGATGATACATCGACTCATTGGGTATAAGTTCTCTGGGAATCAGATCAAATGGATGCTTAACCTGATAGTGCAACGGTATCCCTGTGGGTGAGGAGATGTTATTGTCTGCTTTCATGACTGTATCCATCTACTGCTGCTGCTGCGTGGAGGAACCCTTCACAAGGGTCATGGATGTGGTGACACTCTTCCCCTTACTTTGGAAGTGAACCAGATAGAAAATAATTTTCCTAATCTAGGAAATGATCTTACTTCTTTTTTTAGCAGAGATCAAAAAAGTGGCGGTAGGTGGGGCTACCTCCGATATCCTGTATAATGAATTACCCAAAGTAATAATAACAACGTGGGGCCTTGACTCATACATAGCATGTCGCCTCCATAAGTATGGTTGACCTAATAGTATATCACAAACATCAAGAGATGCAACATCACACAATACCTCATTTCTAAAGGGCTTGATATTGTAGGGAAGGCGACACTGCTAGCAGATTTGGAGATCTCGTCCTTGGTGAAGCCACCCGATCCTGTATGGCTGTGGGTGTGGTGTAGTCAATAGGCCCAATGACTTCACGGCCTCTACTAAAATGAGGTTCTTTTGGCTGCCACTGTTGACAATGAATTGTAGCGGCAAACCCTTCACCCACATCTATGAGTGGAAAAGATGCTCCCCCTCCTCTAGATCTTCAAGCTCATTCTTCTAGATCTTGGTAGTGGCAACAATGGTGCTGGGCTCCATGTCAATTATCTTCTTCACTTTTCCATTCTCCTTGTCGAGTTCTGACTCAGGGTTGGAACATGCATCTGATTCTGAAGCCTTCAACTCGGCCACCAGCGACTGCTTGGTCCTACACTTGCTTGTGTTATGAGTGGGACTCTTATGGAACTCACACCACTTTCTTGTGTCCTTCTTCGACTTCATGGTGTTGTTATTTTCTTGCAGCTTCAACGGGTTGTCTTAGATCACCCCGCCTTGGCTTTGTCCTTTGGTCTTTGGATTCGCAGATCCAAAGTCTCGCTTATTCTTTTTGAACTTCTGCTCGATCTTGACAACGTATCGGTACACTGTACCAAACGAGGAGATGTTCAGGAACTCCATCTCATCTTGGATGTACATGTGTAGGTAGTTGCGGTATTTGAGTACCAAATGCAGCTCACAATCCTTGATACCTAATTGTGTGTGAAGGGTATGGAAAATGTTTGTGAACTTCAACACATCTTGGTCCCTTCCCTACCACAGCGTGGTCCACTTTATGTATTTGTCCTCATAGCTTTTGACATGGTAGTACTGCTCCTTAATGGCATCCTGGAATGAATTCCAAGTGGGTGCGGCTGAAAATAGTGAGCCCGTACTTTCATCCTTCTGCTCGCGGTAGGTTTCCCATGATTCCTTGACATGGGGGGGTGCCTTGAGAAGAGCGAAAATAATCTTTTCTCGACTGGAAGAATCATGAACAGAAAAATACCCTTCTAACAGATTTAACCATTTATCTATCGCATCTGCGTTTATCTGACCCTCGAATATGGGGATTTCAAAATTAACTTGTACCTTAAAGGGTGTGGCGTTTTCAGAGTAGTTGTTGAAGCCGATGCATTGCCCTTGGGTAGCTGCTGAAGGATCTAGGAAAAGTTTTCCATCGTCGCATTCCTTTGTCACTCGAGGGCTTGTTCGAGCAAGATTTTGATAGGATCTCCTACCCCCTCATATTTATTTTCATCTGCCCTGGGAGGCCGTCGGGATTTGTGAGGCTAGTCTTGCAAAGGTTCGACCAGTTCAAGCCCTAACTCCTTATATTCCGACCTCGTTGGGGACATGCAAAGAAAGAAAGAGAAAGAGCAGGCCGCTCTGATACCACTAATCTGGATTTAAACAGGAATGTAACGAATTATAGAAATAACCATAAATATAGAGATGCAACGGAAATAATACTCCATTTCATTACTAGAAAATACTGAAATATGCTTACAAACAGAAATGGAAATAAACTACTTAGGGCGATAGTAGCTTATCTCTAAGAAGAGATGTGGCGGCTACATGCCTCTGAAATGTGTTACAATAAGGCTCGAAGGCCTATTTATTGTTGAGAAACAATGGAAAACCCTAAACATCCAAAAACCTAACCCTAGGAGATGAAACGCCAAACTATGGGCCCCGTTTCGAGTAAATTGGTACATCAACTTCCCGTGGTCATAACTTTGGCATACGATCTCCGTTTGACGTGCACAATAGCTTGTTAGAAAGATCTATTCGAGGACTACAACTTTGGGAATAGAAACAATGATCTATTGCTCCCGTATTTCCTAAGAAACATCGTTTAGGGCCTCAAAATGGCTCCAGACGTTCAGAACCCGAAAAACGGCTAAAAATATAAATTGTGCTACAATTAAGGAAACTAAAAAAATGAAAGAGACAGTTGTGGGGGTCCAAGTCGAATAGGTGAGTGGCCACCAATATCCACCTGGATCATGGTGATTAAATGTTCTGTTAAGACACTCCTTGATGTGAAGTCACTAGTTCAATTGCCCGCGCTGATCGAGGTGTGATATATTGGATATGATGAAGATGTAGTTACACCAAACATACAAAAAAGAAGAACTTGAAAAAGGAGAAAGAATGAGTTTACAAATTTACATATAAGTTAACTCTTTTTAAAAACAAAGCCTATTATGTAGTTAACCAAAAACAAAAAAAAAAAATCTTATTTGAAATCATTGTCAAAAATATTATTTAAAATCATTATAAAAAAATATTTTGGAATTGGCCAGCAAAGTATATTCTATACAAATCAAAAGCGAAATCAAAATATCATTTATTCCAATTAATATGAGGACATTTTTTTATTATGAATAAGAAATTTCAAAAGTACTATTGCATGGAAATATGGAAGAAAACTAATGATTAAATTATATTCCAAGCTCAAAAAAAATCCTTCCCAACTAAACCTTTCATAAAAACCAGGTCTCATTGTGAAGGAAATTAAACATCATTAAAAATTAGGAAATCAAGAATTATGATCAATTTAGATATTGGTGAGTCAAAAAAATGGATTTTAAGGACGTCTAAATGTATAGGAGCCAGGGAAACTCTTAATTTTCTAATTAGAATCATTTCATTTCGTTTAAATATTTGATGTTGATTAATGGACTAGTGATCAAGCTGAATTGTTTACTTTTCGTTTCATTTTTATACCAACATTAAAAAAATATCTCACATATCTAGGTAATAAAAATTCCAAAATGATCATGGCAAATGAAAGGAACATAATATAAATTTTCTTACTAGCTCGTACTTTCAAATATAATTTCTCAACTATTTTCTTTTTCATATTTACAGAGAAAGTTAACAAAGGTAGAGAATCATCTAAAGGATTTGTCCTTTTTTCAAGGAGAGTTTGCTCTGAGGCTGAAACAAAAGTTGAAGCCCAATTTGAAAGGACTCAGTCAATTTAAGAAAAGTTTTGTTTAGTTTAGTTGTTGATGTTGTTGTTGTTGTTTTTTTTTTTTGTCCTTTTTTCAAGGAGAGTTTGCTTTGAGGCTGAAACAAAAGTTGAAGCCCAATTTGAAAGGACTCAATCAATTTAAGAAAAGTTTAGTTTAGTTTAGTTGTTGTTGTTGTTTGTTTGTTTGTTTTTTTTTTCTTCCGTCCCAGATGATGATGGAGAAGTTGTGGCATATTGTGTTTAGTATTTTGATATCATATGTAATCAATTAATGTATGCCAAATTTGGAGCTCTACACTTTGGAAAATGTAATATTTGTGTTACACTATATTTCGTAAACTTCCTATTTTTTTCAATTTCTCTACTTTAAAAATGTTAAATAGATACATATTTATGTTTGAAAATTTGAATAAAAGCACTTGTTTATTGATTCTTTTTGCAATGAATTGGCATGGAGAAAGAGAATCCATCCCACATATTTATGTTTGAAAAATTGAATAAAAGCGCTTGTTTATTGCCTCTTTTTGTAATGAATTAGCAGGAAGAAAGAGAATCCATCCCATTGATCGATCCAGGCACGAACGAAACAACGGATAGGTAGGCAAGTGTCCCTGTGTCAGTAAAGAGATAGATCACTCAACAATAGATTAATTATTACTTCATTTTCGTTATCTCCTAATTCCAACTAATGAATGATGATGGATATGTAGATGTTCTAGCGATGGATTGATGAGAAATTGGTTAGCAGATGATTAGTGATGTGACAAATTAAGTGCATCCATACCATGATGAATGAATTGGTTTATGTTTAGAAGGATGCATATTATGATAATGAAGCCTTGGTAGGTTTTGATGGGATGCTTTGGTAGGTATCAAATTCTTGGGGAAGAATTTCACTGAAAATATGTGAATCTTACCGAGAAGGGGTATGAGGCTATTAATTTAAGTAAAACAAAATAATAAAATTTATGTGAGGCTGAGATTAATTTAAATAGACTACATAGTCAAGGTTATTATGTTTGTATAATAAATTACAGAACATAAGATGTGTAGTGAAATCATAGATAAATACATTTGAATTAATCCTTAGAACAGTGAAAAGACGTTTAAAAATTCGATAGCATGAAAGGGTGAGGCCTATCTTACAATGAAGTATTATTGCCTTTTATAGGCTCCATTACATGCAATACCATGGGCAGTAATACCATGGTTACACTATACCATGTGCCCAAAACCACTATTTATTACCCTGGTCAACTTTGACTCTATCTCGAGTCAAGTTTACCTAACAATTTCCCCCTTAAGCTGGACATGGGGTTCCTTGACTAAATCCAGCCAAAGACTGTTAAGTGAGACAACCCTGCTCACTCTAGCCCTTACCCCCTGAGAGCTTTTACCCAGGGTATTGTTAATCTGACATCCCTGCTATCACCTACGTCTAACCCAGACTTTACCGGTAATTTCCCAGGGGTATGCGTGCCTTACCATGTCTTACAACAGTATGCCCATTTACATGCAAGTAAAAAAAATCACTCTGTTACAATAATAATAGCCTTTCATTGAATTTGAACCTCATTTATTACATTGCAATAGTAGCCCACAAACAAGAAATGAAACAATTTTTTATGAGAAGATGAAATGTTCAACAAAATTACATTTCACTAACAAATAAAACTGATTAAAAACTATGAAAACTCTTCACAGTTCACTCAAACTCCTTTTTTATTTCTTTCTCCTTCTTCTTGGTATAAGTGTTGTTAGTTGTGACTACCCATAATGGTCATAGGTACTCTAGGTATCATGAATACCTTCACACTTGGATTCTAGTGTGTCGATGTGAGTCTCTTCATCTTCTTTATTTTTGTTGTTGTTACTTGGGGTGTGACTAGTCACATTAATAACAATGTTGTGAGACTCTCGATTGACTTCAAACTCAGATTCTAGTGCGTTGTTGCAATCAATCTCTTCTTCTTGCCTCCTCCTGTTGCTACTTGTGTTTCTCAACACAACCTCCTCATCTTTTACTTGTTGATGGTATTTCTACTCATGTCACTGCTATTCTTGGTCATGATTATCCCATGGTGATGGTGATGGTGGCCTTATTATCAATATTTCCTATTTGCTTCATCCCGACAAAGCAATTTCTTCAAGCAGTTAGGTCATCTAAACATGATTGTTAAATATTTCAGGCATCTATTTGCCCTTCCTCTTTTCAAGCTACAAATTCATTAACTCATATGAATGATAGTCACCTATTCAATTATTTCACTGGTATCTATATGATCATTTTCAAAGCTATAATGGGATGGAAAAGACATCAGAATATATAAATGACAACCACTAATTTACCTCCTGAGTATCTTGACTGCATATAATTGATTGCCTTCCATTTTTTTGCATAGTAATATGGAATATTCGTAAAAAAGGAACATCTTTTATGATGATTACCTTCCATTTTTTTGCATAGTAATATGGAATATTTGTCAAAAAGGAGCATCTTTTATGATGTGCCATTTCACAGGAAATTTTTCCTTCCTCCCCCAAAACTTTGTTCTCACTCTGAAATCTATCAGCCCAACCCTTTCAGTCACCCCACAGAAATGGTGTCTTCTATTCACTTGTATGCCAACAGACATCCATATCAGATATTAACCTTAAGAATAATGGTATTTTTTTCCAAAACAATGACCAAACCCTGAATGGAAAACTTACCCCAAGAACCTAAGTCCGGAAGGACTGATGAACAAACAGACCAATCCTTGCAAGAGAAACCCTCTTCTGAGAACCTAGAGGGGAATAAGCCTCCACTTTAAGCCATCTAGAAATCGTTCAGCAAGAAGCAGCTGCTTGATTATTTTTTAAAGTGCCTATTATGCACCTACTATTAGTTTTCTCTTTATTATTTATTAATCTGAGGATGTAAAAACCTTCAATCATCTAACATTCCATCCTATAGTGAGACTGGTATATAATGACAGTTGGGGAAGTTGTTCTTAAAGAGTAACAAGAAACAGTTGCTTGATTATTTTTTAAAGTGCCTATTATGCACTTTAACTATTAGTTTTCTCTTTATTAATTATTAATCCGACGGTTTAAGAACCTTCAATCATCTAGCATTCCATCCTATAGTGAGACTGGTACACAATAACAGTTGGGGAAGTTTTTCTTAAATAGTAACTCCTTACGAGTAATTAGTTAATTGTAATAAGATCAAACTTTAAATATGTCTTTGGGTCAAAAATGTTAATGTATGTTATGAGAGTTAAAAGAGGTTGAAAAATAAGTAAATTAACCAAGGTAAACAAATATTTATACTTTTCTTAAATTAATTGAAATGATATAATTCAATAAACCTTGTTGAATTCAAACAAATTCGTTAAACTCTTGAATTTAAACTAGATGAAAATATGAATTTCATAATTTTCCTTTTTAGATTTTCAACATATAGCCTAGTATCATAAATGCAATAATTTAGATTTTTTCTATAAATATTTTCTACTAAGATGTAATAAACAATGCATAAAGAAATGAAATGCTTTTTAATTGTTAATGTAGGGAAATTTTCCAACCTTTGATAGAAATATTCGCTCGCTTTTCTCACCAAAGGAATTGTGGGTTTTGTATTTTACAATGACAGGATGCCTTAATGGATTATAAGATTATAGTGATTATATATTGAGAAGAAGGTTTAAAGACAGTTCTCACAGAAAACCAAAAGAGTGTCAGTGTATTAGGTATAATTTGTGATATAAAACAATATTTGGACAAAATGAAATTGATAAAAATCTTAACAACTTAGATGTTATCGGGAAATCTAGTGTCCACTCGGAGCTGCTAGTCCCACTAAGACTGGTAGCTATCTTAGAAACAAACAAACTAAAACTACTTTCGGTTTCCTTTATGAAAAGTAGATAAGAGTGGAATGAAGGACACCAACCTCAGTCTTGCGCTTGGTTCCTTACTCGGTTCCTCTCCCTTCTGACAGATCCTTGCCGATTCTCCTTTGTCTACCTAGCTTCAAAGAGCACATGTGGAATCAAAGCAGCATAATACTATCGAAGAACAGAGATCTACAATCATAAACAATATAGGACCAGATGTATATTGACCACACAAATGCATATGTCATCAAACATACAAGAATGTGAAGGAAAACTTGAATAGCTTTATTAATATCAAGAATAAGCAAAGAGGATTACAACCAATTGTTCTGACCCAGTGTCACCCTCCAGCATGAAAGCCCTTCTTTCACCTCATGAAAAACTTAGATCACCCAACACTATGATATTCCAACAAGAAACCAACAACACTTCCTTACAAGATACAAAATTCCAGCCCCTGGATCTCTGGGAAGAGGGATCCATATATAGATGATTGCAGGGGGGTGAGTTAACTTTTGGGATTTTGATTAGTGTCGTCTCTCTGATAGTTCTTGATTCCACTTGGAGATTGATGATCTCTTACTCATCCCTGGGCAAATTCAGAGAGGCAAGTGTCACAGGAGAAGTTTCTGGAAGATTCCATGATCATCCACCTTGCACACTGTCTCTGCCATTTGTCCACTCTCACCCATCGCACCCCATAGAAGGGATTTTTAGTATGCATCGCACCTCCCGTGTGCATTAGGTGGGATGCATCGCACTTTAACCATGGAGCAGGTGAGATGGTCCAGTTTTGACAAGTTCTGAGCAGTTTTTCATGGAGAACTTCTGGGAGATGATGTAATCAGCTGACCTTGTTCTTTTAGGGGATGGATCAACACTTTTAGGGACTTAGGAGCCCTTGTTTTATGGACATGTTTGATTGGGGTTGCAGTGCCCAAAAATGTCTATAACAGTTTCCCCCTAAAGCATGAGGTCGTTAATCTTTTGATGTCGAGTGAAATGCTTTATCATGAGGATCCGAAGTTTTTTCGAGCTGGAAGGTGACCTGTAATAAGATACAATACAATACATTATCTTCATAATATTTTTCATGATCTAGCTGAGGCGGGCATTCCCATGCTCAGCTTTATAAATTCATTTTCATGTACATAAGACAGACAACCGTCTGTGCGGGAGACTGATGATTCTAATAGAGTCATCATCCTTTGATTCGGATGATCATCTGTGCAGCAACAATGTACATTTGATGTCTTTATTTTCCTGAATATATCGCAGCCCGGATGGATGAAACTAGATCCGGGGTCTTCAAACTCGTTCAATCTTCACTCGGAGTACAAGTTGATCCATGTGAAAGATGTTCTGGAGTCGAACATGGAAAGACATCGCCTGATTACCAGCCAATGATGTAAGCTGTTAACAGGTGCGAGAGGAATCACCGATAATGATGATGACCCTCAAGGTACTACAGTACAATTCACGTGGTGTGAATAAGGGACTTGGCATCGAACACTGCACAAAATCTTTCGGTCGAAGGTCGTTGATGTAAACCTGTCGCCGGAAGCGAGAAACTTGCCATTGAGACATGCAAGCTTCAAAGTACTAAAAGGGTTGTTCCTAAGTCGACTTCTTGGATAATGATTTGATGTCGACAAGAAGCGACCCGCCATAGGAGGGCCTTAATGAATCCCACATCTACGACACGGAACAGAGTAAATGATTTTGGAGGTGAAAACAATCTGATGATACAGGGTTCATGGTGGCGGTCATGAAAGAATGGAGCGTGAATGTATTGCAGTGGATGAGACATAGGTAAATTCTCTGAGAAACTTCTCTTGAACATACCAGCGACACTGAAATGGATTGGTAGCGTTAACCCCAAATATGGATGGTGTGATGGACCAATGGTGATATGACCAGTGAACGGAACAACCCAACCCGACTCGGATGTGGAGTGAAAGTGTCATGTTCAAGAGCGACTTGCTACCAATAAAGTTTCTTCAAGTTTTCTTCCCAAATTTTCCCCAGTCATTGCTAACTAGTACCTCTTTATTTTTGTCAAGCTTGAGGAGGATAACATATGCTTGTTCTATAATTTTCCCTTCGAGAAAACCCATCGCTATATTTTAACGAGCTTAGCGATAGTGAAACTCGTTCTTGTCTGTATGGACAAGTTTGTCGCTATTCAGTTTTAACAAGTTTAACGACAAAGATAACTCGGTCCTTTTCAATTTTTGAGAATCTGAAAGGGACGTAAAGGAAACTCCAATAATCCTTTTTCGTCATGTAATCCCTTAAGTCTGAAAAAGTATAAAATAATACAAAAGGGATGAATTTTCGGTAATTTTAACGAGCCGAACAAAACAAGCGCTCGATCTTTTTGTGTAAAAATCCCTCAAGTCCAAAAAGATTAAAATCTAGAGGAGGGATAGCACTTCTGGTCACTTTAAAGAGCTAGAGAGGCAAATTGCTCAGAAATCTTTTCATATTTTACGAGTTAGGTGAAAAGAGCTTAAAGGAGACTCATTTTTTAGGAACGAGTGATAGTTTCAGGTAGCAACTGATTCCAGGTAAGGTTTGGAATTTTCCAATCACGACAGTGTCACAAGGATGGCTAACAGGATCACTCTTCGTAGCTATTCCTCAAAAGGGGTAAACAATCAAATGGAGGTGAATAATTAGCTAAAACAGAGTGGAGGTGATGATGAGAACACGACGAGGGCTCAAAAGCTGATGATAATGCATTCACAATGGTTATTTACCGGAAATTGGTTCATTACTTAATGAGATTAAACTCTAGGGGAAACATTTGCTCATTGCTTATTTTTAGTTTTTAACGAGCTTGAACTCCACATAAAAACTGTTCGTGGCGGGTTTATTTTTTAACGAGCTTGAACACTATGGTAACACTGCTCATGATGGGTTTATTTTTTAACGAGCTTGAACCATGCGGTAACACTGCTCGTGCCATCGTATAATAAGGATATCTCATCTAAGATGCCATTTTTTATGGAGCTTGCACCTTACAAAGCTTTGCCCCAGATCCTTTCTTTATGCAAGTTAGGAACGACCAATCCTACGAGTTTAAAGGGTTTGAGAATCTACAAACTAAGAAAATAAATGGTCGCTCTTCACTTTCATGCAAAAAGGTTTGCATGCCCCCAGGTATAGTGAAAAATTTCCAGGTTACCATATAGAAGTTCCTGCTTTCGCAAGATAGTTTCCATCCACACCGCAGATAGAAACACTTCTTAGCTTAGTCCATCTGGACCAGGGTGGTTCTAAATCCCAACCTCCTAACCTTGACGAAGGAATCTTATTCCAGTCTAATCCCATTTTCCTAAATGGATGGGTGTGTTAGACTAGTCATATATCCTCCACGGAAACCTACCCTATACCCAAGGTTTTCTTGCCGAAACAGACCAGGGTGCATGCCCCCTGGGATTCAGTCATGTCCTCCTGAATAACTCGCGCTCATCAGTTGGACGGACTGGAGATTGATGAGACATTCCTTGTGTGAAAAGACCATTTAGGGATGGTATTTGACTATTAGCTATGTGTGAGCTGGGAAATGACAACTGGTCTATGAGCTTGACCACTCTGCCTTCATGCAGAAAACACATTACTCTAAAGAGTGAGGAGACAATGGCTCCCATGCTATAAATATAGTCATGTCCAAGGAGTAGATTATAATCTAGAGGTCCTTGGACTACCATTACATTCATGTAAACGGCTTTTTCCTTCTCAAAGTTATGGGCACATTGGGAAGGATCCCTAACGGTCGACTGGTTCCTTTGTCGAAGCCTGTCAGATTTCTCATCTCAGGCAGAAGCGATGGTGAACCAAGAACTTCCCAAGAAATTGAGGAAAGGATACTCACAGAAGCCCCTTCATCTATGATGGTATCGACCATGATCATTTTGTAAGCTTATACAATGATTCGGAATGGTACATTGGCCGATACTTGGGGTCTTCCTAGTAGATTCCAATCGAAAGAAATGACTAGGTTGCTTGGAGGTGGGACTGAATAGATGGCTAGATATGACTCTGAAAAACTTCCTTCCTGTGACAAATGAATGGGTAGACTGCCCCCATGTTCATCGGAGTATGTGTTTACGAAAAGAATTTGGACGGTGTCGTTCTCATTCTCTTCGGTGATTGTGTCATCTGAAGATAGACCTTCCGAAGACAAGACCGGGTCGACTACCACCTCAACCTTTTGACTTTCGTCTGGTATGGGTTTAGCAGGTTTATCTTCAATGAAAGATGTTTCGACCGACCACAATGGTGTGTCAGTCGGATTTTCAACTAGCGACGGACTCAACAAGAGTTTCTTATATCCAAGAGGAAGCCGTAGCGGTGAAGCCGGACGGTCATCCAAAACTCTTTTAGCTTCGTCTAGGAAGGGACAACGATGGACGGCGTGATCGCCCTCACACAGTTTGCAAGGAAATTTACATTTTCCTTTTTGTCTAGGGACTTCATTTTCACTAGTTGACGGTGTACACTCAACATGATCATCAAAGGTCGGTGACACCAGGTTGTGCAAACGAGGAGACCAGTCCCTTAAGATCTGAGGGATGCAGGGACATTCTCGGTGGTAGTGGTCTCTTTTGCAAATGACACATGGAGATTTAGGCCTGGACGGTGCAGTGTGTCGATTTTCACTAGATGATGCATGGTTGCCCCTTTTTGCCTTTGGCTCCTTCTTCTTCTTCTCTTTCTTCTTCTTCTCCTTCTTCTTCTTAGTAACATGGTTTTGGGCCTTATCGGCTTTATCAAGCGAAGAGGAAGGAGGAGAGGGAGAATCGGATGAAGTAGAAGGTTGGGGGGTAACTTTAGTATCATCTAGTTGCTAACTCGATTGTTCAGGAATCGCGGTATTCTGAACAACAGAGGTCAAGAAGAGCCATACGGGCAAACCAATTGTCAATCCTGGAAGCGACAATGTGGCCATATGGGGTGCACCAACATTTCCCCAAGAGGAGAAAGGACTAGGATTTCCTCCAAGGGGAACTCCTTGGTTGGTGGACTCCATTTTCTCAACCTAAGACCAACACGGATGGTGATATTATTCCGATTAAAATAAATTTTAGATGCTTTGACACAACTTTTTTCAATTTTTAAGAGTCGAGAAAAAACAAAAGATGACTCTAGTCGCCTTCGATTTTTAATGAGCCTGATGTGACAAGTGCTCAGATGGACCCTTTCCTTTAAGGAGTCTGAAAAGGAACGAAAGAGACTACTTTGGAAATCTAGACAGAGGAATTACCAAACCAATTGCAAAACTTCATAATACTTTTTATGGTACGGCAGTCAATCTTCCCGAATGCTGTGTTCAGTGCATTGTGATCGATAGGGCGGCAGACACGGCGTCCTATGGATAAACGATATAGCCTATTGTGGTCTCCCAATATATACTCGACGGTACGTGGGAGCACAAGTCCGTACTGGCACTTGTCATCTTAAAGAGGAGGAATCACCCAACCAACAGTGAAAGCGACAGTTACCAGGCTTTACGATGCCAGAATACGTCTCTAGCCTAGACTTCTAGATGTTGTGCGTTAGGTTCCAAAGCGTTTTTAGGTTCATTAAATTTATTTTACAGTTGATCTTTCTTAAGAAATTTTCCTTTCAGGTTCACCGCGTGATGTAGATGTACAATTCCTAAAATGCAATCTAAGATGATAAACAATCGTTTAATCTTCTTTTTGCAATGAAAATCCTAGCTACTAAAGAAAGAGAGATGATATTCTTTCAACATAGAGTAGAGAGCACACACTAGATGCACTGTCCTAAATCAAACCAACAAGTAGTCTAAATGCAAATGCACATGCATGTATTTGTTTTTAGATTTCTTAATGTGTGAATGACAAGAAGAATGCTAAGTACAAATTTGAATTATCTTTCCAAGAAACAGTACTAACAAATTTCTCTTCAAAACGAAAGGAAGATAATGATGACACTTTACTATTTTGAATTGAAAACTGCTTTCGACACTTGAAAAACTACTAATTCAAATCAAATACAAGAGTAAATGTATAATAGACCATCAAGAACAATGGGATTCTTTTCTTTGACTGAAAACGACACTTGCGACACTTTCAAATCAAAAAACGACAGTTCGACTATGCTAGTACTTTGTAAAAGAGAACTGAAAATGGTGGAAAATACATAAAAACATTCAGATTTATTTTCACAATGGAGGCAGAATGATGGAAAGGAAGGGGGTTTCCACAGTGGTATACTGATCACAGACAGCAAAACTCCAGAATAGAGCTGAAAATAGTGAAGAAAAACCAAGACTCGGAGGCAAAATTAGCCTTTTCTTATCATCGCACCTATAACACAGGGAAACAGGGATGCATCCCACCTACTGCACATGGGAGGTGCGATGCATACTGGTTTCCTTGAAGAGAGGGTGCGATGGTACCAGGACGAGACTTTACTTGGCTCTTGGTCACAGTTTGCAGCTCAGTTCAGGGATTTAGGCCGAGCAAATGATGTACAGTAAATAGAAATCACAGGGGCTGATCTAATGAGGTTACTAGAGCCACCACTAAGGCAATTAGAAAGTTTGCAAATTGATTGTTCAGCTTATAAACAAAACCCAAGATAGACTGAAGAAGCATTGATCTACTTTGCACTTGCATAGCAAATGCAGCTCGAAGGCTAGCTGGCTTGACTTCAGGCTCCGTATGTGAGTTTATAAAACAAACAAATATGGACAAACAAACAATCTATTCGCTCCCTAGTGGAGTCGCCATTTTGTTATCAGGAAATCTAGTGTCCACTCAGAGCTGCTAGTCCCACTAAGACTAGTAGCTATCTTAGAAACAAACAAACTAAAACTACTTTCGTTTTCCTTTATGAAAAGTAGATAAGAGTGGAATGAAGGACACCAACCTCAGTCTTGCGCTTGGTTCCTTACTCGGTTCCTCTCCCTTCTGATAGATCCTTGCCGCTTCTCCTTTGTCTACCAAGCTTCAAAGAGCACCTGTGGAATCAAAGCAGCATAATACTATCGAAGAACAGAGATCTACAATCATAAAAAATATAGGACCAGATCTATATTGACCACACAAATGCATATATCATCAAACATACAAGAATGTGGAGGAAAACTTGAATAGCTTTATTAATATCAAGAATAAGCAAAGAGGAGTACAATCAATTGTTCTGACCCAGCGTCACCCTCCAGCACGAAAGCCCTTCTTTCACCTCATGAAAAGCTTAGATCACCCAACACTATGATATTCCAACAAGAAACCAACAACACTTCCTTACAAGATACAAAATTCCAGCCCCTGGATCTCTGGGAAGAGGAATCCATATATAGATGATTGCAGGGGGGTGAGTTAGCTTCTGGGATTTTGATTAGTGTCCTCTCTCTGATAGTTCTTGATTCCACTTGGAGATTGATGATATCTTAGTCATCCCTGGATGAATTTAGAGAGGCAAGTGTCACAGGAGAAGTTTCTCGAAGATTCCATGATCATCCACCTCGCAAACTGTCTCTGCCATTTGTCCACTCTCACCCATCGCACCCCATAGAAGGGCTTTTCAGTATGCATCGCACCTACCATGTGCATTAGGTGGGATGCATCACACTTTGACCATGGAGCAGGTGAGATGGTCCAGTTTTCACCAGTTCTGAGCAGTTTTTCATGGAGAACTTCTGGGAGATGATGTAATCAGCTGACCTTGTTCTTTTAAGGGATGGATCAACACTTTTAGGGACTTAGGAGCCCTTGGTTTATGGACATGTTTGATTGGGGTTGCAGTGCCCAAAAATGTCTATAACATTAGAGGAAGGAGATGGAATAATAAATAATGTTATCTGGGCTCCAAGGATGGGACTAACATCTCCCTGGACCACTGATACATATGTAACTCACCGTTCTCAGGCACTTCTAACCTTACGAAGGAAAATATGGAAATGTTTAGAATTTATGTAATTATAGTTTTGTAATTCTGATATTAACGTTCGACTAGTTGAAAGATGGGAAAGAGAAAGAAGAGAGTGAATACATTCGCTGCAAATGTTCGATATAGCTTGTTTTTTGTTTGATATAGAGTGAATACACAACCGTATTATGCTCTTTGCCTTCCGATCAAACTTTGCCCAGTCTTTTGCTGACATTGTCATTGGTTTAGTACCTAGATCTACTATGATCCATTGATCTTTATCTACCAGCACATCCTCCATCTTGAGCTTCCACAACTCAAAACTCTAACCATTAAATTTCTCGATATTTATCTTTCCACTACTCACCATCTTATTTCATCACAAGAATCGATCCCGCAAATCTCCCACTAAACATGGTCTACCACAAGCCCGAGAAAAACTCCTCAGCAACAAAGGTGTCCCCTTGAAGCTGAAACAACTCTGATATCAAATGTAGGTTTTAATCCTATACATAAATTACTTGTAAACGAATTTTTAGAAGGCAGAAAATACACAATGGCGATAAACACAAAACAAATACAGAAAGATTTTCCCCTGGATCCCAAAACCGAGATTACCATATTGATTTTACTTTATGTTCTTTTTAATGTTACAATACATATATATACATGCTGAAACATTCATAAACCCCAATCCATTAACCCTAGATTAGAACATAATCGTAGTTCCCTTGACTAGATCTACAAAATACAATGGGAAGAAAACCATCATGCCCAAAACCATGTGCAAAACCCATGCACAATACCATAGGTAGGTTTTCCCACCTAATAGGGTCCAAAAAAAAATCCTAGGGTGCTACCCCGGACCCCATACAGGGGGGCGATATCCCCCCTATGACCCTACTGCTACGTCCAACACAAAGAACAGGGGGGTCTATCGCTCCCCCACATGTTTTACTATTTGTGGAAAGAATAGAAAACACACCCAACATGGATGACAAAGTGGTGGAAGTTGTAGGCACAACTTGCATGTTTAAACATCATGATAATCATGTTGTTCCTTTACTTTGCAGGGAAATATCTATGCGGGAAGGAGAAACTCCATATTCTCTCATGGGCTCTTAACACAAGTAAAACACTGTGCATTAAAAAAAGGGTCATTTGTATTGTATAAATGGTAAATCCAATCATAGAGGATGAAATAGCTATAAGTATATATGTAGTCCTGTGGATACCCTCATATGAGGGAAAAGTAATATCTGTTGTAGTGTTTTCTTCTCAAAGATGTATGAAAAGAACCCACCTAAGATTGTGGATGACAAATAATCTCAACAATATAAATGGATGCTAAACATTGTAGATCTGTTGAAATATGGCAACAAGAATATTCCAATTTAGTTTGTCCTTGAATTAAATTGTGAATTAAAATCAAATTTAGTCTTAACAGCTACTTTGAAATAATTAATTAATTTGTTTCAAATTAATTAGTTGGAGAAATTCAAGTTAGAAGTCCTTCTGAAGTCATGCAAGAGTTATCCCTTAAATTAAGGAGATAAGATTGAGTTATATTTGAGTTGTAATTAGTTAACTCAGTTTACTGAGTTAAGTCCAGTTAAATTAGTTCCAAACTATTTGAGGAACTAATAGAGAGCTAACAGTCAATTGATGCATGCATGCACTCAACTAGTGCTACTCCAGTTAACTAAAGATTCCCTCATCAGAAACTCATGCATGTCTATTCTAAGAGAGACCCAATTGAGATTAATGTCAAGGATAGTGTACTATCAGTTGCATGTGTTTTCTTATAAAGAAAACTCATGCATGCATTCAAGGAATTATTCCTTAAGGATTGTGTAGTTTTGGAAGAGGTCATACACTTAATTGAAGGAAGATCATCCACTAGGAATAGCACAAGGAAATAGGAGGTTGGAGGGAAAAGAGGAAGGCTAGAGAGTAACCAAGATTTCCTGTGAGCATCTATGAGGATTTTACTGAGAGCTAGCTAGCTGTGAGAGCTAAGGCTTTGTATAATTCCTATGTATTTCCACCTATATGATAATACAATAGTGTGGGTTTTTTTAGCTGAGGCTTTCCCCAAAGTATTTTCATGTGTATTGTGTGATTGATTCTTCTTCCTCTCATTATATTGTTCAGCTCAATCTTTAAGCTTCCACAAATTGATAGTAGAAGTAGGTTATAGTATTCTGCTTTGATTTCTATTGCATTATCAGGTTAACCTACATCATATTTTGTACATGGTATTAGAGCGAGATTTGTAGAAATTTCTACATGGTATTAGAGTTGTGAACAGTATACTGAGAAGAGAATTCAAAGGTTGAAGTTCGGGGTTGCAAGTGAAAATCGAATTCATATCATACTTCAAGGTTGGCCAATGGTGTTCTATGGCTTGAGACTTGAGTATGCCTTGGAAGGTAGCTCGAATTACATAGCATGGAAAGATAGAATGGAGGCTATATTAGAAGACAATGGCTTGAAGGATTTTATTGATCAAGAAATCAAAAAGCTAGCTTCAACTAATGATCTTCAAATGAGATCTTAGATTAATATTAAGGTATTACAGACTCATGTGCATGGATTTCCCTACATTACTTAGTGCAACGGATTGATAAGATTGTGAATAATGCAAACAATGAGCAATAAAGAAGCATAATACACAAACACACATAAACACAACAAATTTAATATGAAGTTCACCCAAAACTCCTGGGCTACGTCTCCTGGTCTAGCCTTCAGTGGTGGCCTCTCTATTATGTCTTCAAGAGCAGTGTTTTACAGAGTGTGAGCTGAAATTGAGTCTAAACACAACAAATGCAAACAACAAGAGTTTTGCTTGAATCCCTCAAGCCTCTTTGAGTACACAAACTCTTTCTTTCACTCTCTGTCTTTGTTTTCTCTCTGTCTTAATGCTGCTTCCTCTATCTCTGTCAGTCTATGGCTTTAAATCCAATCGGCATTGTCTATTCATTATCCCTTCTCGGGCTCTCTAGCTCCTGGCCTCTGTCCGCTCGAATCCCCCTTCTGAGCCATAGAAATCATAGCATAATGTCTTTAGGGGAGGTGGCCACCTGTTCTGCAACGATAGATTTCATCGGGCCTTTGAAATCCCCGAAATAGCCATTCTCTATTTACACAGAGAAATACATTCAAACATGGAAAAAATCCGCTAAAACACAGTTCATCGGACTTCAAATATTCATAAATATGCTTTATACTTCTATCGGGTCTGGCTTTTAATCACTATCGCAAGTCGCAACTACCCTATTCCATGGTTTCCCTTTGTATTTTAAAAATACATTAAAACATTGAAAATACCACAAAAAAGCTCATATCGGATTTGAGATAATATAATATCGCATTCATATATCCCATCGAGTCTGGTTTCATTGCATCGACACTTCCCTTCGTATTTCGTTTATTAAACGAAATACGCAAAAATACATAGAAAACTGCCATTTGACGGAACTCAAAATATATCAAACATCGCCTATAGCCTCATCGGGTCTGGCCATCGCATTGCATATATGTAATGACCTTGCTCCTTGTATTTGTCAATTGTGATATTTCGATTCAACTTGGGCCATCGATTTGCGTGCTTGATTGACAGTCCTCATTGACCCCGTTGATCGGTGTCACATTTTCCATGTGGTCTCCTTCGATAGCCTCTCCTTTCCATCGCTAATTGTGATTTTCCAATCGGATCTGGACCATTGATCGGCCAGATCCGACGGCTCCTGTGCACAGTTGGTTTGACCTCCGATAGGCTCGATTTTCACTATTTCTTCATGTTTTTGCCTCCCGATAGTGTTATCCACCTTTTTTAAAGGTTCTCCTTATGCGATATTTTTTTTGGATTTTTTTGAAGATTTTGAAGACTTAGAAGGTGTTTGGATCCATTTTGGATCACGCCTTTCCACTGAAAAAGCTTTTGGACCACCAAAAGTTGGTTTTGAAGCATCGATCAAGTGAGGATACAACTTCCTCACTTGCCCAATTTCCATCCATCGTGCACTGTGTTAGGTTCCTATACCAACAGGTGTCATATATCGTGATTGACTGGGTTTAGCTCTGAAATATGTACATACCTTTGCTTCTGCAAATGTTTTCCATATTTGTAAAAAAACAAAAAAATTAAAAAATGTAAAGAGGGTATACCCTAAAAGAAAAATCAAAGTGCAAAAAGAATAAAGAAAAGGTCAGAAAAATGAAAGAAAATGAACCCCAACAAAAAGAAAAGACCATGAAAGTGTGCAAGTCTAAATGCCACTACTATTTACCTTTCTGTATAATAAAGATTGTGTGTAACTTGTAACCTATGCCATAATCCATGGTAACCAAACAATTTAATCTTGGTTATTCCATGTTTTCAATTTCATGTTTTAGAAATAGAGAATAAAGATCTGACCAAACAGTCTAATCTTGGCAGATCAATAGATAGGTAGAGTGAAAAAGGAGCTCAACACTTCAATCTAAGCCCTTGGATGTAATAAAGTTAGATTTAAATAGATATCACTATGTAAAATAAAAGAAAATTTGAAAAGGGTTTGCCAGTCTAAGTGCACCCTAATAAAGAAGTGAAAATGCTAGGGTAAGTAGATGATGGTTGTAGAATAAATGTGTGGTGAATGTTAATTTTAAATGCTTAAATCTTTTACTTTCATCACTATGCAAGGCATGTATCACATGGAAGGCACATCAACACTCAAAGTCAAAAATAATTAACCTCCCTACTCATTTCCCCTAAAAGTTTCACTAATTTCCCCTAAGTACTAAAGGCACCTACAAAGTTAGAGGGGCTCAGAGCATTTCTCTGACTTTTGGAGGGACTAGACCCTCGGCCCAATAATTTATAATGCCTAAGTACTTAAAACCTCTTCATCAATATTCATCCCCCTTCATAAATCATTCATTCCCTTGATAAATCTTTTCCTAAGTAAAATCCTATTTTACTTAGGGAAATTAAAATATTTTCCATAAAAACCCTCATTTTTCACTTAGCCTAAGTTTGAATATACACATGAAAATATTTTAGACTTAGCGCTTTTTCCATTCAATGTCATATTAACTTCTAATTTATATTATTAAGTAATTCCCTTATACAAACTTACCCGCTCCCATATTACTTTAACTATGTAAAAACCCTGAAATCTTATACATCCTGCTCTCGGTTAAAATATAACCATAATACATTTTCAATTGGGATTAATTAGTTAATCCGTAGCTGATTAAGAACCCCGACCCCGCCGCATTAACAAAGGATTAATTAACCCCCACGGTTAATTAATAGCTTTCTTGACCAATCCCGTCACCCTCGATATGATTAAAAACCTTTTAATTATATCTGGAAAGCCTTCATTAAAACCCCATCACCTTACCTCCCCGATAGTCGTCTGATCAAGCCTCTGAAATCCGACGACTATCATGCATATCGCATGACCCTTTGTGACTGAACGTTAGTGCGCGATGGCAAAGCGGTTTTGTGAACAGTTCCCTTGCCACGCATCACTCATTGTATTGAATTGCTCGCTCTACCCTAAATACCGCCCTCCTCCATTGGCGGTGCGATAAAAACCACTTACCGCCTCCAGTAAATGACAAAGATGTCCCATCAATCAGTTAAAGCCAACTGTCGTTTTCGTTTACCCACCAATATCGACCATTTACCCGTTTAAACATGAAAACCCCAGTTTTGCTCGTTTTCACCTGATTATGCAGTAAAACCATATGTAACCCATCTACGCCAACTAAAGCCTCTGTTAACCAATTTGAGCATGGTTTACCTCCCGAAAATCATTTTGGACTCACTCCGCAGACCTTTCAAGCTCAAATGAAACCATTCAACCTCCCTTGCAAACCAATGCTTTCTTAACAGTTTGTTTTGTTTTACAAGTGATCAGAAGACTACAGCCTTGGATAAACAATCTTAATACTAGTCATAAGACCTGTTTACTCCAAGATTGTTATCAGGTCTATTCAAACAGAGATGGAAGATAAAACATACAGTAAAAGGACAAGCAAAGGAAACATGAAATTAGACGATTTATTGTTGAAATAGACAGTAAAAACCTAAACTACACAGTGAAGGCAAAAGGACACAGTAAAGAACAGTCAAAATGTATTAGGGTTAAAGAGTATCAGATTGAAGACCAAGTCAAGTAAATCTTCTAGCATGAAGATAAACAATAGGGAAGACAATTACAAAACAGAGCATACAAATTCATGTCAAAGTGAAAACAGATGAAAAAATAGAGTGGTAAAAGTAAAAAGTAAACAGTAAACAGTTAAAGTAAACATGAAGACATTAAGGGTTAAACAAAGATGAAAACACTTTCACCATGAACAATGATTTTTATCCAAAGTAAATGTGAAAAACAGTTGAAAAGAATTTAAGGTTAAAAAATGAAATTAGAGCAAAAATGGTACATTCTTCTGAAATTTCTTGTTTAAGTCATAGTTTTGCAGAAACTATTGTGGCCAATGCAAGAATTATTTTGAGAAACTAGTGGAGGTTTGTGTTCCTAACAGTCTAATCTACAGAAACCTATCTCACTTTTACATAGGTATTACCAAAAGGGAGATAAGTTCATGTCTTCAAAACCTATTTTTCAGTTTGTGCAAAGTCCTGTTTTTGACATCTTTTTGCAGAACATATTGTGAACAGATGGAGCTGAATTTTTGGAAACTGAGAGAGTTTTATCTCAAAAACATTCTTATATAAAATAACCTCTTTCACTTTTTACATATCTATCATGGATTGAGATATACAAGCGTATCATTGGACCCTAAGTTTGCAGAATTTCTGAGGCAGAATGCGTAAAGGAAGGATGTAGTTAGTGACTAGGATGCTTCATCATCAACTAAGAGTTGCTATCAAATTCGAATTTCTCTTGTTTTTCACCATAAATCCATAAAAATAGTTCCAAATAGATTCATTAGTTTTGAATGTCCTTTATTAAAGTTCTATTATTGTAAAACAGTTAGAAATATTTGTAAACCAATCTTGATATTTTTCCAAGATATTTCAGTTTAGAAATTGTATAAATACTTCTTCATTAGAAGTATTTTGGGGTGGATTCTTAGACATTGCTGTAAAACTGATTACTTTGGAATAAAGTGTTGTTGGAAAAATCTTGCATGGCTGGCTGGATGAAGAATTAATGCAAAGGACTTTTCACAGGATTCATGTGTCAAACACCAGACAAATAAGTATTTTATATCTCATGTGTTATTGTTTTCTTGTTTATTATATCAATTATGTTTCATATCTGAATATTAAAATGAAAAATAATAATTCATAAAGTGCTTAAATGCAACCTATCTTCAATCGTTTTTATTCTAAATGTTTTCTTCTAAACTAGCATAAGCAGTGAATTCTTAATTGCTCTTGTTTCCTAGTTTACTCATTTTGATCATTTAGTAAAAAATCCTTAATTTTTTTTTATTGATGATCATCCAAGTTCCCTCCTCTTAAAATATGTTGAAGGATTCTTAATTTCCCTTCATCCCTTTTAAGTCCATTCCATCTTTTCAAGTCTCTATTTGCTCCCTGTTTAGCTATCTTGCCCTGTGAAGCCATCCTTTGTTGAAAAAATCAAATCCAATTGAGCCATCTTCTTTGACTCCATTAGCCCAATGGCCTAAACTATTTAGTCCTACCCCTCTGCTACTGAATTTCACCACCAAACACAATCAAAACCTCCAAGCTTTCATAACTAGCCTAATATCTTCCAAAACAAAGCTAAACCTTAAAGAGAGAGCCCTCTCTGGATACAGATTGGCTAGATTCTATACCTAAAAGTAGGTTTGTGGTTACCTCGGACCCCTTTTCTCTTTCCAACAACTTCTAGGAAAATTCGAGTCATAACACACTGCTTGGTTTTGAACCTTTGAGTCCAATTCTGAGGTACTCGATATTCCCTTTTTATGTAGTTCTCACCTTCCTGTCCAGAACTATATCTTCCTACAACTCATTAAGATATTCAAGAAGGAGATCATCAATAGAAGGAAATTGACTTTGCTCTTTGAGATCTTCAATCAATGAAGGTTCAAACAGTGTCAAATTCTTTGCATTAACCACTGAATAGATGTGCATGTAAGCTGGTAAATCAAGGCAAAAAGTGTTGTCACCAATTTTCTCAAGTATCTTGAAAGGCCCATACCTTATTGGCCTCAGCTTCTTTCCTTCACCTTGCATTTTGTCTTTGCTGAAGTACAGCCAGACTTGATCACCAACTTGGAAGCTATGTTCAATTCGATGCTTATCATGCCTTGCCTTGTACTTGGCTTGGCTCTTTTCCAGTTGTTCCTGCACTGCCTGGTGAATTTATTGGATCTGTTCAATGAACTTGGTTTCTTTATCCACATCACTGTGTCCATCAACTGCTATGTCTTTTTCAAAGACAAAATCCAAGGGAGACCTTTTTGTAAAACCAAAACAAGTCTTAAAAGGAGATCTCTATGTAGAAGAGTGCTTAGCACAGTTGTAAGCATGTTGCACATAACACAAATGTTCATCCAAAAGCTTGAGATGCTTGCTACAATAACCCCTGAGCAACTAGATCACTATCCTATTGACCACCTCTATTTGGCCATCTATTTGTGGATGAAAGGATGTGCTCTTCTTCAGTTTGGTGTCCATCAATTCCCTCACACTTGACCAAAACTTCCCAACAAATCGGGAATCTCGATCAGATACAATGGAATTGGGTAACCCAAAATGAACCCAGACATGCTGAAAGAACAACTTCATTGTTTGTTCAGCTGTAATCTACTTGTTACAAGGTATTAAAATACACATTTTGCTGAACCTATCCACAATAACATATAAATAGTCATGACCTTTTCTAGATTTTGGCAATCCCCCAACAAAGTCCATGGAAATACTTTCCCAAGGACGAGAAGGAACTGCTAGTGGAGTGTACAAGCCTCATTTTCTATTGTTGGGCTTGCTTTTAGCACACATGGTACACCCTTTAATATATCTAGAAATTGTATCATGCATTTTTGGCCAATAGAAGAGTCTTTACAGTTGTGCATCTGTTTTACTTACACCAAAATGACTTGATATAGGAGAAGTATGTGCTTCCCGAATTATGTTAGCTCTTTCAGTTTGTGGAATGCATAACTTTCCCAAATGATACAAGAGTTGGTCCTTAACATAATAATCCAATTCTTCTACTTGTTTGCCATGACTTAAAGTTGCATATAGATCTTTAAAATCTATATCTTGAGCATATTGTTCAATGTAGCTTTCATGCATTATTGAGTTATGCTTAAGTATAGTAGATGCATTTATAATTGGTCTAGACAACATATCTGCGACTTTATTGTGTATGCCCTTCTTATATCTGATGACTAGATGAAACTGTTGTAGAAAACCCATCCACCTATAGTGACTTGATTTCTGCAACTTGGCTTGTGAGTGTAAATATTGAAGTGGTCGATGGTCTGTATGTATAATTGTTTCTTTGCCCATTAAGTAATGTTTCCACTTTTTTCACACTCTGTACTAATGCATACAATTCTTTATCATATGTGGGATAATTAACTACTGCAGAATTAAATGTCTCAGAATGATAGCATATGTGTTTACCATGTTGCATCAACACTGCTCCCATGGCATAGTCACTGGCATCTGTTTCAAGCTCAAATGGTTGTTGAATATCTGGTAGTGTTAGTACTGGTGTTGTACTAATTTTTTCTTTCAAGGTGTCGAAGGCTTTCTGTTGTTTGCCTCCCCACCGAAACACCTGGTTCAATCCTGTTAAAGTAGGTAAGGGAGCTTCAATCAAGGAAAAGTTAGCAATAAACTTTCTCCAATATTGTGTTGCTCCTAGGAAGCTCCTAACTTTTGTAGCATATTTGGGTTTAAGCCAATTCACAATGAATTTGACCTTAGAGGGATCTATCTTCAATTCACCACCCCCTACAATATGACCCAAATAATTTAAAGATGTTTTGCCAAATTCACATTTTGATAACTTAGCATAGAGATTTTCCCTTTTCAAAACATCTAGAGTCTACTTTACATGCTTCAAATTTTCTTCCCATGTTTTACTGAAAACAAGAATTTCAACTAAATATACAATTACAAAATCATCAATAAAAGGCCTACGTACATCATTCATAACTCTCATGAAAGTGGCAGGAGCATTAGTTAAGCCAAAAGGCATAACCAGCCATTCATATAGCCCTTGCTTTGTTTTGAAAGAAGTCTTCCATGCATCTTGTTCTGCTACTCTGACCTGATGATAGCCACTACGCAAGTCCAACTTGGAAAAGTAAACTGCTTCTTTCAGCTGATCCAATAGATCATTAATGCGAGGAAGGGGATAACGATTCTTGATCATTATTTTATTCAGTGCTCTGTAATCAATGCACATCCTCCATGAACCATCTTTCTTTCTCACCAACACGATTGGAGATCCGCATCGTGATGTGCTTGGTCTTATGAATGCTTTCTTGAGTAGCTCCTGTACTTGCTTCTTGATCTCTGCATTCTCTAAAGCAGATAACCTGTACATTCCAATGTTTGGCAATGGAGCATCTTGCTGCAAATGAATATCATGTACAATTTCCCTTTTGGGTGGCAAACCTTTAGGTTCTTGAAATATGATATCATATTCTAAAACAACTTTTTCTAAATTAGCTTTTTGTTTAGCATCACAACTCTCAAATACATTGGTTTTATCAGGGTTCTTTTCCTTTACAACCATTAGTAAAAATTGCTTGCATGAATTTACAATTCTTTTCGTCTGCCCTGAGTTTATGAGAGCGTAATTATTTTTGAGTTTATGAGCTCTTACAATATATTCTATTCCGTCTTTGGTGAGTTGATACTTATTTTCATCTCTATAGAAAATGGCTTTTCTATCATACAAGTAAGGACTTCCTAAAATTATACCACATATATCCAAGGGAATTATATCTAACTCAACCTCATCCACAAATGTTGACCCAACAACAAACCTAAGTTTACATTGTCTAGTCACTTGTAGCTTTGCTTTATCACATACCAAACCTAATGGATATGGCTTCTTGTGAGGTGTGGTTAGTAATCCCAACTTCTTTACAATTGCTTCAGAAATCAAGTTTACTTGTGATCCACTATCAAATAAAGTATCAATCTTTTGATGCTTGGAAATAACTCTAATATGAAAAAGCTCATGTCTTTTCCTCTCATTTTCTTCATTATCAATAGTTTGTGCAGAATTACCAGTAGATGCTTTAGGATTTTTACCTTTTATACTTGTGGTTGTGATTGTTATTTCATCACCTGAGTCTAACCCCAAATCTTTCTGAATAGCAGCAACAATCTTCTTCTTCTTTCCATCGAACTTCTTGGGTTTCAGCTCTGGATTCAAAGACCAGCAATGTTCATCATCCTGTCCATCCTTCTTGCAGTGAGTGCATGAAGGTTTTCCTTTCTATACAATGTTTGCCTTCCTCTCTTTCCATTTAAGCTTCCTCTTTTCATTGTTCTTGCTTGTAGTGGGTTTTGATGATCCTCCAAGCTCTAGGTTCACATTCTTGCCTCTAGCCTCTAGATGTGTAGCCTGAACGAACACCTAATATATGCTAGTGGGGTTAAACATGAGAATGGTGTGCCTCAAATAGCTATGCAGACCATCTATATACTTCAACAAGGTTTCAGGTGAGTCTAGAGAAATGCCTAGAATTGAAGCTCTTTTTCTAAATTCATGGGTATAGCTTTGTACATTTTTCCCCTTTAATTGGCAAAGAGTCTGCCAACTCGTCATCGCTTGCTGCATATAAGCTAGTGGATAGAATTGTTTTTTAATGGCATAAACAAATTCACTCCTAGTAGAAAGAATTTTACCATGCTTCTTCAAATCAGCTTGTGTCTTGCCTTCCCACCAAACTAGGGCAGTTCCTCCAAGGTGAAGGTTGGCCAGCTGAATCTTTGTCCTTTCTGAATCGATGTTCTACACCCTACAATATACATCAATCTGTCTAATCCATTTATCTAGCTTTTCTACATTTAATTCTCCATCATATATTGGCAAATCAAATTTTACATCTAATTTAATCATAGAAGTCTTCTTCTTTTTATTTTCAGGGCTAGAAGGAGGTGTTGATGGAGGAGATGATGGAGGAAGCTTTTCCCCTTTCCCTTTGCCCTCTAGGGCATCTAGAGAAGGTTCCTCTACTCGTTTATCTTTTTTGGGTGTCAAAGTTCTTTCACCTCGACCTTTCTTGAATTCTCAATACATCTCTTCTACCGTGGCTCTCATGGTCATGAAACTGTCCATGAATTGAGATTATGATTCCAAATGAGTTTCTTATGCTATGCTTCTCCTCGGATAGACTATTCCAATTTCTGGGTTAGCTTCAACCAGTTCTCCTTCTCCTAATTTGAGCTTTGACCTAGTTAGCATTCAACAATCCAGTGCAAGCTTGTCTAACCCTAACAAATCAAAAACCAAAAGCTTTGATACCACTTGATCTGGAAATGAGATCTTAGATTAATATTAAGGTATTACAGACTCATGTGCATGGATTCGCCTACATTACTTAATGCAATGGATTGATAAGATTGCGAATAATGCAGACAATGAGCAGTAAAGAAGCATAATATACAAACACACATAAACAAAAAAAATTTAATATGGAGTTCACCCAAAACTCCTAGGTTACGCCTCCTAGTCCAGCCTCCAGTGGTGGCCTCTCTATTTTGTCTTCAAGAGTAGAGTTTTACAAAGTGTGAGCTCAAATTGAGTCTCAACACAACAGATGCAAACAATAGGAGTTTTGCTTGAATCCCTCAAGCCTCTCTGAGTACACAAACTCTTTCTTTCACTCTTTGTCTTTGTTTTCTCTTTATCTCAATGCTACCTCCTCTGTCTCTATCAGTCTATGGCTTTAAAGCCAATCGACGTTGTATGTTCCCACAAAACGGCTCATATCGGATTTGAAATAATATAATATCGCATTCATAGATCCTATCGAGTTTGGTTTCATCGCATCAGTGCTTCCCTTCGTATTTCATTTATTAAACGAAATACGCGAAAATACATAGAAAACTATCATTTGACGGAACTCAAAATATATCAAACGTCGCCTATAGTCTCGTCAGGTTTGGCCATCACATCGCATATATGTAATGGCCTCACTCCTTGTATTTGCTGATTGCGATATTGTGATTCAACTTGGGCCGTCGATCTGCATGCTTGATCGACGGTCCTCGTTGACCCCACTGATCGTTGTCGAATATTCCATGTGGTCTCCACTGATAGCCTTTGCTTTCCACCGATGATTGTGATTTGCCGATTGGATCTGGACCGTTGATTGTCCAGATCTGACAGCTCCTGTGCATAATTAGTTTGACCTCCAATAGGCTCGATTTTCACTTTTTCTTCATGTTTTTGCCTCCCGTTAGTGTTATCTGCCTTTTTAAAAGGTTCTTCTTATGCGATAGTTTTTTTGGATTTTTTAAAATATTTTGAAGACTTAGAGGGTGTTTGGATCCATTTTGGATCAACTAATGCACAAGAGTTGGCTGAGTGGAAGAAGTGTGTGGCGAAGGCGATACAGATCATCCTTGAGGGAGTTTGAGACCATATTGTCTCGAGTCTCCATGGGAAGAATACTCCATTTTCAATGTGGAAGACAATGAAGGACCTCTACGAAAACAGTAGCGACCAGAGGAAAATGCGCTCAAGGATAAGCTTTGAAGAATCAAGATGGAGAAGGGTGATACTATTTCCACATATTTGAACAAGCTCATCATATGTAGATATGAGCTTGGGAGTGTGGGAATAACTACTACCGATGATGATATGGTGAGCCTCGCTCTCCTTGGCCTTCCAAAGACTTGGAATAGCTACCAAGACTTTCTGAATGGAAGGGAGAAACCACTGGATTGGGAGCGACTGTGGTCAGATCTTATGCAGGAGGAGATCAGGAGGAGCACACGAGATGGTTCTTCATCCAAGGATGATTATGAAGAAAATATGACCTTAGCAAGTAAGGCAAGGAAAGGAAAGGGGAAGGCTTCCCATTCCAAATCGAATTCTTCTCATGGAGGGAAGAAGGGTGACAAGTCTAAAGTAAGATGCTTTAATTGTCACGATATGGGACATTATGTGACTAATTTCCCATCAAATAAGTCCAAGAAGGGATCCTCGGAAGGATCAGAAGGTGAGTCATTAGCCTCTCAGTTCGAAATGGACTTTACCCTCATCACATGCATGGTGTTATCAATGATGGGTTGTGTTTGGTATCTTGACAGTGGAGCCTCATTCCACATGACCAGTGACAAAAAATTATTCAGTGCCTTGGAGGAGAAAGACCTCAAGATGTGCATAGAGATGGGTTGTTGAAAATAACAACAATAAATGCTAAAAATAGAAGTGCTAAAAATAGCATTCCTATAAATAGCATTTTGCGATACATTCCAATTTTAGTTAGTCTCTGAACTAAAATTGAGAATTAAAATTCGAATTTGATCTTAGCAGCTGTTTGAAAAATAATTAATTCATTCATCTTGAGTTAATTAGTTGGAGAAAATCAAACATGAAGTCTATGTGAAGACATGCAACAGTTATCCCTTTGATTGAGGAAGTTATCCCTTAATTAAGGAGATTAGGATGAGTTGTAATTAGTTAGCTCAATTAACTGAGTTAAGTCCCTTTAGATTAGTTCCAATAGTTTGTGGAACTGATTGTGAGTTCAGTTAGTTACTACATGCATGCATGTAAATAGTGTACTTCAGATAATTGAATATTCTCTGATAAATAACTCATGCATGTCAGTTCCGTCAGAGACCCAATTGAGATCAGAGGAAGGGAAAGTGTACTATCAGTTGCAGGAATATTCTCATGAGGATATCTCTTGCATGCAAAAGGAATTCATTCCTTGAGGATTGTGCAGTTTAGTCTGAGGACAGTCGGGTGTGTGAGAGGAGAGTTCACACAGGTGGCAGCCAGAGGACCTAGGAGAAACTACCTAAGGAAATAGGAGGCTTGGAGGACTGAAGGAAGCCATATGTTGTGTCTATTTAGTCTATGAGAAACATTGAGGGATTGTACTGAGAGCTAGATAGCTTGTGAGCTAAAGCTTTGTGTAATCTGGATATATTTCCACTTGTATGATAATACATATAGCGGGGTTTGTAGTTGAGGCTTTCCCCAGAGTATTCTTCTATGTTCATGTGTGATTGATTTCTCATTCTCTGTTATAGGTGTTTTATTTGATCTTGCTCAAAATAGATTAAGCTTCCGAAAGTTTGTTGTAGAAGTAGATCTAGTATTTTGCTTTAGTATATTGCATTATCAAGTGATCTACAGTGAGAATTTTTACATGGTATCGGAGCAAAGGTGATCAAAGCGGAGAACAATATACAAAGAAGGGAGAAGTTCGAAGTTTAAAGTTCTTGATTATAGAAATCGAATTCTTATCACATCTCAAATTTCACCAATGGCGTTCAACGGTTTGAGACTCGAGTATGCCCTGGATGGCAGCTCGAATTATCTAGCCTGGAAGGATCGCATGGAAGTGGTATTAGAGGACAATGATTTGAAGGAATTCATTGATCAAGAAGTCCCCAACCCAGTAGTAGCTAATGCCCAAGAATTGGTGAAATGGAAGACATGTGTGGCTAGAGTGAGGAGGATCCTTCTGGAGGGAGTTCAAGACCACATTGTCTCGAGTCTCCATGGGAAGGAGACACCATTTTCAATGTGGAAAACATTGAAGGGTATATATCAGAACAACAGTGATCAGAGGAAGCTGGAACTTAAAGACAAGCTTCGGAAAATCAATTGTGAAAAGGGTGACATGATCTCTACATATCTGAACAAGCTCACCACCTGCAGTGATGATCTTGGAAGTGTAGGAATCATGATAGCCGATGATGACATGGTGAGTTTTTCTCTCCTTGGTCTTCCTAAGAGCTGACATAGCTACCAAGACTCAGTAAATGGAAGAGAGAAACTGCCATATTGGGAACGACTGTGGTCGGATCTGATGCAAGAGGAGATCAAGAGAAGCACTAGAGATGAATCTTCATCAAAGCATGATGATGAAGAAAATCTAGCCTTAGCGAGTAAGGTGAGGAAAGGGAAATGGAAGGCTCCCCATTCCAAATCGAGTTCTTCCCATGGTGGGAAGAAGATTGACAAATCTAAAGCGCGATGCTTTAATTGTCATGAGGTGGGCCATTATGCAACAAATTGTCCACAGAATAAATCCAAGAAGGGATCCTCGAAAGGATCAGATGGTGAGGCACTGGCCTCATAGTTCGAATTGGATTTCACCCTCATCACATGCATGGTTTCATCGATGGTGGGTTGTGTTTGGTACCTAGATAGTGGAGCCTCATTCCACATGACCGGCAACAAGAGTTTATTCAGTACCTTGGAGGAGAAGGACCTCTAGATGTGCCTAGAGATGGGTGATGATGGAACGTAACGTGTTTCAGGTGAAGGCACGGTTGTGTTTCAGAGGGAGCATGGAGCTCCTCTCACCCTGACTGATGTAAAGTATGTGCCTGGGTTGAAGAAGAACCTGGTATCTGTCGCAATGTTGGAAGACAAAGGCTGTGATGTAGTCTTTAGTAAAGGAAAGGCATTCCTGAGACACATCGGCACTGGGCAAACTACGAGGTTTGGGATTCGAGTAAAGAATTTCTACAAGCTGGAGGTAGATGACTATGCTACATTGAGTTCCAAAGCAGAGTTGGTCCAAAGCCAAGATATTGGCGAGCTATGGCATAGAAGATTGGGCCACTTGCATCATGGGGCCTTGAAGATCATGCAACAGATTTCTACTGACTTCCCAAGGGTAAACAGGAGCAAGTGGATACATGCAAAGGTTGTACCTTGGGTAAAAAATCTTCCTTTCAGGATTGAGACAGTCGAGCTGAAGCAATCCTGGATCGAGTTCATACAGATGTCTGTGGACCATTCCTGACAGCCTCCACCGCTAAACAAAGGTATTATGTTATTTTCATTGATTATTTTTCTTGTAGATGTTGGATATACTTCATGCAGAAGAAGGATAAAACCTTCTCAAGGTTTTGTGAGTTCAAAGCCTTGGTTGAGAAAGAATCTAGAAAGAAAATAAGGGCCTTGTGAAGCGATAATGGTCGAGAGTGTGTCTCTCAACAGTTTAAGGACTTCTGTGCAATAGAGGGAATTAAATGGGAGTTTACTTCACCCCATAACCCACAGCAGAATAGGGTGGCCGAAAGGAAGAACATAACGATTGTGGGAGCAACTCGGGTGATGTTGCATGACCAAGGACTACCACTTCATTTGTGGGCTGAGGCATGCAATACAACATATACTTGCAGAATAGAAGCCCACATCGTATACTGGGGATGAAGACACCAGAGGAGGCTTTCTCTGGGAAGAGACCAAATGTGAGTCACTTTAAGATATTTAGCTCATCAGTATTTTCCCATGTGACCAAAGATGCCCGGAAGAAGCTAGAGCCAACAGCTGAGTTGGGGATACTTATGGGGTACACTGATACACCCCACAACTGACGCGTGTTCTTTCCTACCAGTCAGAGGATAGTGGTATGCATAGATCTGAAGTTCAACGAGCAGAAGGCCATGCGAGCTTCCCTGGAGAGGGAGCTCAGGTTGCATGCAGAGGAGGAACTTTTGGTTCCTAAGGAGGAGGAGCCTCATATTGATGCGGAGCAGCCGCATGTAGAGGATCTATGAGTGGAGACATCCACTCATGCAGAGTCTTCCAAAGATGGGCAGAAACACTCAAGGGAAGCTGACAGATTGTTGATGGATGCAAGAGAGAATGTGGGACAACCATCTTCTCAGCACAGATAGAGGTGGTCACTAAGCGGTACACTAGTTACATGGCCCTGGTTGGGGAATGTATAGAAACCAAACCCTCTTCCTTTGAGGAAGCAGTGCAACAGCCAGTCTAAGTTGATGCTATGGTGGAGGAGTATGACTCCATAGTTTGGAACAGTGTTTGGGATGTTGTTCCAAGACCGAAGGACAAGTTAGTGGTGAGTTCTCGATGGCTTTACAAGGTAAAGCAAGCAACTGATGGTAGTGTTGAGAAACATAAGGCAAGGTTTGCTTCCCGTTGTTTCTCAGAGGTCAAGGGGATCGACTATGATGAGACTTTTGCTCTTGTAGCAAGGTACTCATATATCAGATCGATGTTGGCACTATCAGCACAGATGGGCTGGAAGATCCATAAGATGGATGTGAAGACTATGTTCCTCAATGGTAAGATTGAGGAAGAGGTGTACATAGAGCATCCGGAAGTATTTGAGACCTTTGATCATGATTCGCATGTGTGTCGACTCAAGAAACGGGCTGAAGCAAGCACCTTGTGCTTGGTACACCAGGATCGACAACTATTTCACCCGGTTGGGCTTCACAAAGAGTGAAGCGGATGTGAACCTGTAACACATCATTGTAGAAGGTAAGTAGTTGATCATTGTTCTTTATGTTGATGATCTGATATCGACAGGTGATGATCATTTGATCATGTCTTGCAAGGAGGACCTTGCAAGAGAGTTCGAGATGAAAGACATGGGCCTCATGCACTACTTTCTAGGCATGGAAGTGTGGTAGAAGGATGGGGAAGTGTTTCTATCTCAAGGCAAGTATGCCAATGAGATACTCAAGAGATTCCACATGGAGAAGTGCAAGCCCATGCAGACTCCTCTAGCAGGTAACTGGAGGAAGGAGGATGCTACCTCAGGTGAGGTAGTAGCTGCTACTATTTATCAGTAGCTTGTGGGTTCATTAATGTATTTAGTGAACACACGACCAGATTTGTGCTTTGCAGTGAACCAGCTGAGTCAAGCTATGGTTCAGCCTACCAAGTTGTTTTGGAAGACAATGAAGCATGTGCTGAGATACCTCAGAGGCACATCTTAGAATGGATTATAGTACAGACAGACAGAGGGAGTGAAGCTTCAGGGATTCACAGATGCAGATTGGGCAGGGAGTCCATTAGATCGGAAGAGCACTTTAGAAGGAATTTCCAACCTTGGTTCAGCTGCAGTTTCTTGGTATAGCAGGAAACAAAGTTTAGTTGCACTTAGCTCAGCAATGGCTGAATACATGGCTGCCAGTCAAGCAGCATGTGAGGCCATTTGGAAGTGGAAAATTATAGCTGGATTGTTTGATCAAAGGATGGATCCAACTATGATCTATTGTGATAATCAAAGTTGTATCAAACTCTCTAAGAATCTAGTATTTCATGACATGTCCAAGCACATTGATATCTGGTATCATCATCTTCGAGACTGTGTGGTGAAGAGGATCATGTTGTTGTAGTATGTTTCGACAAAGGAGCAGGATGCAGACATTTTGACTAAGGCATTGTCAAAATACAAATTCAAGTTCCACAGAGACAGAATCGGGGTGACAGATAATCCCTTTCTTGTTGAGAGGGAGTGTTGAAAATAACAACAAGAAGTGCTAAAAATAGCATTCCTATAAATAGCATTTCGGGATACATTCCAATTTTAGTTAGTCCCTGAACTAAAATTGAGAATTAAAATTTGAATTTGATTTTACCAGCTATTTGAAAAATAATCAATTAATTCATCTTGAGTTAATTAGTTGGAGAAAATAAAACATGAAGTCTATGTGAAGACATGCAACAGTTATCCCTTTGATTGAGGAAGATATCCCTTAATTAAGGAGATCAGGATGAGTTGTACTTTGAGTTGTAATTAGTTAGCTCAGTTAATTGAGTTAAGTCGAGTTAGATTAGTTCCAATAGTTTGTGGAACTGATTGTGAATTCGGTTAGTTAATGCATGCATGCATGTAACTAGTGTACTTTAGATAACTAAATATTCTCTCATAAATAACTCATGCATGTCAGTTCAGTTAGAGACCCAGTTGAGATCAGAGGAAGGGACTGTGTACTATCAGTTGCAGGAATATTCCCATGAGGATATCTATTGCATGCAGAAGGAATTCATTCCTTGAGGATTGTGTAGTTTAGTCTAAGGACAGTGGGGTGTGTGAGAGGATAATTCACACAAGTGGTAGCTAGAGGACCCAGGAGAAACTGTGCAAGGAAATAGGAGGCTTGGAGGACTAAAGGAAGGCATATGTTGTCTCTATTCAATCTATGAGCAGCATTGATGGATTGTACTGAGAGCTGGATAGCTTGTGAGCTAAAGTTTTGTGTAATCCAGAGATATTTCCAATTGTATGATAATACAGATAGCGATGTTTTTAGCTGAGGCTTTTCCTAGAGTATTCTTCTATGTTCATGTGTGATTGATTTCTCATTCTTTGTTATATGTGTTCTATTTGATCTTGCTCAAAATCAATTAAGCTTTCGCAAGTTTGTTGTAGAAGTAGATCTAGTATTTTGCTTTAGTATATTGCATTATCATGTGATCTACAGTGAGAATTTCTACATTGGTGACGACAGAAGGTATAGTGTTTCAGGAGTGGGCATGGTTGCTTTTCAGAGGGAGCATGGAGCTCCTATCACCTTGACAGATGTGAAGTATGTGCCTAGACTAAAGAAGAACTTGGTATCGGTCACGATGTTGGAGGACAAAGGCTACAATGTTGTCTTCAGTAAAGGAAAGGCGTTCCTGAGACACATAGCCATGGGTCAGAGCAAGAGGATAGGGATTCAGGTGAAGAATCTCTATAAACTAGAGGTAGATGATTGTGCAGCATTGAGTACGAAAGCAGAATTGGTGCAAAGCCAAGACATTAGCAAGTTGTGGCACAGGCAGTTGGGCCATTTACATCATGGGGCTTTGAAGATAATGCAACAGATATCTACATGACTTCCCAAAGGTAAAATTGAGCAAGTTGACACATGCAAAGGTTGTACCTTGGGAAAGTACACCAAGTCTTCCTTTCATGATCGAGACAGTCAAGCAGAGGCTATCTCAGAGCGAGTTCATACTGATGTGTGTGGACCATTCTCGACGGCATCCATAGCGAAGAAAAGGTATTATGTGATTTTAATTGATGATTATTCTCGTAAATGCTAGATTTATTTCATGCAGAAGAAGGACCAAACCTTCACAAAGTTTTGTGAGTTCAAAGCTTTGGTCAAGAAAGAGTCAGGGAAGAAGATCAAGGCCTTGAGAAGTGACAATGGTGGAGAATATGTCTCTCAAGAGTTTAAGGACTTCTGTGCGATGGAAGGAATTAAACGAGAGTTGAAAGCGCCTCATAACCCACAGCAGAATGGGGTGCCTGAGAGGAAGAACAGACTATTGTAGGGGCAGCATGGGAAATGCTGCATGACCAAGGCCTAACACTTCCCTTATGGGTTGAGGCATGCAACATAATGGTCTATTTGCATAATAGAAGCCCACATCGCATACTTGGGATGAAGACACCAAAGGAATATTTCTCCGGTAAGAGACTAGAAGTGGGTCACTTCAGGATATTTGGCTCATCGGTATATTTCCATGTGACAAAGGATGCATGGAAGAAGCTTGAGCCGACAGTAGAGTTGGGGATACTTGTGGGGTACATTGATATACCTCACAACTATTGGGTGTACTTGCCTACCAGTCGAAGGACAGTGGTTCGTATAGATCTCAAGTTTGATGAGCAGAAGGACATGCAAGTTTCCCTTGAGAGGGAGCTCCAACTACAGGTTGTGGAGGAACTATTGGTTCCTAAAGAGGAGGAGCCTCATACTGATGTGGAGCAACCGCATGCAGAGGTTCCAGTAGTGGAGACATCCACTCACGTAGAGTCTTCCAGAGATGGATGGAAGTGCACAAAAGACGCTGAAAGATTGTTGAAGGATGCGAGAGAGAATGTGGGAGCACCATCTTCTCAGCGTAGAAAAAGGAGGTCACCTGAGAGGTACATTGGATACATGGCCCTTGCTGGGGAATTTATTGAGACTAAGCCATCTTCCTTTGAGGAAGCAGTGCAGCAACTGATTTGGGTTGATGCTATGGTGGAGAAGTATGACTCCATAGTTCGTAACAGTGTCTGGGACATGGTTTCGAGGCCAGAGAACAAGTCAATTGTGAGTTCCTGTTGGCTTTACAAGGTAAAGCAAACTGTTGATGGTAGTGTGGAGAAGCATAAGGAAATATTTGTTGTCTGTGGCTTTTCACAGGTCGAGAAGATCATGTTGCTACAATATATTTTGACATAGGAGCAAGATGCTGACATTTTGACAAAGGCATTGTCAAAGTGTAAATTCAAGTTCCATAGAGACAGGATCAGGGTGGTAGATAATCCCTTTCTTATTGAGAGGGAGTGTTGAAATATGGCAACAAGAATATTCCAATTTAATTTTTCCTTGAATTAAATTGTGAATTAAAATTGAATTTAGTCTTAACAACTACTTGGAAATAATTAATTAATTTGTTTCAAATTAATTAGTTGGATAGATTCAAGTTATAAGTCTTTTTGAAGTCATGCAAGAGTTATCCCTTAAATTGAGATAAGATTGGGTTATATTTGAGTTTTAATTAGTTAGCTCAGTTTACTCAGTTAAGTCCAATTAAATTAGTTCCAAACTGTTTGAGGAACTAGTAGAGAGTTAACAGTCAGTCGATGCATGCATGCACTCAACTAGTGCTACTCCACTTAATTGAAGATTCCCTCATCATAAACTCATGCATGTCTATCCTGAGAAAGACCCAGTTGAGATAAATGTCAAGGACAGTGTACTATCAGTTGCGTGTGTTTTCTTATAAAGAAAACTCAATCATGCAGTCAAGGAATTATTCCTTGAGGATTGCACAGTTTTGGAGGAGGTCATCCACTTGGTTGAAGGAAGATCTTCCACTAGGAATAGCGTAAGGAAATAGGAGCTTGGAGGGCAGAGAGGAAGGTTGTAGAGCAGCCAAGATTACATGTGAGCATCTAAGAGGATTGTACTGAGAGTTGGCTAGCTGTGAGAGCTAATTCTTTGTATAGTTCCTATGTATTTCCACCTGTATGATAATACAATAGTGTGGGATTTCTTAGCTGAGGATTTCCCCAAAATTATTTTCATGTGTATTGTGTGATTGATTCTTCTTCTTCTGGTTATATTGTTCAACTCAATCTTTAAGCTTCCACAAATTGATAGTAGAAGTAGGTTATAGTATTCTGCTTTAATTTATATTGCATTATTGGGTTAACCGACATCAAATTTTCTACAAGATCTGCAACAACTGATAAAAACAAAACCCGCCAAAGTCTGGATCTATGCTACAATCATAGTTAAAGAGCAAAAAAAAGAGTAATAACTCCAATCATCCAATGGAAACCAGACATGTAAAGAGTAATTTTATAATAACACCTATGAAAAGAACAGATAAATGTTACCAGTTCCCCTCTATGGGATGGGTTCTTGGCTATCCTCAAATTTCTTCATTTTCTGTAGAGTCTCTCTCCTCTATAAAACATAAGCCCAGCGAAAATATGGTGTGCAACAATGAAAATAATTAGATTTACAACACTAAGTGCAACAATGAAAATAATCAAAAGTGAATAATGAATGGAAAACCCTTCTATTTATAACAAAATATTGAGTTATCCTCGAATAATGAGCAATAGTAAAATATTATTGATCCCATTCTTGGAATAACCACTTGGAATATTTTATTATATTTGGTTAGGAGGGAAAAAATATTTAAACTTTTAATTAGAAATAATAAATAAATAAATGATTTATTTATCATCTCAAGGAATTAGTTAAGGAATAATAAACAAATAAGGATTTATTTAATTATTCCTCAGTGATTTAGTCAAATTTGACAAAGAATAATAATTAATTAGTGATTAACTAATTATTCTTATAGAAAAATAAGATAATTAATTATATATCCGTTTATTTTTCATGATTGGGTCAAATATGACAAGGAATAATAGTAAAACAATGGTTAAATTAATTATTCCTAGAAGAAAATCAAATAAATAGTGATTTATTTAATTATTCTTCATGGGTTTAACTATAAATTACTTAACAAAGGTGGTTTATTAAGTAATTTCTCGCAGTGAAAGCAATTTTACTATGGTGAAATTGGCTTTACATGGTGTAGTTCGATCCATCTAGTAAATTAGGCTAGATGATCAATTTTTTGGTGATAACAGATTTCCCCCCAATGTACGAGTGTTAGGAGCAAAACATATGACCGAAGTACGTTGTAAAGACACAATCACTAGACAACACAGGGGAGTTAGGGAGAGAGAGAGAGAGACCAATGAAGCTAAATTGAAAGAGGATAGGGACAGAGGGGTCAAGACTAATGCAAGTGTCCTTTTATGTTGTGGTACCAGACCTCAATGAGGCGAGGGAGGCATACCCATACCCGTTGAGATAACTTACTACAAAAATAATGGTTTGCCCAGAAATATAAAACTAAGCACTGAAGTACATGCTAAATGGTACATGACACGCTGGCATAACAAAGCTGGAAAATAATACAATGTGTCCCATATACATAATGCACCTCATAAAAACATGAGCCAAGACTCAATACAATAATATTTGAGTACATGAGATACAAAGCCCCTTCCCTCAAGAAATGGGTGGGAGGGAGGGTAGAAGAACCATAGAAGCCTTGCTAAACATGGAAGGGCTCTGCAAAATTGAACAGATCATCTGAAGGGGACGTGCTTGATATGAACACTATGATCAGTACAAACCGAAGCCATAAACTTTGTGGAACTGCATCTGAGCCTGTAGCATAGTAGGTATGCATCTGGGAATGTGGGGGAATACCTGGACAACCACTGCCTCATGAGGTTTGAAACATTACACACACTCGGGAATCACTGGTACCATCTGTTGCATCACTAGACCATCAAGTTTATACATCACGAACATGAAATGACTAAGTCAAAGGGCACTAAGGAGTCCTTTTTCTCGATCTAAGGCGCCGAACAAGAATGGAAGATAGAACCAAGATACATCGCCCTCTAGGTCATTCTTCTGGAATAAATGACTTGATGTTGACATAATAGAGCACGTGATAGATGAGGCAATGAGGATCCTCAACTAAGGCATGAGGGAAAATAGTAATATGACTGATGGATTGACACTAGTGATAATGGGGAAAGGTGGGACTGAGGTACAAACAGACGATTTCCCTTGTTAGAGCATAAAGTGCATGGTTGACCTGGTAGCTACTAACTCAACTCTGGAGGGGATGGGGACAGTATGAATGGATGCCAAAATGGGAAACATGGGATGAATGGTATGTAAATATGGATGGAAAACTGTGACATGATATAATGGGACATGAAATAGACTCCATGATCCAGGTGGATATTGGTGGCCACCTGCCAAGTCCACCTGGACCCCCACCACTGTCTTTCTCAGCATTTTCAGTTTCCTTAATTGTAGCACAACTTACTATTTTTAGCAGTTTTTCGGGTCCTGAACTTCCGGAGCCGTTTTGAGGCCCTAAACGATGTTTTTTGGGGAATCCGAGGGCAACATGGGTCCATGGAATGGACCGATGTTGCCCGTTCCAACAATGATATTGCTCGGATAGATCTTTCTAATGAGCTATTGTACGCGTCAAACGGAGATCATATGCCAAAGTTACGACCCCGGGAAGTTGATGTACCAATTTACCCCAAACGGGGCCCACAGTTTGGCGTTTCATCTCCTAGGGTTAGGTTTTGGAATGTTAAGGGTTTTTCCATTGTTCTCAACAATAAATAGGCCTTCGAGCCTCAGTGTAACACAGTTCAGAGGCAGGTAGCCATCACATCTCTTCTCAGAGATAAGCTACCATCGCCTTAGCTGGTTTATTTCCATTTCTGGTTGTAAGCATATTTCAGTATTTTCCATTAATGAAATGAAGTATTATTTCCGCTGCATCTTTGTGTATATGGTTATCTCTGTAATTTGTTGTGTTCCTATTTAAATCCGGATCAGTGGTATCAGAGCGGTCTGCTTTTTCTCTGTTTTTCTTTGCATGTCCCCAACAAGGTCGGGATATAAGGAGTTAGGGCTTGAACTGGTTGAACCTTTGCAAGACCAGCCTCGTAAATCCCGACGGCCTCCCATGGCGGACGAGAAGAAAGACGAGGGGGCAGGAGATCCCATCAAAATCTTGCTCGAAGAAGCACTCGAGCGACAATGGAACGCCATGATGGACAGCTTTGCCCAGATCCTTCAGCGGCTACCCAGAAGCGGCGCATCGGCTTCCAGCAGCTCCTCTGGAAACGCCACACCCTTTAAGGTACAAGTTAATTTTGAAATCCCCATATTCGAGGGTTAGATAGACGCCGATGCCATAGATAAATGGTTAAATCTGCTAGAGGGTTATTTTTCTATTCATGAATTTTCGAGTCGGGAAAAGATTGTTTTTTCTCTTCTCAAAGCGGCCCCCCACGTCAAGGACTGGTGGGAAACCTACTGCGAGCAGAAGGATGAAAGTACTGGCTCACTATTTTCCGTCGCACCCACCTGGGATTCGTTCCGAGATGCCATCAAGGAGCAGTACTACCCTGTCGGAAGCTATGAGGATGAATACATAAAGTGGACCACGCTTCGGCAGGGAAGGGACCAAGACGTGCCGGAGTTCACCAATCTTTTCCATACCCTCCACACAAAGTTGGGTATCAAGGATTCAGAGCAACATTTGATACTCAAATACCGTGGCTGCCTGCACAAGTACATCCAGGAAGAAATACAATTCCTAAACATCCCCTCGCTCGGCGCAGCATACCGATATGCCGTCAAGGTCGAGCAGAAGTTTAAACAAAAGAAGCGAGACTTTGGATCTGCGAATCCAAAGCAGGGGAAAGGTGCCCCTAAACCACAAAACAAAGGACAGAGCCAAGGCGGGACAGCCCAAGACAACCAGCCGAAGCTGCAAGCAAAGAACAATGCCGCGAAGCCGAGAAAGGACACTGGAAAATGGTGCGAGTTCCATAAGAGCTCCACTCACAACACAAGTGAGTGTCGGGCCAAGCAGTCACTGGTGGCTAAGCTAAAGGTTTCAGAATCAGATGCATGTTCCGACTCTGAGTCAGAACCCGATAAGGGGTATGAAAAAGGGAAGCAGATCATTGATGCGGATCCCAGCGCCACTGTTGCTACCTCAAAGATCCAGAAAAATGAACCCGAAGATCTAGAGGAGGAGGAGCGTCTCTTCCACTCCCAGATGTGGGTAAAGGGCTCCCCCATACAGTTCATTGTTGATAGCGGGAGTCAAAAGAACCTCATTTCGGCAGAGGTCGTGAAGCGGTTGGGCTTACCGACCACAGCACATCCACAACCATACACCATTGGGTGGCTTCACCAAGGGTGAGATCTTCGCGTGAGCCAGCAGTGTCGCCTTCCATACAACATCAAGCCCTTCACGGATGAGGTATTGTGTGACATTGCTGCCCTTGAAGTTTGTGATGTATTACTAGGACAACCATACTTTTGGAAGCGACATGCTGTGTATGAATCAAGGCCCCGTGCTGTTATTATTACATTGGGAAATAAGTTGTTCAGGATACCAGAGGTAGCACCACCTGCCGCCATCTCTTTGATTACTGCAAAACAATGCAGTAAGATCATTTCCAAAACCAGGAAATTTGTTTTCCTGATGATATGCCCTCAAGGGAAGAAGAAGACAGTGGCCGCGGCCTCCAAACGGGGTCCCTCTGCACGACAGCTACAGATGGACAAGATTGTGGAGGAGTACGAAGACATCTTCACCTCCCCGGCAGGGGTTCCTCTGCACTGTCAAGTCAAGCACTCCATCGATCTGACCCCAGGTGCGCCGCTATCCAATGGACCAATTTATCGGCACTCCGTTCTAGAGAACAATGAAATCAAGAGGCAGATTCAGGAGCTCCTGCAGAAAGGTCACATCCGTCCGAGTTCATCGCCCTGTGGGAGCCCGATCGTGTTGGTACAGAAGAAGGATGGGACGTGGAGACTCTGTATTGACTATCGGGCGCTGAACAAGATCACTGTCCGTAATAGGTACCCGATCCCGTGGATTGATGACCTCCTAGACCAACTAAAGGGGGCGAAATATTTCAGCAAGATCGATCTGAAGTCAGGATATCACCAGGTACCAATCGAACCCTCAGATGTGTGGAAGACTTCCTTCAAATCCAAGGAGGGCCTCTTCGAATTGTTGGTCATGCCTTTCGGATTGACGAATGCTCCTGCAACCTTTATGAGGCTAATGGATGACATCTTGCGGCCATTCACCAACTCCTTTGTAGTAGTATACTTGGATGACATTCTGATCTTCAGCCAGAGTTGGGAAGAGCACCTCCACCACATCCGACAGGTTCTCCAAACACTGCGGCAACACAAGCTATGTGCCAATGTGGAGAAATGCACTTTTGGCATGACCGAGGTTCAGTATCTGGGATACATCATTGATGAACAGGGGGTGCATGTCGATCCAGCCAAGGTCCAAGTCATTCGGGATTGGCCCTCTCCAACCACTCTAACAGAGCTCCGTAGCTTTCTAGGTCTTGCCAACTTCTACCGCAGGTTTGTGCTGGGGTTTTCTCATATTTCTTGGCCCTTGAGTCAAGTCACCAAGGGAGGGGCGAAAGCAAAATTCTTTTGGTCTGAATCTCAACAGAAGGCATTCAGGGAGTTGAAGGATCGCCTCTGTACGGCACCAGTGCTCGCGTTACCAGATTTACAACAACCATTTGAGGTCGAGACAGATGCCTCTGACTATGCTATTGGGGCAGTCCTTACTCAACATGGACATCCAATGGCGTATCACAGTGAAACGCTTTCAGACACAGTCCGGAAGTACCCCACTTATGATAAGGAGATGTATTCCATTGTACAGGCCTGCCGATAATGGAAGCATTACATTTTGGGGAAGGAAACGGTCATCCACACAGACCACCGACCCCTGCAGTTCATACAGACCCAAGGGAAATTGCAGAATGATCGCCATCAGAAGTGGTCTACATACCTGCAACAGTTTCACTTGAACATCAAGTATAAAAAGGGCAGCACCAATAATGTTGCAGATTGCCTCAGTCGACCACCGATCATGGCGCTGACCACCGTGCTCAACTCTTGTGGGCACGAGACTTCGGATTGGCCACTTCTCTACAAAAGCGACCCAGAATTCGGCCACACATACCAGACACTCTTGGAGGGTCGGCATGTTGCAGATTTTCACCTCCAGGATGCCCTATTATGCCACCTCGGTCACCTTTGTGTTCCTTCAAGCGAGCGTGCCAAGATGATTTGGGAAGCACACTACAGTCGGGCTGCTGGGCATTTCGGGGTCGAGAAAACAGTGGAAGTACTGCAAAATTATTTCTATTGGCCGAATCTTCGACAAGATGTTGGGAAGTACATCCGATAATGTACTGCCTGTGCCATTGCCAAACTGACCATTAAGAAGCAAGGCCTCTATACCCCATTGCCTACCCCTAGTCGACCTTGGGAATCCATCTCCATGGATTACATGTCAGGCCTCCCTTCCACTAAGCATGGAAATGACTGTGTTTTTGTGGTCGTCGACAGGTTCTCGAAGATGGCCATTATGGTGGCCTGCAAGAAGAATATCACAGCAGAAGCCACTGCTAAACTCTTCTTTGAACGAGTGTGGGTGCACTTTGGGATCCCACAGTCTATCATCTCAGATCGGGACAGTCGGTTTCTCAGCACATTTTGGTCCAGTCTCTGGTCAATGCTGGACACCAAACTCACGAAGTCCACAGCCTTCCATCCTCAAACTGATGGCTAGACAGAGGTTGTCAATAGGATGATTGTGCACATTCTACGCATGTATAACTCAAAGCATCCACGCACATGGGACGAGAGCCTCCCCTATGTTCAGCACAGCTACAACCGAGCTCTTCACAGCTCCACTGGCCATAGCCCTTTTCAGGTGGGTTTGGGATTCCAGCCACTATGCCCCATTGATGTGGCCATGCCACTTGCAGCTACTCACATGAATTCAGCTCATGTCCAGTCCGAAACAGATAAGGCCACCAGCTTCATTGAGCGCATCCAACATATTCGCCAGCAGGTCCATGACATTCTTGAGAAATCAAATGCCAAGTACAAGCAGCGACATGATCAACATCGGGTGCCACACAAGTTTCAGGTGGGCGACAAAGTCTGGTTGCATTTGCAAAAGGAACGCCTTACTGGAGCCTATCGGAAATTGAGACCACTCCGATATGGTCCTTACACCATTATTAAGGCTATGGGAGACAATGCATTTGAGCTCAGCATTCCCCCATTCCTTGGCCTGCACCCAGTGTTCAATGTGGACCGCCTTCGGCCATACTTTCCACCATTGCTAGACACATCCGACAATGCAGAACAGCTCAAACCCACAGAATTAAATCCAGATTGCATGGAACAAGCTGCAACTGATCGAATCATGGACACACAGATCAAGAACACTCGCCAACAGAATATCCAACTGTATCGAGTTGTCAAAGTAGGCCAACTCCTTCAGCAGGGCAAGTGGCTCACCAGGGATCAAGTTCAGCAGAAGTTTCCTCATCTCATGGAGGAGCTCAACGCAATGGGGACCATTGCTTCCTAAGGGGGGAGGAATGATCCAGGTGGATATTGGTGGCTACCTGCCAAGTCCACCTGGACCCCCACCATTGTCTTTCTCAGCATTTTCAGTTTCCTTAATTGTAGCACAACTTACTATTTTTAGCAGTTTTTCGGGTCCTGAACTTCCGGAGCCGTTTTGAGGCCCTAAACGATGTTTTTTGGGGAATCCGGGGGCAACATGGGTCCATGGAATGGACCGATGTTGCTCGTTCCAACAATGATAGTGCTCGGATAGATCTTTCTAATGAGCTATTGTACGCGTCAAACGGAGATCATATGCCAAAGTTACGACCCCGGGAAGTTGATGTACCAATTTACCCCAAACGGGGCCCACAGTTTGGCGTTTCATCTCCTAGGGTTAGGTTTTGGAATGTTAAGGGTTTTTCCATTGTTCTCAACAATAAATAGGCCTTCGAGCCTCAGTGTAACACAGTTCAGAGGCAGGTAGCCATCACATCTCTTCTCAGAGATAAGCTACCATCGCCCTAGCTGGTTTATTTCCATTTCTGGTTGTAAGCATATTTCAGTATTTTCCATTAATGAAATGAAGTATTATTTCCACTGCATCTTTGTGTATATGGTTATCTCTGTAATTTGTTGCGTTCCTGTTTAAATCCGGATCACTCCAAGAATGCAAGGGTGACTCATCACGGATGCTCTGAACATGGGTGACTCAATGACACTGCCACACAGACTAGGCTTGGTGGAGACCATTTGTCACACGGAATAAGTTGATCTTGCGGACAAGATAGACCTTCCTAGAATCTAAAGAAGACCTAATGACAAGCAAACCAACCAGACACTATCTTTCTCTAAATATGCTTTTATAAAAAATGGCAAACAAGTGTTTTTAGGGCCTACCTTAGGTCCAACGCAAGTTTGTGGATGCCCTCACTCCTTCGATCCAAATGAGCTCCTTTGTCGCGAATCTGCAAACAAAAACAAGGCAAACAAATTAAATAGCACCTGAAAAGCCAATATCATAAAACATATTCAACATGAAAGTCAAGGAGTCCATGAAACAAATAACATGAGATACTTGTTGAGAAAAATGAGTTTGATTGTATTAATTCAAAAGAAGAAGAACTTCAAAACCTGTGCCTTAACGCTGTACAAGCTCCTCCAAGGGTTCAGCAAGAAGTCTCCTCTACTTTGACAAGTTTCACTCACTCCCCAATGAAGCCAAAAAAGGTATGTGATCTCTCCTCTTAGGCTCAACTAGGAAGTCTTGATTTCACCAGCATTTACCCTAAAAAATGTTTAGCTTCTAACCTCTCCAGCAACCAGCCCAATGCCTGTATTTATAGTGCAATGGAGGGAGGTTACTAGGTCCTCCTTCAAAGGGATAAAGCCCTCCTTCAAAGGGATAGCTCCTCTCATCAAGGGATTAGCTTCTTCTCTTTTGGGATGCATGAACCACCTCAGAGCAAACAATCCACGTCAAAATTCCTTCTAGAATCCTCTAGAATTAACCCAAAGTGAGTTTTTTAAGATAAAACTTGCGCCTTTTGACTTTCACAGGGGTTTGCACCCACACCGTTAGGGACAGAGCGGGCAGGTCCGCAGTGTTTGTACACAGAAGGTGCAGGACCATAGGTGACAGTGAGAGAAAGTGCGGAACCAGAGTTACATTGATTTTTAATGTCTTTCTCTCATTTCCAAAGCTTGACTTGAAGAGCTGAGGTCTGAGACTTGCTTAGGAGGACAGTACAAGTGATGATAGACCCATACTGACTGCAAATAATCATGGTGACGATATTTTTGTGTAACAGATTGCCCCCTAAAGTGTGAAGTCTGTAGTAGATGAGGATTTCATTTATCATTTAGGAAGAGTGAAGTACTTTATCATTTCGAGGATCATCTTGTGGAGATCCCGGTTAGAACCTGTAAAAACATTCAATGCAAAATATATATATGAGATCATGTCATCGCTGAGGTAGGCATTCCCATACTCAGATCAAAACTGACTAGAAAACTAACTACTACTCTGATACAAGAACGATCTTGTAAAACATCACAAGTATATACTCATGTGGACACAGTATGGACGCAGCCATCTGTTTATGAATAGTCCATTATATAATGAATACAAAATTCCTCGCAGCCTGGATCGTGGAAACTAAATCCAGGGTCTTCATTTCTGCTTCCCGAAACAGTACGATTCTATCCATGAGAATGAATCTGTTGATGTCAAACATGGTAGAAACCACTTGATTACCAGTCAGTGATGTAAATTGTTAACAAGTGTGAGAGAAACCACCAGTGATGTCAATGGCTCTCAAAGTACCCAGTACAATCCATGAGATGCGAATAAATGTGTTGATGTCGAACATGTCACAGAATCCTTTGATCGAAGGTCAATGATGCAACCTGTCGTCAAAGGCGAGAAACCTACCATTGAGGCATGCAGATCCCAAGGTACTGACGATTTCTAGATCATATTTCTAGATAATGAGCTAAAGTCGATAGAAAGCGATCCGTCATAGGCAAGCCCACAACACGAAATCATAGATCAAGTTGAAGAAATTTAGTTGTAAGGACTGACTCAGGGATGGTCAAGATGGATGACAGATATTTTGCAGATGAATGGCTTATTGGCAGTGACCTCTTGAACACATAACGACACGACAGATGGCTTGGTGACAATTGACCCAAAGTTAATACCCAGAAACCAGCTGAAGACTTTCAATGTGATTTGATCAACTGTTAGGCAAAGGATTTCCCAAACCAGGTGAATGAAAGTGTCGTGTTCAAGAGTAGTTACAAAGTATGACAAACAAGCTCATTTTTCTCTCTTTTCCCCCACCATTTCTGGCAAGTACCTCTTTATTTTTGACAAGCTTGAGGAGGATAACATTTGCTTGATTATAAGCTCATCCTTCGGATGAGTCCAACTTAGTTTAAATTCGAACCCTAAGAAGGAGTGGTTCGTTCCTGTTTGTAATTGAACAGGTCCTTTACTGTGAAATTTTAACGAGTCCAGTATAGGAGAAACTCGACGTTTTTCAATTTTAGAGAGTCTGAAAAAACTTAAGAAGACTCCAGGGTTGACCATTTTTGTATGTTTGTGTCTCTCAAGCCCGAAAAAGTATAAAATAATACTTGAGAGAACCGCTTGATCTTTTACGACCAAGGAGTACTTTTCGTCATTAGTGCCCTTGATCTAAAAAAGTAAAAAAGCGATCAATGACACGTCGTTTTATAACCAATATCGAATTTGAAACGACAAAAATCTGACGATCTTTTCATGTTTTTATGGTCGGAAAAGAGCTGTAAGTGGACCGTCTTTTAATTCCATTTTAACGAGTTTAAAAGAAGAACTCGGCAATCTTTTCATGTTTCAGGAGTCAGAAAAGAGCTTAAAGGTGACTCTAAATGTTTTTTCATCGAAAATGATAGATTTCACCTGAATAATCCGTTACCTTGCACAAAAACACAAAAATTACTCATACCTGTTTGAAATGGATAAAAATGTCACAAAAATACCTTTTCAAAGTGAAACATAAACAAATTTGCAATTTATTTACTCAAGAAACTTTATAAAAAGGGCCTTTGTCAATTCATTTTTACCGTTTGAGTTTTGGGTGAGAAAATAGTGCTTTTGCTCAGAAAACTTCCCGTGAAGATTGCGGAAAATCCAACCGTCGGAATCAAACGCCGTCTTCTCCAGGTAATCCACATCATTCTACTCTTCATTTTTAACTGTTTCAATTTTTGTTTTAGTCATTTATTTCATTTTTGGGAGGGTTTTTAAGCATAAAACCTGTGCGCGGGGGCCCACAGGTTTACCACTGCTGGCCTGCGGACCCCGACTTTTTCTCCATTGGGAAAAAGCTTGGGGTCCGCACCTTCCATGTAGACAAGGTGCGGTCCCACGCACTGTGTCTAACCTGGAGGGTGCGGTCCCCGTCGCAAGGGTTTTTAACCCAAAAATTCTCAAAAATGGACCAATCAAAATAATTTATAGCAATTTAATTTATCCTTATACTTGATGCAGAGAGTACATCATGCTAGATTGGCGCAAACGAGAGCATGAGGACGTCGATGCTGCTACATGGAATCATCAGCCTTCACTTGATGCTTTGAGGGCGTGCGGCTTGTACAAATTCTGGGCCATTCCTGGCATGAGGGCTCAGGTGGATTTCTTATAGTGGTTGGTTGACATATGGAGCATACAGGACCAGTGTTTCTTCATTGGTGGCCACCAGCTCGAAATCGAGCCGGTGGACATATATTTCTTGACTAGTTTGGCTAAGAGAGGCGAAGACTTGACTCTGTTTGGGTCTAGGCCAGGTGGCCAGTCTGTCGATAGCCTCCAGCTAGAGTTCTGCAACAGCCAGGCTAGAGACAAAGGGATAGACATAAAGACCATATCCCGTCCTAAACTCATGGTGATTGCGTTTACTGTCACCAGACTTTGCGGGGCTGCCACATTACATATTGCCACCGGATCGCAGATGCGTATGGCAGTTGATTGCATTCGAGGCACCATCTTCAACTGGTGCGATGTCGTGTTGGCCAATCTGAAAGGCCAACTGACCAGGGCCAAAAACGGACAACTAAAGACCTTTGGTTATGGGGCTTTGGTTGTGAGTTTTGGCCTGGAGAGGGTTCCTATGCTGATCCTGCAACACCTTATTGTTGGAGCTGGGCTTCCTTGAGAGCCCAAACTGATGCGATGGGTCGCAGTTATGGCTCGTCACCTGGACGAGAGGACAGAGGTTGCTCGATTCAAACCTGAGTATTTCCAATGGCTGGAAAACCATGTTTTTTCTATTCAGGACTTCCCTTACGCTGGGATAGATTTTCGTGGTGACCCAGACATGGCTCTTCCACCAGGAGAGCAATGGGATGACTCGGGTAAAATCCTTGTCAACATTTTTCCTATTTTAATTTTTTTATTATTTTTCCATCGTCTCAAAATTGATAGCAAAAGTTTCAAATGCAGATGTGGGTCCACAGCAACCAGCCGCTCTCCGGCCTTACGAGAGGAAACAACCAGTTGCACCCGCACCAGCCCCATAGGACGAATCAGCAGAGGTTTTGGCCGAGTTGGAGGGTCATCTCGAGCGCTTGACAGGAGATATTCCGGAGACCACTATAGATGACATTCCTCGTCGACTTCAGTGCTATGTGATTGGGGTCTCGGGACTTTTTAGGAGGTTCCTTTGCAAGGTGGCCCGTGCAGTGGTTTCTTATAGAGATCATCACTAGTGATAAGATGATCGCCTATTGTGGGCACATATGACATTTTTGTTTTTTCTACTTATCATTTTTGCCGATCATAAGGTGTTTTTCAACCTATGATCGAGGACGATGTATTTTTTGACACACTCCTATATATATATCACTATTACCAGCTTATCTTGTAAATCATGTTATAGAATGGTTTTAAATTTACATGTATGATTATTGCAAATGTCTATTTAACATTCGAGAAGCAATTGCATCTGCTAATGTATTTAAAGATCTTGGAACATGCTGATATTCAATATAATCAAATTCACGTTCCAAGAGACACACTCTCAAAAATAATCTTAATAACACTGGATTTCTAATGGCATACACTCTATTAAGCTGTAATACAACGAGTTTAGAATCTAACCTCACTATCAAAATCTGAATCCCAAATGAAATAGATTCAGATAATAACTCAATCACTGCACTATACTCGGCAATGTTGTTCATTGTTTGACCGAGGCTTACCCCATGCATAGATACTAACTTGTCAGAGGGCGAATAGATAACCCAAGCTGCGGAAGAGATGTTCCGTGTATTACGACAAGCACCATCAGCGAAACCAATGTATGTTTGGAGAGGCATCGACATCTGCAATATCAAGAGTAAAACTAAGATAAGCAGGAATAATGACGAAAAGAAAAACACTCTCTAAGCTAAGCACACGGTTTAAACTAAAACACACCAGCTAGAAAGAAAAACTATCCTAACTAAAAATCTCCATACCCATTCTTTAAGCATAATACCTCTTCAAGTAAAGACCATTTCTGGGTTTACCCAAAGAGTCCCCGTCAAAGTCTACCAATTCATAGGCCCTTTTGCTAGCTTTCGCTTGACAACATAGGGACCATGCCACATAGGAACGAATTTTCCAGTGCCTAATTTATCATTAGCTTGATCGTAAACTAAGACTAGATCTCCTTCTGAAAAAAATTGAGGGGTCACATTTCGTTCATACTGAACTTTCATGCGTTTTGCATGAGTCTCGATCGCCAATGCAGCATCGCGTCGATTCTCATCTAATTGAGCCAAGTATAACAAATTCTTTTCCTCTTCAGAAGTGGCTGGAAGTAACTCGATGGCCATTTGCAGTGACGGGATTTCGCATTCAATGGGTAACACAGCTTCCAAACCATAGACTAGTTGGAAAGGAGTGAACCCTGTTGATGTTTTTACTGAAGTTCGGTATGCCCAAAGTGCTGAAAATAACATGTTGTGCCAATTCGACCGATGAATCCCAATGATTCGTCGGATCATGATAACTAAAACTTTTTGATGGATTCAACCAGACCATTAGCTTGTGGATAATAAGGGGTTGAACTATCGTGACGTAAACCAAGTTGGCCTGTAAGTTCGGTCATCATAACGTTTCGAAAATGACGCCCATGATCAGTGATTATCGCTTGCGGGACACCAAACCTAGCAATTATATGATTGAACACGAAAATTGCAGCTGTCTTGCTGTCTGCCTCAAATGTAGGCATCGCCTCGGCCCACTTGGTAAAACAATCTACTGCAAGGATGATATACGCATGCCCCCCGGCCGAGTGAGGGTTACATGTAATAAAATCGATACCCCATTTGGCAAAAGGACCAACGGCAATTATAGGGTGGAGAGGAGCAGGTGGAGCGCACATCTTTCGATCAAAAATTTGGCAGTTGCGGCATTTTCGGACCGTCGTAATACAATCTTTAAATAAAGACGGCCAAAAGTAGCCAGCGTGCAATATCTTTTGGGCTGTGGCATACCTAGACATATGACCGCCACACGCTCTAGAGTGACATTCATTTAGAACCCTTTCAGCTTCCTCGTGAGTTAAGCAACATCGGAAAACAGAGTCCGCCCCACGGCGATAAAGAGTATCTCCAATAATCCTGAATTGTTGGGACTGGAATTGAATTTTTCAACGTTCTGACCTTGAAATTTCTGGCCGAAAGGATTGGGTCTGGAGATAAATGATGATATCCCCATACCACGGATCTAAAGTGCTGATTAGAAACAAGGATTCATCCGCAATGGGCTCCTCCACCACAGTTTCCGTGTCAGCCCGCGGGAAGTCACACATTAACTCCGCAAAGACTAAAGATTTCTTAGACTTAGATTTCTCAAACTCCAAGTCGAACTCCTGCAGGATAACAATCCATTTAGAGTACTTTCCCCCTAGCAATTGCTTGGTCAAAATGTAGATCATAGGGTTGCAATCCGAAATTACTGTAGTTTTACGTAGTAAAATGTAGTGACGAAAACGTTGGACAGCTTGAACAGCTACCAATGCCAATTTCTCCACATGTGAGTATTTTAGCTCAGTTGGATTTAAAGTTCGACTAAGGTAATATATCACATGTTCAGTTCCGAATTCATCTTCCTGAACTAAGACCATTCCAATGGTGGAATGAGAAGCGCTGAGATACAAGAAGTAATCCTGGTTGTAGTTGGGAGGATGCAATAACGGTGCATGGGTCAACGCTTGTTTGAGTGCATCAAAAGATTTCTGAGCTATCTCATCCCAATAGAATGGAGTATTCCGCTTCAACAACCAGGTAAAACCCTTTGTAACCTTGGTGTAGTTAGGAATGAATCGTCGTAAAAAGTTTTCTTTCCCTTGCAAACTTTTGAGTTGGCGAAGACTCGAAGGAGGAGGCAATTTGATGATAGCTTCGACCTTCGAGGGATCAACGAGAATGCCGGCTTTCGAAACTACAAACCCCAGCAATCGACCTGTTTCTATACAGAAGACACATTTGTGTGCGTTCAACCGATCCGATAATGCCTACACCTCATAAAGATTGCTCATAAATGGACGAGGTGATCAGCTCGATGTAATGAATGAGCAGGCAAATCATCGAGATACGGTTGCACAATGTGCTTGATGTCATGAAACGCATAAGACATTGCCCTTTGAAAAGTTGCTCCAGCATTCTTGAGCCCAAAAGGTAACTTGCAATAAGCAAATGTCCCCCATGGACAAATGAAAGTCGTTTTTGGTTGATCGACAGGTAGAATATTGATTTGATTGTATCCGGAAAAACCATCCATGAAGGAGAATATTTCGCTGTTGGCACAATCATCAATAATTTGATCGATATAGGGAGTTGGGTAATTGTCCTTTGGACAGGCTCAATTAATGTCCCTATAGTCGATGCATATTCTTATTGTTCCCTGTTTTTTGTTAACCAGAACAATATTCGATACCCAATCCGTTAACGGGATCGGATAAATGAACCCTGCTTTCAGTAATTTTTCAACTTCTGCTTTAATTGCAGCAGCTTTTCTTGGGTGAATCTGACGCAAATGTTGTCAGACGGGTTTAGTGTCCGGGTAAGTCTTGATCTCATGAACAACAATCGCGGGATCAATTCCTGGCATTTCCTCATAGGACCAGGCAAACACGTCGCAGAATTCTTGAAATAGGGCCTTATATATCTGAATTTCGTCATCTGTACACGAGGCACCTATATGAATGTTCTCAACAATTCCGGGCTTAACCGAAATGTCAATAGGAATAGTTCGAGAGATGTTTCCCAAATTTAACTCTGAATCGAGATGCTTCATTGGATTCTGAGGTTCCTTGACATATTCAGTTGTAAAAATTGATGAGAAATCATTTTCAAAATGATCGTTCTCAGGTAAAAATGAAGATCTGTGATGGAGATCTTCCCATGGTAAATCATCTACACATAGGATTTCGCGAATTTGCTCATCAAAATGAACAAGTTCAGGAAACGTGATTAAATCCGAGCTTGATGTGAAAAGTGATTCCTCACGGACCACATTCAGGAAGTCAATTTCGGTTGAAGATGGGTCGATAAACGATTGCACGGCCTCATACGCAATTTCATATGGACTCAAAAGCAAGACATCACCAAAAGAGTCTATCTTAGATTCAGAAGGAATGATCCAAGGATCATCATAAACAATGGTGTCTGATGTAATCATATGAATGGTTGTGTTGGGTCCCTATAATACTAGTGATTACCCCATTACTATTGTAGTTATACCCCTTATTTATATTGTTGTGCTCCTATTACCCCCATGTTGTTATTTCTGTGCCCCATAGAATCCCTCTATTGTTATTTTTGTGGCTTTATATTATTATTGTTAGGTCAGCTGGATTATATTGTGACTCCTTAGACTCCTATATATAGAAAGGAGGTTTTGTCATTTCTATCATCCAAGAATTGTTCATTTATGTAATGTAAAGGAGGTTACCCCCTCGAAGAGGCTGAATTATAAGGCGTTGATCTATCTTTTCTATCTTTTCTTGAGCTGGTTTCATAACATTTCGTATCAGAGCTTTGGATTCTAGGGTTTCGCTGCTCCAAACAGGTCATCGTGGAATTTTTGCTATAATTTTTTTCTGTGACATTTCAGAAGTCGCAAAAAAAACCCATTTGAGAAGAAATCACGCTGAACCTTGGGTCTGAATTTCAGAGCTTTTCGCATGATATTTGCAGAGATATGATCTGAGGAAGTTGGTCTTTTTGCAGACTCCTGAATTACATTCAAGACAGGTGACCTGGGGAAAATCGTCATAACTTTCTCTCTGAGGATTGGATTGAAATTTCGTAAGAAGGTACAAAAAGAGGATGGACTGTAGTTTCTTGTATGTGTGTTTCAGATTCAAAGGTTGAAACAGTGACTCGTGGCACGTCGTACAAGTTCGCTCTGCTGAACCAGTCTAAAAGCAAGTCACTATGGGAGATTTCACATAACTCTTCCTTGGAGAATCCAATTTGGCTCAGACTTGTGGCATTGGAAAGAGGACGTAGAAGGCTACTACAGGTAGCAATTTCAGAACTGGATGATCTGAAATTACAGAGATACATCAGATTCAATATCAGGCTTCTATAAAGTGAAAAAAGGTGTGTAGTTTTTTTTTAAATTTTTGTGTAAGCTTGGTTTAACGGAATTCAAAGGGCATAGTAAAGCATTATTATCGGTAACTGATGCCCCAAGGAAAGAAAATTCAAACACCTAGTAAGGAACCTGAAAGCTCTAGCATTACTCATGAAGAAGAGGAAGAAATGCTACATGATATATCAAAATTACAAGAACAAGTGCAACAAATGTCACGCTCACAAAAGCTAACAGAAGCTAAGATAAGTGGCGTGGAATCTAAGGTAAATGGCGTGGAATCTAAGATAAAGGGCATGGAAGCTAAGATGGATGATTTGAAGATAGATTTGAAGACAGACATGGAAGAATTGAAGAAGTTGCTACAAGAAAGGGTCACTAAGGGTGAAAAGGTAGTAAAGGAAACTCATGATGAGAACAAAATAAATGTTAATCATGATTCCACAGACGCTAATGTTGGATCGAAGAATCACCATATTCCAAAAATCGATATGAGGAAGTTTGATGGCAAGGATCCCGCCACATGGATATTACAGATGGAGCAATTCTTCGATCTCAATAATGTGCAAAACGCACAAAAGGTACGTATGGCAACTGTATATTTAGAACCAAATCAGTTTGTATGGTATCAATGGCTTTGCTCTCGTAAACAATTTATCACTTGGGAAATTTTTACGGAAGAATTGATAGCACATTATGAAGATACAGAAAGCAACACTTTTTTTAGCCAATTGATAAGTCTCAAACAAAAGGGTTCAGTAATGGAGCACATTGAGGAGTTCCAAAAATTGAACATAAGGGTAAAAGATATTCCAGAAGAGCATAGGATTGATGTGTTCATAGGGTCTTTAAAGGATAATATCCAACATGACGTTCGCCTTTGGGAACTTGATTCATTAGAGAAGGCATTCAGGTTAGCAAGAAAAATGGAAAGCAAAATTATGGAAACCAGGAAGCATACCACTCACAACTATAAAGACGGAAGTGTTGTTGCCCCTAGTCTTCCACAACCTATAAGGTTGACACCACAACAATTGGAAGAAAAAAGAGCAAAAGGGCTTTGTTACAGTTGTGATAGCAAATACACTAAAGGTCATAAGTGTGCTGAGAAGAAATTATTCTACATAGATTGTGAAGAGGAAGAAGAAAAGGAGCAAGAAAGGTCAAAAGAAGAAGATATACTCCAGGAACAAAGCCTAGATGAAGAACAAATAAATCCGACCATATCTTGTAATGCATTGGCTGGAATTACCACTCCTCAAACCATCAAGATAGAAGGACAAATCAAGAAGAAAAAGGTAATAGTGTTGATTGATTCAGGAAGCACCCACAATTTTATTCATTGTAGGGTAGCAAAAGAATTGAATTGCTTCCTATATCTAGCACCAGAGTGTCAAGTGATGATTGCAAATGGAGGAACAATAAATTGCTTTGGAAAGTGCCATAATATCAAGCTATCCATGGGAGAATATGTATTTACTAGCCCAATGCTTTCCATTCCAATGGGAGGTGCTGATGTTGTACTAGGAGTCCAATGGCTACAATCCCTGGGTACAATAGCTTTTAATTTTCAAGAACTTTTCATCAAATTTTCTACGGAAGGAAAGGAAGTTGAATTAAGGGGTATTGCAGGGAAACCAAGAAAGATAATCGGCTCTAATAGCATGACAAAGCTTCTAAAAAAGGAGCAAAGAGGTGTAATTGCACAATTATGTTCGCTAGATGTTTCCACATTGGAATCATCTATTTCTCCAGATCTCCAAAAAGTCCTGGACAATCATTCCAAGGTATTTGAGACTCCAAAAGGTCTCCCACCTATGCGTAGTCATGATCATGCTATTCATCTGATTCCAGGAAGTGTTCCTCCAAACATCAGGCCGTATAGATATCCCTATGTCCAATAAAGTGAAATTGAGCGTATGGTTGCAGAAATGCTAGAGGCTGGTATATTTCAACCGAGTTAAAGTTCTTTCTTAGCTCCAGTAGTATTGGTGCACAAGAAGGATGGATCATGGCGCATGTGTCCGGATTATAGGGAGCTCAACAAGCTCACTATTAAAGATAAGTTCCCCATTCCTGTTATTGATGAATTACTGGATGAATTGCATGGATCAATTTACTTCACCAAGTTGGATCTTCATTTGGGATATCATCAAATCAGAATGAAGATTGAAGACATTCTGAAAATGGCATTTAGAATTCATGAGGGTCATTATGAATTTTTGGTCATGCCTTTTGGCCTTACCAATGCACCTTCAACATTTCAAGGTTTGATGAATTCAATTTTCAAACCATTCCTTAGAAAATTTGTGTTAGTATTTTTTGATGATATACTAATCTACATCAAGTCTTGGAAGGATCATGTTGAACATGTTGACAGGGTGCTACAACTATTGGAGGAGAAACAATTATATGCAAAAAGATCCAAATGTTTCTTTGGAGTCCACGAGGTGGAATATTTGGGTCATATTGTATCTCATGAAGGAGTTAAGGTAGACCCTAGCAAAATTAAAGCCATTAAGGAATGGAAAATCCCCACATCCATAAAGCATCTGCAAGGATTTCTTGGGTTGACAGGGTATTATCGCAAGTTTGTTAAGAATTATGGGAGCATAGCAGCACCTCTAACAACATTATTGAAGAAAGATTCATTTTCATGGACTCCGGAAGCAACAAAGGCCTTTGAACATCTTAAAGAGGCAATGTGCCAAGCACCGGTCTTAGCTACACCGGACTTCACAAAAACCTTTATTGTGGAATGTGATGCTTCAGGAAATGGAATTGGTGCTATTCTAATGCAAGATGAAAGACCCATTGCTTTTGAAAGTCGTCCAATCAAGGGAAAGTTTTTAAGCAAAGCTATTTATGAGAAGGAAATGTTGGCAATACTCCATGCACTTAAGAAATGGCAACCCTACCTAATGGGAAGACACTTCAAGGTAAAAACGGATCATGATAGCCTTAAATACTTTTTAGAACAAAGATTATCCTCTGAAGAGCAACAAAAGTGGGTCACAAAGATGTTGGGTTATGACTTTGAAATCATCTACAAAAAAGGGAAGCAAAATGTGCTAGCAGATGCACTCTCAAGAAAGGATGAGGATGTGGAAGCATTGTTGTGTGCCATTTCTATTATCCAACCAGATTGGATAAACGAAGCAAGGGAGGAAGGGAAGAATGACGAAGAAGTGTGGGCACTTATTCGAAATCTACAACAAGATTCCAGTACTTCTGATACATTTAGCTGGCAAAATGATTCGTTATGGTACAAAGATCGCTTATACCTCTGTAAGAATTCCCAGCTAAAAAAAAGATTCTTATGGAATTGCACACTTCTCCCTTAGGAGGGCACTCAGGATTTTTAAAAACTTACCACAAGGTTAAGAAGGAATTTTTTTGGGATGGCCTTAAATTAGATATTCAAAAGTTTGTGGCGGAATGTTTGGTTGTCGAGCAAAATAAAGTTGAAACAATTAAGACACCAGGTCTATTACAACCTTTATCCATTCCAAGCCAATGTTGGGAGGAGGTTTCAATGGATTTTATCACAGGTTTACCCAAGTCTGAGGGAAAGAGTGTCATCATGGTGGTAGTTGACAAAATTACCAAGTATGCACACTTTTGTGCATTATCACATCCATTTAAAGCCAGTACAGTTTCTACTGCATTTATGGAAACAGTTCAAAAGCTACATGGAAACCCAAAGATTATTGTAAGTGACAGAGATCCCATTTTCACTGGAAATTTTTGGACAGAATTATTTTCTTGTCTTGGTACTCAGTTAGCTCATAGCTCATCTTATCATCCTCAATCTGATGGGAAAACTAAGATAGTAAACAAATGTTTGGAAGGATATCTTCTTTGCTTTGTATCTGATAAACAGACACAATGGGTCAAATGGTTGCCTCTGGCTGAATGGTGGTATAACACTTCCTTCCATACAGCAACAAAAATGACCCCATTTATGGCACTTTATGGGTATCAACCACCATCCATCACATCATATTTAAGAGAAAATTCTAAGGTTCGGGCAGTGGAACATCACATCGAACACGAACAACAAGTCCTCCAACTCTTAAAGGATAACCTCGTGTTGGCACAAAATAGAATGAAACAACAGGCAGATCAACATCGCAGTGAAAGAAGTTTTGATGTAGGTGATTGGGTATTCCTACAGCTACAACCATATAAGCAAATGTCCCTAAAGAAAGCTAAGAAGGATAATAAATTATCACCAAAGTATTATGGTCCGTACAAGGTGTTGCAAAAGATTGGTACTATGGCATACAAATTGGAGCTTCCTGCAGCTTCTCAATTGCACCCAGTTTTCCATGTTTCATGTTTAAAGAAGGTTATAGGTGACAAGCTCCCAATTCAAACAATATTGCTAGAACTTGACGAGGAAGGAAAAATTATATTGGAACCGGAAGCAGTCATAGAAACAAGAACTTGACAGCTACGCAATCGATCAATTTCAGAGTATCTTATCAAGTGGAAGAACTTATCCGCTGAAGATTCCACATGGGAGGATGATAATTTTATGCAGAAGTATCCAGAACTACTCAAGCGTTGACGACAACACTTTTTTGAAGGAGAGGGGCATGTTGGGTCCCTATAATACTAGTGATTACCCCATTACTATTGTAGTTATACCCCTTATTTATATTGTTGTGCCTCTATTACCCCCATATTGTTATTTCTGTGCCCCATAGAATCCCTCTATTGTTATTTTTGTGGCTTTATATTATTATTGTTAGGCCGGCTGGATTATATTGTGACTCCTTAGACTCCTATATCTAGAAAGGAAGTTTTGTCATTTGTATCATCCAAGAATTGTTCATTTATGTAATGTAAAGGAGGTTGCCCCCTCGAAGAGGCTGAATTCTAAGGCGTTGATCTATCTTTTCTATCTTTTCTTGAGTTGGTTTCATAACAGGTTGCAAATGAAGATGATGCGTTGATCGGAGGAAAAGGAAAAGTTCCCAGTAAACCGGCATCTTTAACTAATCCTACTCCAACATCCTTATATGGGATAGTCATTTTACCGACATGCTGAATACTCTCAGAAGAGGCTGGGTCGGATGAAAAATAAGCCAGCTGGTCTATTGTTACGATCTTTCCATTATGTGGAAACTTTATTACTCGAAAGACCGATGAAACGACCGTTGTCATAGCGTAATACCAACTTCGACCCAAGAGAAGGTTGTAATCTAGAGGGGCATCAACCACCTCCACATCTAGACTAACAGTTTTTCCTTCAACCCCTATAGGCAAATCCTGTAGAATGCCAAAAGGATGAAACACACGGCCATCAAAGGCCTTTAGAATCATCGGGGATTGATTTAGCGAAGGAGAACCAAGCGATCTCCAACACTGTATCGACATAATACATGTTGAGTCTCCCTCATCAATTACAGTCCGATGAATAGGCCTGTTTTTTACTATCATTGGAATCTGGAAAGCCATTTGATGAGGCAAACGCGGTGTACTATTTTCTAGATCGAAAATTATTAGATTCGAGTCTTGAACATCAACAGATCCTATAGCCGACAAAAGTAATTTACGTTGTGCTGGACATGATTGCAGCACTTCCAAAGCCGACATTGCTAAGGGTGAAACAGCTAAATCCTCAACAATGTTATAATTCTAAGCCGCTCTAGCATGTGGATTGAAAGCTGACTTTCGAAGTATACCCTTGGTGGGCGGTTTGATTACCAAGTCTGGATTAGGTTTTTTGATCTGTAGTGGATCGGAACCGGGAGCTGAGGTAGATGGATTAGAATGAGAAGATTCTACTTCTTTACCATCAACAGGACTTTTACTACCATAATCTTGCGATCGAGTCACAATCCTAACATGGGACATCATCAGTATGGGTTCTTCATTGGCACTCGAGGACGAACCTATCATCTTACTGTCTTGAGCTGGAAAAGGATCCTTCAAAACAACAGGAGTTTGGGAACCTTTGACAATCTTCGCAACCACTGCACGATGATGGAAGTCTCTTGTAAAATGTTCATCATCACAAATGAGACAAGGATAACGAGGTTTGCGCTTTTCATCATTGGATTCCGCCTTTTCAGGTTTCTCCTTTGAATTTTTGTCCGTTTTATTCTTCTTCTTTCCTTTCTTCTTCCCACTGGATTTTGATTTGGCTGTAGATGATTCTACAACGTGAATATCAGCGGAAATCTCTGCAGAAGAATATCCTGTTGGGGAATCAGGCAAGGTTATGATAGGAGAAGAATTCTTGGAAGACTTCTTCTTACTTTTAGTGTTAACCGTGCCAATCATACCATCGAAGGCATGAGATCCCGAAGGAGCTGCAGCGATTTGATTTTGCTTGGGAAGATCGGGGATTTTCTCGTGTAACATACCTGACTGAGTATAGACCAAGTCAAGGTACTGTGCTTGAGCAATTACTTGCTCCTCAGTAACAACTCCGGCTTTAGCAACATCTTCAGTGATCTTTGGCAACAAAGATTTTACAAACCACTCGGCCAAGATCTGATCCGGAATAAATACCTTCACTAAACGCCGTCGACGTCTCCAATCATGAATATGATCTGAAATGTAAGTGGATGTCGATTGTTTTAATGAATTTAACAATTCCGTGCCATTGTCATATCGGACTGGCAACTGAAAATGAGTTAAAAATGAGGTAGCTAACTGACTAAAATTGTAAAAAGTGCCTCGCGGTAACTCAATGTACCACTTGGCCGCGAGACCAATTAGAGTGCGCTGGAAAAGTCTAAGATGGATTGAATCATCTGAAATGGAGTTAGACGCACATCAAAGGTGGTAAGTCATCACATGGTTCGACGGGTCCTCTCCTAATTTACCTTCGAACTTAGGAATGTCACTGGGAAACTTATTCGGCATTGGCGGCCAAAACGGAAGATAATTAATGGGATCGTTCGTTAGGCACGACAAGTCAGGCAAGTCCAAAGTTGCGATAAACGGTAACTACCGATTAGGATCCCTAAAACTTTGGGTCATGAGACCAGCCCCAGGAGGAAGATATCCAGGATAACTAGGAATAGGAATTGCGTTTGGGATATTGTATCCTCTCGGAAAACCAGGATTAACCGGACCGTACTGGGGTTGTTGAGGTTGTTGATAAGTGTACCCAGGGTACGGTTGATACTGATAGACTGGCTGCTGCACAGCATGACCGAATTGGTACTGTCCCTGGTACGGTTGATAAGTAAATTGTGGTTGACTTGTGACAACCGCACTTGAACCAGGTTGTCCTACAGGAATCTGAACCGAAGTTTGAATCGTAGATCTAGATGGTGGTAAAAATGTTTGAGGAGTAGATACAGGAACAGTAGAAACCAGAGCTGTCGATACTCCAGAAGTAGGTGGGGTAGATTGAACAGATGTTGCAGCAGTTGTAGCAGTCGTTTGAGGCGGAGTACGAGGTGTACTAGGCCCAGGCTGAGAAACTACCAAAGGTACAGAAGTTTGAATATTAGACTGGACTGGTTGCTGGGGTGTACCAAAAACTAAGGGTTGTCCAGTTTGAGATGACAACTATACATTTGGCTGCAACACCTGTTGAGTTTGCGATGGATCCCACAGTATATTCATTCCGGGGTATTGACCCATAACTGGTTGAGAATACTGAGGACCATAACCGGGTTGAGGGTAGGATTGATAATTGAAAGGTACATTTCCCGTTCCTTGAACATACGTTTGACCGGAGGGTGGTTGGAAACCTTGGTTCGAGTACTGACCTTGGGGTTGATACCCTTTAGGCACGTACTGATACTGGGGTTGACCTTGAGGTATAAATTGATACTGGGGTTGACCTTGGGGTACATATTGAGTCTGGGGTTGACCTTGAGGAATGTACTGTCCCGTAGGTATGTTCTGTCCTTGAGGTTGCCCCCCAGATGCAAATTGTGTACCTTGAGGTTGTCCCCCAGGCAAGAATTGAGGCTGCCCCCCAGGCGGTAACTGGCCACCTTGAGGTTGGGGATTGGGAATAGAACCTGACATCATAAGAATGTCTTCTACGCTCAACGGCTTAGTACAATTGCTTCCAGTTAATAACCCTTGCTCAATGGGTTGAGGAGATGCTCCCGAAAAAGTACCAGAAAGTGACTGATACCTAGAGGGAACAGAAGGACCGCCGTACAAAAAGGATTTGGGTGATTGAGTAAACATGGATGACTAATTCGACATATTTAACGAAGGATAATAACATCTAGGTGTTGGGTGATAAGGAGTACGAGGTGGTGAAAAACTTAACCCTGAGTTTTCCAAAAAATTAGTCAAAGAAAGATACCAAGAACTGCTCCTAGGTGGACTGTAAAAAATTGATTCATGCTCCCTTAGCTCAATAACAGGTTGATTTTTAGGGATAGGGATACCTACTTCTTCTTCCAGAGCAAGTTCTTCAATAGCAATAAGTCCAGAAGGAAGATCTTGGGTGATTACTCTTTCTACCCTAGGTGAAGCAGGACCACTAGAAACTGGAGAAGCAAACCCCGATGTCAGAGTAGCAGCAAATTCACTTTCAGGCTCGGATATTTCAGGTTCCTCACCTATATCACTAGCAGATGAAAAGCTACCAGTAACTTTGGAAACAGACACTAACTACGGATTATAATCTACCACTGACGTTTGAAAAATCAGGATGTACTATCAAAGAAGATTCTCCTTCTTCAGGTGACCCAACTCTACTGTCTCTAGGAGTTACAAGGACTTTCAAGCCTTCAATCTGGCTCGGTACTTCCTCATGAGGTTGGCCCCGAAGTCTACGGGACTTCCTCAGTAACTCAGCCACGTTTACAAACTCAGGAGATTGGCCCCGAAGTCTACGGGACTGCCTCGGTAATTCAGCCACAGTTAAAAACTTTTAACTACTCCACACGCAAACAAAGTAAAATCTCAATGAAAAGCACCTAAAGTCTCTAAAGAACCAAACAAATTTGAATCACACGCCTAAAGAATCTAGGAGATCAAACACACACAAACAGTAACTTTCCATACTGAAAACACTAGTTGGTGATGAAATCCAACGTCACAGAGTTCAATACAGAAATGGCGGTTGGAACAGTTACCCCGGCAACCTGCTTAATGAATAGACTGGCACAAATTCCTCCACTTAACCGTCTCGAGTGAAGAGAACCCCCCAGAAAATCCAAGTGAGTCTAGCCGACGTCTGCTCCAGGTACAGTGGGATCTTCCCACCACTGTCACCTCAAGAAGAATCCTAAAGAATATGGCCACTAAGGTTACCAACTGAAACAAATATACCTGGGGGAAAAATCTACGATCCGATACGCATGCAAGGGTAGAGTAGCAAGCTCAATCCCCTTGAAGGCTCCTTGACATAATCCAAGGTTTACCAACAAGTGACCCCAGGCTCCTCGACAATGGTTAATCCGAGGTTTACCATTTTTAATACGTGAATATCTGGCGTCGTTCCCAATGAGGAAGGATTGATTCCCACACTGGTTCGGACACGATCTCGTGCTTCTCCTTTAAGATGAGCATTCCCAAAGCATAAATGCAACAATTGGATTTCTTCCCTACCACAAGATACAGCTACTTGTTTGTTTTTACTGTCTTGGAGAGTTAATTACTCTCCTACTCCAAGACACTAGCCTAAGCTAAGTTGGTGTATCAGAGCCCTAGAAATAAAAATGTTACTAGATGAATTTTACTTTAAGCATTAATTTTATTGGTTTTTGTTTAAGTCAAAAGGTGTGAAGATGAAACTCGTGGTATGAAGACTCGACTCAAAAATCACTAAAAATGCACCTAAGATGATTTAAACAATCTTTTTCTCTTCGATGAACTTCTAACTAAGAAAGAGTTTGAGAATGCAAATATTTTGTAAACACAAATCTTTCTCAATCAAACAAATTAAAAGAAGATCTTTTGTCCTTTTCCAATGCACTCAAAACGAGACAACTAGTTATTTCACAAAAATTTCCCTTTTTCGTTTCAAAGCACTCAACCACTACAAAACAAACTTTTTTTCAAAAGAGATTTTTTATATTTCCTTATAAAACACTCAAAACTAATGAAAATGACTAACTTTGAGATCTATAAATTATAAAAAACCTATTTGAAGTCAAAGCCTACTAAATGTCTTTTTTAAGGATGTTTTACTTAGCTAGATGTAAGCTAAGGACTAATTTATGCAGAATCACAAATAAGTCAAGAACAACCAATTTTGTTTTCTTTTTGAAAATGAAAATCCAAACTTTTAAACACAAGCTTTTTGAAGTTTTGTAAAGAGAAAACTCAAAGCGGATTCCTCAACAAGGGGAGATTTCATAAATGGTCAAACTCATAAGAAGGCTAGTAGACACTAAGGTGATCTGAAGTCCCTACAGCTTCTAAGCCCAGAGCCACTACACAACCAAAATGAAAAACAAGCCCAACAAGCAAAACTCCTAGGAATTTCACCTAAAACCCTAACACCAACGAAATCAACCTAAGGAAAGCTTCTGACAAGTTCTATGCAGGTCTGGGCAGTGGATAACAATTTCTAAACAAAAACTAAGCTGACTAACAGAGGAAATCTTAGGTTTTTCAAAATTTTAAAAGGGTCCGCAGGCCCACAGTTGACACAGGTGCGGTCCCGCTCTGTGCTAAAAGCCAACGTGCGGATAGGTACGCACTGTGTCAAACGGCTAGGGTGCGGTCCTCTCCCAAAGCTATGAAAAACAAAAAATAACCCTGGATCTACAAAATCTAGCCAATTTTACACACCATAAGCCAAAAACAGAAACAAAAACACAGTTTCTCAGGTCAAAGTAAAAACAAGGAAAACAATCAAGTCCCCAGTGGAGTCGCCATTTTGTCACACGGAATAAGTCGATCTTGCGGACAAGATAGACCTTCCTAGAATCTAAAGAAGACCTAATGACAAGCAAACCAACCAGACACTATCTTTCTCTAAATATGCTTTTATAAACAATGGCAAACAAGTGTTTTTAGGACCTACCTTAGGTCCAACGCAAGTTTGTGGATGCCCTCGCTCCTTCGATCCAAATGAGCTCCTTTGTCGCGAATCTGCAAACACAAACAAGGCAAACAAATTAAATAGCACCTGAAAAGCCAATATCATAAAACATATTCAACATGAAAGTCAAGGAGTCCATGAAACAAATAACATGAGATACTTGTTGAGAAAAATGAGTTTGATTGTATTAATTCAAAAGAAGAAGAACTTTAAAACATGTGCCTTGACGCTGTACAAGCTCCTCCCAGGGTCCAACAAGAAGTCTCCTCTACTTTGACAAGTTTCACTCACTCCCCAATGAAGCCAAAAAAGGTATGTGATCTCTCCTCTTAGGCTCAACTAGGAAGTCTTGATTTCACCAGCATTTACCCTCAAAAATGTTCAGCTTCTAACCTCTCCAGCAACCAGCCCAATGCCTGTATTTATAGTGCAATGGAGGGAGGTTACTAGGTCCTCCTTCAAAAGGATAAAGCCCTCCTTCAAAGGGATAGCTTCTCTCATCAAGGGATTAGCTCCTTCTCTTTTGGGATGCATGAACCACCTCAGAGAGAACAATCCACGTCAAAATTCCTTCTAGAATCCTCTAGAATTAACCCAAAGTGAGTTTTTTAAGATAAAACTTGCGCATTTTGACTTTCACAGGGGTCCACACCCACACCATTAGGGACAGAGCAGGCAGGTCTGCAGTGTTTGTACACAGAAGGTGCGAGACCGCAGGTGACAGTGAGAGAAAGTGTGGAACCAGAGTTACATTGATTTTTAATGTCTTTCTCTCATTTCCAAAGCTTGACTTGAAGAGCTGAGGTCTGAGACTTGCTTAGGAGGACAGTACAAGTGATGATAGACCCATACTGACTACAAATAATCATGGTGATGATATTTTTGTGTAACACCATTGAAACATGAGTAAATGATGGTTACTCATGACGAAAGTTGACATATGGTACGACAAGTATTAAGAGGAGGTGGACCTCAAAGTACAAGTGTCACTTTATGATGGAATTCAGTTTTGAGAGGTGACAAAGTGACCCTTCTTGGAAAACTGTTTTCCTAGTGAGGTATCAAATCACCAAAAATTGAGGTATGAAAGGATGTTTTCCCTCCAATTTGGATTCATTTGCTAAGTGAGCTAGGGTGAATTTGGAGAGGAGAAAAAGGCCCTAAATCTTATGGAGATCGTAGCAGATAAATTGACCATCAGAATCAGGATCTGCAGCTTTCAGGTAGGTGGCCTTACTCATCTCAAGATGGCCTTAATGCTTCTTGGAATGATGGTTCTTGGTGAATAATTAAGGGAAGAGGAAAACGAGAATGAACTACTAGAGGCAGTCTAGAATCATCTTCACCCACTAAGTCAAACATGGTGACTAGGTGGACATAGAGTAGAATATTTGAAGATATGGTATCAAATGTCTACGATATGCGATGTGCATATGGCTTGCCGGAGAGGCTGGTAGAACAAACTATCTGAGGAATGGGAGGATAATCGACCATACCTAGATCCAGTGGGATCTAGGCTGAGACTTATGTTAAGATGGCCAAAGGAAAACCATCATGCCCCCAAGCATGGAATATTGATCTGGTATGCAAAGGTGGGAATGATACCCCCCTAGCAGGAGGAGTTTGTGGAGTACCATTGTGTTTCGAGTGCTCGAAAAAAAAGGATTCATGCATCTCGGCCCAACTTGGCATGAGATCCTACAAAGGAGATGTGGGGGCTTATGTGCCCCCCCCCCCCCAATATGCTTTGGGCATACCAGACTTATTTCGAGCTATGGGCTCCAAAAACTTATATAATACATAATGAGATTATGCATTTTTATATGACGATGATGGTTTGCCATTGGTTTGGTTTTCTTCTATGGTATACATGTGATAAATGCCTATCTAGAATGTTGTTTTCAATGGTATCTACATAGTTATTTTGGGCTCTAAGCACATGAATGAAAGTAATGGTTTAAAATTCACGTACCAACAACTTAACTCGTAGATATTTTCTAAATAGGACTTGTTTATGCACATGATACACACCATTCAATTGCATGACAAGTAGCAAGGAATATAAACGAACATGAATATGAAGGATGCGATGAGCGAGGGAATCGGCTAACAAACCTATCACTGCATCATATTCATCCTGATTATTGGTGGCAGATCCAATGCACATGTCATTTGAAAGGACTAATGTATGTAATGGGGTAAAAATGGCCTAGGCTACCGAGGCTAGATTCTGGGAGAAGCAATCTGCACCGTTGGCATGACCAATATACGATGTGGATGATGGATCCATTTGAAAGGTGCAAAAGACAACGGAAGAGATGATGCAATCTACCTAACCTCATGGTAGAAATAAAGACATGAAAATCAAAGGGATGTGCTATGAGAAAAATTTCTTGAGCTAGAGTGCATTGGGAGAATTGGGAAGGAAATGGCCTTCAAAATCCTCTGAATAAATGCCCCCTTACTTGAGTGTAGGGGTAATCAAGGGTAGACATAGCTTCCATGGTGTCCTTATCAGGTTGAGAGATGGGCGGACGGGAGGAAGACTAACTACATGATGCAACAGCATCACTTGGTGCATCAACCTGAGAAATAAGGTTCATATATGCATCATCTTGAATGGTAGACGACAGGCTAATAGATGGAGGATCTACGGATGTTGAGACTTGGGATTCTATCGAAGGAGGTTCAATAGAAAAGTGCGTAGAAACCTCAAAAAGGTTTTCCTATGAGGGACTCAAGGATGACGACAGGTAAAGCATGTGGCCTGTGGTGTCTGTCATCTCAACATCGGGGGGAGGGATCACAATAGTGGGGCTAGAGTCTCCTTATTCTAGTTGACTAGTGGTACCAAAAGCCATGGGTAGAGGAGTAGATGATCCACTACAAGTGTCCTCGTATTCGCAAAGTGCTTCAAGGTAGTCATGAAATTCATCGAGATGAGGGCAACAATGGGAATAATGACCATGATGATCACACAGGGCACAAGGGTGGCTTGTGGGCAATGCTTTGAGTTTCTTAGGTGGTCCTGGTAAGTTAACATGGACTTCCGGGATATTGGACTCAGGGAACGCTTCATGAACCGAAGGTTTGAGTTGAGGAAGTTCAGAACAATTATTGGTGGCATGCCCAACAACTTCACACAAAGTGCATTGATGTGACAACTTTGGGGCTTTGGGGGCTTGAGAAGCTTGGGTAGCCTTGTCCTTAGGTTTGTTCCTCTTAGCTTTGCCCCCCTGTCTGGATGTTGTCACAATAGGAGCGGGTTCCTATTAAGGTTGCGGTGGAACTAGAGCAATGACAAGGGTCATAGGGACCTGTTGAACCAGGGTCAAAGCATGGTATGGTCGTCGCTGACTAGGAAAAGTGCTTGCTAGGGGATCAATGTACCACACTGGGATCCCCAAAGTCATGTTAGGAAGGAAAAGCAAAATGATGATAGGGATAAAAAAGGTTCCCAAAGGAGGAAACAAGAAAGGTATCTGTCCTGCAGGGAAATTTCCCCGTGGAACAACTCCTGGATGGTTAAGACCTAGAGGAGCGGTTCTTGATGGGAACATAGGAGAGGCACCCACAAATAGAGGAGGTCCTGGGTGGGTGGATCCAGATGAATTGGCTGAGATGGTAACAACAAAGTGATGAGGAGCTGGCTTTTGATCAGAGGTATTGACCTCGTCAGAATCCATCATGAGGATCTGGTAGTCACCGAGACCAGAAGGTTGGGAGAGATGGGATGCTTGACCTGGTTGAGGTTGAGAAGCAACAAATCCTTGCTAAGGGAAAGGAATCATGAGCACTACCAGTTGACAGGGCACATGATTCTGAGGCAACTATTGACCTCTAGAAGCTACTTGAGCTTCCCACATTTGGCGCATCTGGGGTAAAAGAGGACACTCATGTGCATAGTGCCCATGTACACCACAACATGCACAAGGCTTGTTCATATGAATAGCCTTGTTTTGCTTGGGCTGGCTACCCTCTTATTGGTTGTTGGTGTTAAGCTAGTTCCCCTAGGATTCACTAGGCTAGTTACCTTGATTACCTTGCTTACCCTTGTTACCCTTCCCCTTATTCTTTCTCTTTGAATTTTGGGGATTGGTAGCACTCTTTTGTGCAAACACTTGACCCTAAGGGGGCTATGGCTAATGAGGCTGAGGATGCATGTGAAGCTGCGACACTAATGCTTGAGGGGCAGGAGTGTCAGGTTGTGCATAAGAAGGAGCAACAGTTTGGTAGACGGGTTGGGGCCCTGGAAACGTGTTTCTAGAAGGAGGAGCATAAATGTTGGAGGAATTGGTGCCCCCTACGAATAGCCATAACTCTGTTGAGAATATGGCGAAGAGTGTGAAAGGGATCCAACGATATCGTCAGCGACATGAGATGCCCCCGATGCATTGTCACTTCTAGGATGAGGGAGGTCTGGAATGACGGTATAGACATAACTAGATTGAGCATAAATTAGATCATATCTCAAAGTGATCTGGAGAGCTTCTTCCTCAATCTGAGGAAAATGGGACACGAAATCTTTCCCGATGGGGAATAAAAGGCTCTTAAGAAACCAATCTAGATAGACACAGTCTTTGAAAGGCGGGGCACAACATGTGCTCCTCCTTCGATGCCACTCTTGAACATGGTCAGGAAGGCGAGTAGTGGAGGACTGACAAAATGTGGTCAATAGCTCTATACTAGTGTCATACTGGAGAGGTAACTAGAAATATGATAATAACAGTTTAGCAAGCATCATGAAAATGGAATGAGAAGCGGAGGGCTAGTCTACATACTATTTTGCAGTGTCTCTAGTGAGCATGCATTGGAAGAGCCGAAGATGAATGGAGTCATCGGTTATGGAGTTGGACGAACACCACATGTGGAAGGATCATACATGGTTGGTAGGATGCTTGCTAGCAATACCTTCAAACTTTGGAATGTATGAGGGAATCTTAGTCGGCATAGAGGGCCAACTAACATGGTGGTGTATGGGGTTGTTTATCAACTGGTTAAGATCCGGTAGGCTTAACCCAACCACAAAGGGGAGCATGGGGGCTGCCGAAATAGTTCCTGAGACTATTGCACCTGATGTGACCACTGGTATAGTACTAGAGTCACCACCAGTTTGGGTTCTTGCACCAACTGTGGTTCCAGACATGGTGACGATATGTGGTGAAGGAGGCTCAAAATCAAATGAGGAATCAAAAGGACCATGAGAAGAGTCAGTATGGGGACTCAAAGGGATATGAACTCGAACTCGACGGGTAGGGATAATACGCCCAAGCAAAAACTGGGGTGAAGGCCTAATAGTCTCTGCGACACACCTTCGTGGTGCAATGATGGTAGGACACACAGAACACGGAAATGGTGAAGGGAGATCAATAATATATATTTCGTCTCTAATGGAGTCAGATAAATTTATTATGTTAAGTCTTGGCTTGGTGGTGTAAACCAAGCACCCTTCACTTAAGGTGTGTTTGTGTTTGCAAGTGTATTAATTGTTTAAGCCCAGATCATGTTTGTAACAAGGAAAAAATCTTACTGAAAATAAACTGAAATAAATAACAGAAGATGAACAACACAATAATTAACTAAACCCCACCAAAATTGGGTTTGCTAACACTGTACAGTTTGGTGGCTAAACTGATGGGAAATACACTGAAAATCTCAAGAGATCTGAATGTTGATATGACTGGGATCAAGTGACTCTAAGCTACTGGAAAGTGGTGCAGCAACAGTAAAAAAACCAGAGGGGAAGATCGCTGCAAAAATATAGGGATATGGGTGAAACACCTAGGGAAATCGATGGGACCCTAAGGGAATGACCAAACAAGTTTTTATTGTAAAAATATGGATGGTAGAAACCTATCTTATCATATCTAAAACAAAATGTTACAGATCTGGAAAATGTGGCCGAAGGCGCTGCAGAAACTAAGACTTTGGACTCAGCTAAACTCCTCCTAGAAAGGTGGAAGTGTACTAGAAGCCCTTAGGGAGGCTAAATTTGACTTCGAGGAGTAAATCAAAGTGGATCAAGGCCTAATCGGGGTGAGGTAGAGGTCATACACCCAGCAGACAACTCTCAGCAAAACCCAGAAATAGATCTAAGAAAAACCTAGAAACCCAGAAATCGCAGGTTCTGACCTATTTTTTGCTGAAATCGCACTTTTTGGGATGAAAGCTACATTCTGAAGCCCAGATCACACCTTTTGGGCTGAAAAGTCTGATTTATGTTCTGAGGATAATGGTATGCAAATTTCGGAAAAAAAAAAGTGTCACCTTTGTCGTCGTTGATTCCTGTGACTTGCGAAAACGACCAAAACGACCAGAAAGCTTGCAGAAGTCAGAAATTTATGAGATCTAGGGTTAAAAAGCTAGGAAACATTAAGAGAAATGAAAAAGAAGAAACCCTAAGCTGAAAACCAAAGGTCACCCAGGTTTCTGGATCTGAAGTATAAAACCCAGTAGAGTCACCAATTTTGTATTGGAGACCCAGGTTTTTGAATCAGAATTATTCCCCAGCAGAGTGGCCAATTTGTTGTAGTGTTTTCTTCTCAAAGATGTACGAAAAGAACCCACTTAAGATTGTGGATGAAAAACAATATAAACAATATAAGTGGCTGTTAAACATTGTAGATCTGTAGCAACTAATAGAAACAAAACCTGCCAAAGATCGGATCTATGCTACAATCATAGTTAAACAACAAAAAGAAATAAAATAACTCCAATCATCCAATGGAAACCAGATATGTAAAGAATAATTTTATAATAACACTTGTGACAAGAATAGATAAATGTTACCAGTTCCCCTCTATGGGATGGGTTCTTGGCTATCCTCAAATGTCTTCAGCTTCTGTAGAGTCTCTCTCCTCTATAATGCATAAACCCAGCAAAAATATAGTGTGCGACAATGAAAATAATCAAAGTTACAACACTGAGTGCACTAATGAAAATAATCAAAAGTGAATAATGAATGGAAAATGCTTCTATTTATAACAACATATTGAGTTATCCTCGAATAATGAGCAATAATAAAATATTATTGATCTCATCCTTGGAATAACCACTTGGAATATTTTATTATATTTGGTTAGGATGGAAAAAGTATTCAAACTTCTATTTAGAAATCATAAATAAATAAATGATTTATTTATCATCTCAAGGAATTACTTAAGGAATAATGAACAAATAAGGATTTATTTAATTATTCCTAAGTGATTTAGTCAAATTTGACAAAGAATAATAATTAATTAGTGATTAATTAATTATTCTTATAGAAAAATAAGATAATTAATTATTTATCTGTTCATTTTTCATGATTGGGTCAAATATGACAAGGAATAATAATAAAACAATGGTTAAATTAATTATTCCTAGAAGAAAATCAAATAAATAGTGATTTATTTAATTATTCTTCATGGGTTTAAATATAAATTACTTAACAAAGGTGATTTATTAAGTAATTTCTCACAGTGAAATCAATTTTACTATGGTAAAATTGGCTTTACATGGTGTACTTCGATCCATCTAGTAAATTAGGCTAGATCATCAATTTTTTGGTGATAACAATATCTTTGCAAGAGCATGAAAATATAATTTGTGACCTTTGCGAGAGATGGGAATAATATATAATCAAATTTAAAGGAGAACATAAAAAATACAATGGTTGAGCTGCAAATGAATGTGGCAAGGATGGAGTATGAGAAGATACAACTCAGACAATTAATGCATTCGAGAGTTAGTTATAGGGATCCTTCAACCAATTGCAACATGTACTTGATGGAAAAAATTCTGATGTGTAAAAAGAATGCTATCATCACCAATAAGCCTTTATAGGTTGATACCTCATGAATTTATAGAAGCATACAGGGCTTGTATAAATCAAGAAAAAGACTTGCTTTGTGAATTGTACCAACAAGGTTTTATGTTACCTTTTAACAAAAGATACAATCACAACCCTTGCATAGGGGATGTCTAGTTGATATTCTCTATATCTTATTTGAGAAATTAGGCCAATTGGTCGTCAAAAATTTACATTCATTGAGTAAATATTGATAACAAACTATGGGTTAGAGGAGAATATGAAATACCTTTATAGGTGATACAAGAACAACAAATGTTGGAAAATTCCTCAGAGAATGAAAAGATTATCACCAGCAAGAGCCAATAGGCCATTGCATATTGCACAAACTAGATTGAAACATTGAAGATTGATGAAAAAATATGATGTAAACCAAGGTGGGATGCCTCAGGAAAAACCCAAGATAGAGATCCCTTTAACCACCATAACTTAAAGATAACTTTAACAAGGGCTTCTACATTTATTTATTGCATGGAAGAATGTGGGAATAATTAGATCGGTCTTAATTTTCATTATCCGATGATTTGGATGCCAACAAGGACATGTAAAAAATCATATAACTTGAAAAAGAAAGAAGAGATTGCATGTTGGAATGAAAATTTGGGAAAAGGCAAGATATCTTCATGTTGATGAAGAAAGACATTGTGACTATAGTAGTAAAAACATTCATGAATGTCCCTCTTCACTCTCAGTTCAGACTAACTGATATGTTGTTACTGACCTTCACTAGCTCACCATTGTTGACATTCACTCCCTCACTGCTGCTGACACTCACTAGCTCATCGTTTCTCACACTCATTTCCAATGTTGTGGTAACTCATAGTCTGTAGACGCAGAAACTTTGTTGTTGTGATATATATTATTATCATGTAATATATCATCATTAGCAATTAAAAATTACCAAATACTAGTAAAATCATGTTTTACATGTTTTCCTTTTTGCTGCTCTTAGGTTAAATTCTGTTGCTAAAAATTTTGTTACATATATGTTGCCTTCATTTCAATTTAGATTTCATGTTTTTTACCTAGAAATATTAGGTCATAAATCCTTTAATTTCTTTCATCTTTAAATTTATTTTTCAAGTATTTTATTTCTAAAAAATGTTAATAACTATATATACTTAGATATATTAGATATAATAAATCACTTTATTTGGGTTTTAAGTTATATGATAAATCATCCATTCTTCAGGTTTTGTAGGCTATGCAAATCCACATCTAGCTAAGATATATGTCAGATTGAAGTGACATATATTGCTGTGTCTATATTCTGTTTTCCTTACTACTGTGGAATAAAAATCTGAGAAATTTTTTCGATATATTGTTCAGGCCTTTATATTCATGGTTATCCTAAGAGGATCTCAATGTAGGTAGTGGCATGCAACCACATCTACAATGCAGGTTTCAATGCACATACCCTTATATCTATACCTGTAGCATTTCAATGTTTCTTATGAAAACTTGTTGGCATCAACTTTGTTTGGTTCAAATTTTATAGAGTTTGGGAGCCATCCAAGGTTTAGAATTAGGGTTTTGGTACATTTTATATTGGAGTTGTTCATTTTGCATGATATGGAAGATTTGATTGAAATTCTGATGGAATAGGTTCATTAGAATTGTATCCAATCTTAAATATGTTTATGAGGAAAACATTTGACACCTATCCACATATATCAACCACATTTATTAATGTGTTTGTGCTATTCTTAGTTGTATACATCATCTAATGAATAATATGAAGAATGTAGTATCATCAAATGTCTTAGTGCTAGTGTTAGTCTTAGTCGTATTGATCTTAATGTTGGGAAAACTTGTTAATGTTATGCAAGCTCCCTCATCAATATTAAAAATGTGTGTTCAGGATTGTCTCAAATTAACCAAATTATGAGGAATTATGTGTAAAGTGTTATGTGCCTTTTATGATAAATTTATGATTTTAATTAGGTGTTTAAAACACATATACAACAAGTAAATTGCAGAGAATTAAAACACAACAAACTCATAACAAAAAGCTAATAAAGGAGTTCACCCCTCCTGGGCTACATCTCCTTGGACCTACTTCAATGGCTAGGCCTTTTTTGTATTAATGGTCAATTCTATAATTGCATGCACTTGCAGTACTCCAACAGATTTGCAACCTACTCCATTCGATCCAGAAGACCCAAAATCCCCAAAAATGATTATCCAAGCTCTGCAATTGGACTTCCACTGATCTAGGATTGACCTCCTCTCCTAGTGGCCCTAGGCTTCCGTAAACTTCAACGTAAAAAAATCACGTACAGAAGTGCCTTTCTACCTCTGCAACCTATTCCATTATGTTTAGAGCATCTAAATCATCTAGTAATGACTCTTTCTGAGCCAAAATTGGTCGAAAATTGAAGAAGTTATGGTCTCTTCAGTTTTCCCTAGGAAAACTCCACCAAAACTGGAGAACTCCAGTTAACTCTACCAAATTTGAAGTTATGCCGAATTTATTAGACCCGTCAAAACTACCACCAAGTTAAATTGAAATTAATTAATGGTTAATCATGGGATAATTAATATAAACTCCACTTAGCGCGTTAATGGCGTGCAGTTAGCATAAGCGCTTAATTAGTGGATAAACATGTTTTAATTGCCACTAAACTCCATTTAATCTGCAAGGTTATTAATTAGCATTTAATGCTGGCTCTTGGCATCGATGTTCGTCACATGTTGGTGGTTACTTCCCGATCCGCCAACGGCTTAAATTTTAAATACAATGTGTGCCCCATACTTGTTAAGAAGCATGTTGTGGTATGGCGGTAAGTCATGGGGCTTGTGTGGGCGAGGTTGCGGGTTCAACTACACTGACCTGCAAAAAAAATTTTACAATGTGTGTTGATTCTACTAGGCCTTTGGGGAGGGACACGTGGCGACCTCTAAGCTTGCCACGTGACACCTTCTCATTGGTCCTTCCCTGTCCAATGAAAAAAACACCAACTCACCAAACTGTCAACCAATTAGAAAGTGCCACTTGGTGTGACCTCACTGGCCATTGACCAAAATTTGGCCTGCATAGTCACCTACCACGTCAATAGTATGGACTGCTGATTGTGCAGTGACTGTACCTTTTTTTGGTGTGCAAAATTCCATTGTTTGGCAAAGCAGACAGAAGTCCATATCTTCCTCATACGAACTCTTTTTTTAGTGAAACGAATTGCATTTGGATCGCATCGCCGTGCAAGATGCGGTTGTTTAGATTTTGATTGATTGCTAGCACTTTTATTTTTGAGCAAATTTTTTTCCCTAATCCAGATTCTGATCACTCCTTCCCACTGATAGACTTTTGGACCCACAAAATTTGGTTATCTAATGAGAGCTGAATACTCTTCTCCTTCCCAAGTTCTATTAGCTGATTCTACTTGGAAAAATATCCATGACAACCACTTGAGTTCACTGACATGCCTTGCCTTGCAAATGGCTTAGCACTTCAACCACTGTTCTCCTTTTGCTACTGACCCAATCCAACACTTGGTGGCTTCTTACTGATTAAACACCCTACTATACCAAAGCGATCCCTCGGTGCTTGGAAAGCTGGCTGATGGCCTTCCCACTAAGAATCATGTTCCTCCTTTGCAACACATGCATTCGATGCAAGCTTCTCCTTGGAAACCACTTTTCCAAGTTAAGCCCATCTGAGTGAACTACAACAATGAGTTCCAATATCAGTAATAGAAAGAAAATAAATGACCATCCTTTTACCTCCATGGCTCCAAATTCCATATCTGGAAGAATGCATTCGCCATATCTTTCTCTTCTTGGCCTCAACGCATCAAATCACATTGTAGAACATTTGATATTTTACAAGGGCTGCAAAATGTTTTGGAATTTTTGTCCACTTTCGCTTCTTGATTCCATCATCCTCCAATATTAACATGCTGCTCATGTCATGATTTGAGAATGAAGGCTAATCATGAGCCTCTTTCTCAAGCATGGACCTTCTAAAATCATGTGACATCTTGTCACAAGAAACACCATTAACCTTGAAAAACACTCATGCAAGAATATAACTTGACAGCCTCTTCGTTTTGTTTCTTCAAAGCAACAAATGTCACATCATGTGAACATCACCATGTACTCTTACATCTTGGTGTATAAACCATCGAATAAACACAAGTCGAAAAAAATGCTTCTTTAAACAACTGACTTTCACGTCAAACAAATGCATGTACAACAACTTGACTATTTACAACAGTAATTCCACATTCTCATGAAACATTTTGTCACATCTCCCTTTCATCTTTGGAGACAAAATCAACTCTTCCAAGTTGATATAATATGCATGTAACAATCAATCGACCACACAAGTCGACATTCATGCATTTGCAAATGATCAACATTCTCAAGTTGACAACATACATATTAACAAAGCAATCAATTTACACAAGTCAATCACTCATGCATGTTCAAGCACAATAAAACTATTAAAAATTCCACTATTCACACACAAAAAATCTCATGCATGTATAACAATTCTCAACTCTCTCACAAGTACAATCACAAGTACCAGAATACCATTGGTATGTACAAGTACTTAAAGAGCTGAAATGACCAAATTTTCTGCAATAAAGTGAGTCAACATACTCCACTTTTGAACACCTTCTTGGCATAAACATGTAAGTTCAAGAATGCAACATGCATGCAAATTTGTAGTTGCAAATTTCCATGTTTGTTGCATCTATGTGAGTCAACATAAATCTACTTTTCCAGTGTCTTGCTTCATCCAATATGCAACATACTTTCAAGAGAAAAGAAATGCATCCAAATAACAAGGAAATGCATCAATAAGGAAAGATTTGCATGAATTATCAAAAGAAATGAAAGGCCTTAATTGGTTAAGAAATCTAACCATATCTTTCCAAACCATTTCAATGGCGCTTCTTTCAGCTGCACTTCATCATGTGTATCATCTTGACCCACGTCAATTATGGAATCTTCTCTTCCATTCTTGCCAAAATCTCTCTTCACCTTCTTCAAATGTCGTGGATGACTTGTTGGATGCAAATTCTCCTTTGTCACCTTCTTGAAGAGGTGACTTTGATGAGGTAGTGGCTCTCTTTGGAATACTAACAAGGGTTTCGATGACCTTAGAGATTTCAACATCCTCTTTTTTTCATTTCCACTAGTTGCATGCTTATGAGAATATTCTTGCAAAGTGGCTATAAAAATTTTGCATTCCTCATGAACACAAACTTCACAAGCTTTAGGTAATGAACACATAATGAAAGTCCTTCTTGGAACACCTTCATGTGCCTCCTTGGCTTTGGAGCATTCTCCATCATGTTGTCCACAACCAAGACCCAAATACCTAGGCCTTTCCTCAACAACAATTGGCTCAACTATGCCCTGTGCATGTTTGCCTAACCCTTTACATTCATATCCCAACTTCATCAATAATTTGAACCCTATTCCTCTAGTGTTTCTTTCAGAAGCACCAAAACATTCATTTTGAGAGGAAATTGAAGATAAAATTGAATGGCATACCTCATTTTCATGCACATACTTGGCTAGGGTTTCCTTGGCATCATGGAGTTGAATATCCATCTCATGAATTTTTTCAAGAAGCTCTTGCTTCTCCTCCTTCATGGCCATCAACTCCTCTTGAAGTATCATGTTCTCCTTCCTATCTTCATATAGCTCTTGCACCATGTCTCTCATGATGATAATCTCTTGCAACATCTCTTCATCAAAGAGTCTTGCTAAGGAAGATGGATTAGAAACATCACTTGTTGACACTGCCATCACACTTGTAATGCATCAAAAAGCTTCACAAGGATTCAAAAAGTTTCTCAACAAAGAAGCATCTCCCTTATTCATCTTACACACATAAACTTGCACACAGTTAATTTTCTCCTTGCACAAATACAAAACCAATAGCTAATTTCTAGCTAACCTTGGAAAACCATTTCATGGTTAAAATGGGAAAAACAGTGCTCTAATGCTATGCAAGCTCCCTCATCAATATTAAAAATGTGTGTTTATGATCATCTCAAATTAACCAAATTGTGAGGAATTATGTGTCAAGTGTTATGTGTCTTTTATGAGCAGTTTATGAGTTTAATTAGGTGTTTAAAACACATATACATCAAGTAAATTTCTGAGAAGTAAAACACAGCAAACTCATAACAGAAAGCTGATAAAGGAGTTCACCCCTCCTAGGCTACATCTCCTTGGACCTACTTCAATGGCTAGGCCCTCTTTGGATTAATGGTCAATTATCTGATTACATGCACCTATAGTGCTCCAAAGGCTTTGCAACCTGCTCCATTGGATTCAGAAGTCCCAAAAGCCCCAAAAATGACAATCCAAGCTCTACAATTAGACTTCAGCTAATCTAGGTTTGACCTCCTCTCCTTGTGGCCCTAGGCTTCCTTAAACTTCAACGTAGAAAAATCACATACAAAAGTGCCTTTCTGCCTCTGCAACATGTTCCATTATGTTCATAACATCCAAATCATATAGGAATGATTCTTTCTGAGCCAAAATTGGTCGAAAATTGAAGAAATTATTGTCTCTATAGTTTTCCCTAGGAAAACTCCACCAAAACTGGAGAAACTCCAGTTAACTCCGCCAAATTTGGAGTTATGCCAAATTTATCGGACCCGCCAAAACTACCCCCAAGTTAAACCAAAATTAATTAATTTTTAATCATGGGTTAATTAGTATAAACTCCACTTAGTGCATTAATGGTGCGCGATTAGCATAAACGCTTAATTAGTGGATAAACATGTTTTAATTACCAATAAACTCCATTTAATCCGCATGGTTAACAACTAGTATTTAATGCTAGCTCTTGGCATAGGTATCGGTCACATGCTGGCGGTTACTTGGTGGTTATCTCCCAATCTGCCAACAACTTAAATTTTAAATGCAACTTGCGCCCCATACTTCTTAAGAAGCATATTGTGGTATAACAATAAGTTGTGGGGTTTGTGCGGGTGAGGTCGCGGGTTCAACTCCGCTAACCTGCAAACAAAATTTTGCATTGCGCACCGATTCTACCAGGCCTTTGGGGAGGGACATGTGGTGGCCTCTAGGATTGCCACATGTCACGTTCTCATTGGTCCTTCCCTGTCCAATGAAAAATGCCAACTCACCAGACTGTCAACCAATCAGAAAGAGCCACTTGACATGACATCATTGGCCATTGACCAAACTTTGACCTGCACAGTCACCTTCCATGTCAACAATACATATTGCTACCTGTGCAGTGACTGTACTTTTTCTTTGTTGTCGCAAAATTCCTCTGTTTGGCAAAGCAAACAAAAGTCTCTATCTTCCTCATACAAACTCTGTTTTGAGTGAAATGAGTTGCATTGGGATCGTATCGCCCAGACGGATGCGGTCGTTCAGCTTTTGACCAATTCTGAGCAATTTTATTTTTGAGCAAATTTTTGCCCCTAATCTAGATTCCGATCACATATACATCATCATCATCTAGTCTTAGTCTTAGTGTCATCTTCCATAGCATACTAAACAATCAATGTATTGAAAGACTAAATGTAGATGCATGGAATTATTTATTGGCCTATTTGACAATTGAGGAAAATTTCCCAAATTAGCAAACATAGCGTCACCACCTATCTAACCTACATGAACATATTCAACACAAAAATAATACATGTAATACATGTAATACACTAATTAATATTAGAAACACATTGAAAACAAAATTATCACAACAAACCTGGAAAACCATGCATTGCTGGAGCAAGGGTGGCCTCGCCTGTTGAGTTGTTTAAACTCAAATGGTTCATCTTCTTTTGCAACAATATTCACATAAATTTCCAATCTTGCATTTTGTTTTCTTGTTTTTATTCCCTTTTTTGGGCCTAGGAAACTCTTCTTCCTCTTCAAATATGACTCAAAAGCACCCAACCCACACGTGAAGTCATAATCCATAATATGAAGATTGTTTGTGTCATCAAACATTTCTTTAACCAAACAAATCAACTATTCAATCTTGGTCAAAGTATCAAGAGGATTGTTTCGAAGCAGGTCTAAGTAGCTAAATAACTCCTCTTTTATGGCTTTGAAGCCATTGAATAATTTCTAGTGTGATGATTTAATAATGGGTTTGAATCCATTGAACGATAAAACAACCAACCCACTTTTATGGCATGCTTGCAAATGTTGTTACAAATAGACCATGGGAAATCACAAGTTATGAAATTTGTGTGATGACAAGTGTCAAGATATTTCTTATTAGGTTTAGATTGACTCCTCACCAAAAAAGCATGAGACATTCTCTCATGAGGGTTGAAATCACTATATAGAATTCTTTTTTCCTTTTCCATTGATGATTCAAACTATTTCTCTTTCTTGTAATTATTCAAATATCCTTCCTTTTTCATAATTTCCTTAAACTGATAATAGGGTTCAACATTTGTTAGAAAAATATATATCAACCAATCCATCCTATGAGTACATTTCTTCTTCTATCAGATAGAAAATTTGTCTCTAGGTAACAATGATATGACTCCACGACATTGTTTGTCTCCTAATTTGCATGGGGAAATCCCAATATCCTTTTACCCATATCCCTAATTACAGAATATTTGGGTTAGTGAAGACATTTCATCCGTATGTAAACCAAAAAGAGAAATGTAAGAAAGAGTATGTGAACTTACAAATCTTGTCACCGACAACCCAATTCTTGTGGAAATAGTCTAATAACATATCCTCGTTAGCAAATTTGTTGAATAACACATTAATTGCAATGTTCACTTCATCACTGGAACAACCTCTCATAATAGAACCCAAATCCCTAACTATCTCTTTTTCTATTTCTAAACTATTGGCCATTCAATTGACATTTTTTAGCCATGCTCTACATACGTGCCAAACGCACAGGATAACATTGCACCTTGTGATTCTCCAGCCACATTCAATTCATTTCAAGCACGTTCTTTTTAGAATAAATACAAGTTACATTGTAAAATAAAATGATTGAAGTTACCTTAAAACACTGATTTCAGTCAATGCATCATCAACCATGAAGGCATTAACTTTTCAATTATAATCAACTTGGTGATGCCTATGCATGAGGTGCTCCAACCATAGTGAAATGTCCTGTGATGTATTACGTGATGCCATGAACCATGCAATTGGCACCCCACTTTGTTTCTCATCAAACACCATGAGTGTGTACAACTAATACTATCACATTAAAAAAACATATGAAGTCAACTTTAGCTCATTAATCATTATCAATCACTACAAATCAAATTATTGTACTAGATCAATCATTCTTAATACACTCACCCCATATTTATTTGTGTTGAATGTTGAATCCATGGCTATTAAGAGATTATTTTATAGCTTAGCCATGGTCTCCAACACCCACTTTGTTTTAATTCCAAAAATAAAAGGGATGTCTCCACCATTGGGCTTTTGATAAAAGAAAAAATCGTCTTGGTGTTTTTTATACCAAAGTTTCACACTCATTTCATCCTTATGCAATTGATACTTTTCTTTCATTAGACGATTATAGATGTTAACATATTTCCTGCACAAAAATAAATCCCTATCTCTAGTTGTGGCATTCATGTCAACATATTTATTTACATTTTTACAATCTGAGTCAATCAACACTTCAAAGAAGAAACAAATCTCTACATAGGAAACCATGTCCCTTGATAACTTTGGTTGATGTAGGGACCTAGCATCACCTGAAGTGTCATGTTGGCCATGACAAGACCATCCTTGGCTATCTTCATGTTCATACATGGTATATGTTATTATCACTATGTCGGGGATTTTATCCATAACTTTTACAATGAAATGACATTGGAAACCCTCTTTTTTGCAAATGAGGATCTTCGTTTCATTTCATTTTGTCCTCTTCTGTCCTCGGGGCCATATGAATAAGCATAGTTGCATAAAAATGTTTGAAAAGGTAAATACATATTAGAAAATGATAGAGCATGTTAATACCAACATCTAAACAATGCATCTCTAAAAAACATAAACTTCATGTTGCAAGGAAGCATAAGACCTTGAGCCTGGGCATTAATTTGTACCCGTGTGAAAGAACATGGAGCATCTAAGTTCATTTCCTCTCCTCTAATGAAGTCTAGAATTCTATGTGAAGGGATTTTTGCAATCTGATCAATCTCCATGTTATTTCCATGTAGTTCAAACCAATCTAAATCCCTTTTAGAAAATAAGATATTTTCTTTAGGGCCTTGCACCAGAAGGGAAACTATTGTTTCCCATTTGACTTGTTTTACCATTTTGTGACCCAAGAAGTTGTTGCAATGGTGACCCAGCATGTTGTTACAACAGTGACTCAAAAATGTGTTGTAGTAATGACCAAGAAAGTTGCTCCAACAGTGACCCGAAGAGTTGCCGCAATGATGACCTTGCGAGTTGCCGCAACATTGAACCAATGAGTTACTACAATGTTGAATAAGTGAGTTTCCACAATGGTGAACCTGTGAATTGTTGTAAAGTTGAACTAGCGAGCCATTTCATCCATCCTTGTTAAAATAACTTATCTACATTTGAAAATTCAAGTGTGATATCCAAAAAATGTGGAGAATGCAGACATATATTAAACATGACCTAAAGATGGCATAAAAAAATTCATTTTCATTAAAACTATAGGTTTCTTTATTAGTGAATACCCAATGCTTGACAACTAAATTTTTTGTAAAGATCTCCTCTTTCTCCTATATTTTTTGGGTGAGGGGGCACAAGCTACATAATATTTACTGCATAAATTAAAAGCGCAACCTAGGATGACATTTTCTTTCCAGAACAATAAGTTGTGTTTTCCTTCCACATAGTAATGCCTGCATAAAAAAAATAAGAAACCTAGAACTTACTGTTGCACTTCAGTGTTTGTGACGCAAAGTTTCGCTCATCATTTCATAGGCACATTGAGTTGCAGGTGTAGTGGATTTCGAATGAACAGGTCCATAGAGAGCATGGATTTCAAAACTCGAAGGTGGGATTTGGGTGGTGGATTGATCCATTAATTCGTTGTGGGGTTTCTCCTTAGTGTTTTTGACGCCAAGTTTCGCTCATCGTCTCATAGGCATGTCAGGTTGCAAGTGCAAGGGATTTCGAATTAACGGATCCATTGAGAGAATGAATTTCAGAACATCAAAGGCCAAAATTGGTCAATTGATCAATCCATTAATTTGTCGCACGACAGTAGGAAAAAGGTCCCATCATTTGTAGTGAACTAGAGCCTGCAAATGAAACAACTGACCTACAAATGATAACAATGATGAATGATGGAGACAGACGAAGATGGACAGTTCTTCTCGACGACGACGAGGAGGGAGAGGGTGGAGGAGTCTACTAGAAGGGTCTTGCTGACGACAAGTCGTTGTGAAATCTAAAGGGTGTTTCGTCAACTTGTTAGACTACACCGTAGTTTAAATTTTGATGAGTGATTTAGGTATTTGGCAAATTTTAATGAGTGATTTAGATAAAGGGAAAGTTAGACAATCTACTTAGATGCAGAATCCATTTCTTATTATCATTCCTTGGTAGATTTGCTGGAAATAAGATTCGTATAGGCACAGAAAGAAATACTAAGAAAAATTGTATTAATGGCATTATCTAGTTGGACACCGTTGGAATACAATTAGCTAAAAATGACATTCTTATACACACAAAAAGGAATATAAAGAAGATTGAAGTAATGACATGATCTCTTTAGATGCTACTTAGATGCTATTGACATACATTTAATAAACAATTTTTGGTATTACAAAACTACATTAGCTAGACTAATAAAATATTGTAATTTATTCTACTAAAAATAACTACCTTCAATCTTACCTTCCAATTATTAAAATAAATAAATTCAAATCTCATGCATCCACATCATAAAACCACATATATTAAAAACAAATAACTATGATCATCATCAAAATTCCACTTAGAAAAGTAAATTTGAAATTCCAAACCTACACACCACAAAAAAAAACTATTAAAAAAAATATTATTTACAATTTAACAACCGAAACACTAGTCTTCCAACAACTCAATCAATCAGTTAGCATCCATAAACAAGTTAGCAGGCCAGGATTGGCTAGCAGGTTGCAGTTATTTCACTTATTACATATTAATGTACCAAAGATTGAAATTGACACCGCAAATTGGAATTAAAAACGTGGATCCCACTTATTTTCATATCTCACAAATTCCTCCAAACTGGTTTTTGGGTTTAGCGCACATATGGTAGGAGGTGAAGGTGGAGGGTGAGGAGGGGAAAGTAATGGGTGCTCGTGTTGGCTACCGGCGAAGGACGGCACCAGCGGTTGTCTCCTCCTACTTAATTTCACAGATCTATGCCCACACGCATAATTCTTCGTCATATGCCCTAAATGTCTCATATTTCTACCTTGAAAACGCCACAGATCCGCCTCACCCATACCAATTTGCAGCTCGTTTCATACCACCAAAAGCTCCCGAGAGATCAAAAAATTGACAATATGGCGAAATAGCAGTCATTTCTAATAATGTAATTAAGATTGAGAGACGTTACCATGTTTGGAGTAGAAAAAGCAGCAGAAAGAGCCAAGACGGGATTGGGGAATCTACTCCTTGAGCCACCACCACAGCAGGTCATTGTACTCAATGAGATTTGAATTGCAATCTCTTGAGCTTCGCCCAAAGAGACTTACCGTTAAACCACTCATTACTATACTATGGAAGGCAATTGTTAGAAAAACAGCAGAAAGAGCAATAGATACATCGAATGAAGAATTATTAATGATGGTCTAATAATTATCACACTGTACTTTATTTTCTTTCAACAGCTTACATGCTATTGTTCATAGATGTAGTTTTGCCAGAGATTGGAACACAAAACTAAACTACAACCTCAGAACTAGGTAACATGTTGCTGCTATTCCTATGTTTATATATGTTGTAAATCTCATTTATCCGTTGAACAACTAATAGTCAAATATGGTTGTGTTTGACTAAGTAAACCTAAAATACCGGTAAAACTATTGCAAATCGATTCCAAACACCAAACTAAATACCAACAATTACTAAAAATTCTCCTAAACTCTGAGTAAAGCCTGGAAAGTGAAAACCACGGATTTTTATTTTGGGAAAACTATTAGTGTCATAAATATCTATTTGTTTGCTTCAGTGCAAAGACTCGATGCATTGAATAACTATCGCGGTAGACTACGAGTTGAACCTTGATAATTTACGCCACCTGAATAAATTTTAGTTGATTATCTTGCTGCTTTCAATCTGGATAATTGGGCAGCAAGATTTTGTGGTTTTTCTGGTAAGCTGTATTTTAACAAATATTTTTGTTTTTGTAATGTGTTGTTGTCCCGAGTGGTTGGGACAGTGCAATATTGCCCTCCCCACCTGGGTTCAAAACTACCTATACATGTCGGGTTCCTGTACGCAATGTTTGTAAGAAATATGCTGGGTTGTTGTCTGTTGACGCAACATTTGTTCGGATATTGTAATCATGATGTAATACAATGCTTCTTCCTTAAGGATTTCCCCTTAAAAAAAACAAATATTTTTTTTTTCTTTATAATGCACTATTTATTTGGTTATGTCATATTCAATGATGTCAAGGTGTATATGTATGGTAACATTCAAAAATAATTAATCCTTGTCCAAACCTCCTTCCTTACTAGCGGGCTAATGGCATCATCCAAAATTCTGCCCAACTGCACCTCCGATCATAAACCCATAAGTCTCGAGCTCTCCATGGATGGTTTTCTTGGACGCATTCCATTTAGATTTAGTCCATTATGGATTCAGCAAGAGGGGTTCAATGAGGTGGTTGCTGAAGTCTGGAACAGGAAAATTTAGGGATCCCCTTTCTTCGTGTGGGAAGAAAAGTTGCGGGCTCTTAAGAGAAGGCTCAAGGAGTGGGCTAAAGCTTTGAAAACACCTGCTGCCAAGAGAAAAGAGTCTATAGAAAACCTTGCTGCCCTCCAATCTTCAATGGAGAATTCAGTTATTACCCAAAGTCTGCTCCAAAAAGAAGTTGAATTGCAAAAAGCCCTTCATAAAGCTAGTAGGGACGAAGAGGAGTATTGGAGACAAAAATCTAGAAATTTATGGTTACAGGCTGGCGACAAAAATACTAGTTTTTTCCACAAGCATGCCGAAGCTCGAAAGCAATTCAAAAATGTTTCAGAAATCCGATTCCAAGATACAGTGGTTAATGATTTTGTAGGCATCAAGAGAGCAGCATTCTCCTTTTTTAAAGATCTCTATTCAGCTCCTGAAGACCAGCCTATAGATCCTCAAGCATATCCGTATAATCTAATCCCCTCATGTGTGCATGACCCTGTCAATAATATGCTGACTGCCCCGATCAACATGGACGAGCTCAAGAAAGCCTTGGATTGCATGGAACCGGATAAAGCGCCAGGGCCTGATGGGTTCACTGCTAGGTTCTTTCAGTCTTGTTGGTCAATTATCAACAAAGACCTTCTGAGAATGGTAAGGAAGTCCCAATTATGCGCAAAGATAGGAGGCAGCACCAATTCAGCCTTCCTGGCATTGCTTCCGAAAGAAAAAGGAGCTTCAGATTTCAGTAGATTTCGTCCCATTTCATTGTGCAATACTAGCTATAAACTGATTACCAAAATAATATCCATTCGCCTCAAGAATATTTTGCCGGACATCATACCGGAGAACCAAGGAGGCTTCATCAAAGGGAGAAAGATACTGGATAATATTGTGCTGGTTCAAGAGGCCGTTCATTCAAGTGGCCAGAGAAAAGAGAAAGGAATGGTAATAAAACTCGATTTGGCTAATGCCTTTGATAGCGTGAGGCATGACTTCCTGTTTGCTGTTATGACAAAAATGGGCTTCTCAACAAACTTCACAAATTGGGTGAAAGCCTGCATTGCCTCTCCTTGGATTGCACCATTGGTAAATGGAAGATCGACTGAATTTTTTACAGCCTCCAGGGGATTAAGACAAGGTTGTCCGCTGTCCCCGCTTCTCTATGCTATACAAGCCTCAGTGCTTAGTTTCCAGCTTGACTTCTGTCAGCAAATCCAAATTCTGCCAGGCCTCAGAATGGTGCAAAATGTCAAAGATATAAACCACGCCCAATTTGCCGACGATACACTGCTTCTGGGTGGAGCGAGCATTAATTCGGCCAGTTCCTTTAAAAAGGAACTGGACATCTATAAGGAAGCATCCGGCAGCAAGATTAACTACTCAAAAAGTACAATCTATGGCTGGAATTGCTCAGCTAAAAATCTTGCTGACATAGCTAGGTTACTTGAAATGAAAATTTGTCAGGACTGGGAATCATTCAAATATCTTGGGATCCCAATTTTCAGATCCATCCCTAAAGTTTCCCATTGGATGCCCCTTTTGGACAAGCTCAAGCTCAGAATACATGCCTGGGGAGCCTCCTGGCTGAACACTGCTGGGAAAATTATCCTTATAAAATCTGTCTTAACAAGCATGCCTCTTTTTCAGCACTCCATTCTCCTTGCCCCCAAAACCTTTCTCAGCAAAATGGATGGTATGCTGAGGAGATTCCTGTGGGAAGGGGGGAAAAACAATGAAAGAAGGCTTCATTTAGTAAATGGGGATACCATTAAGAGACCATTCATAGAAGGAGGTCTGCAAATGAGAGACTTGGCTGCCCAAAATCTCGCTCTAGGCTCAAAAATTTTGTGGAATATTGTGGCAGGGAAAATAAGCTGGAGCAAGAAAGTACTGTGGAAGAAATACTTTCAAGGTCAACGTTTGAGATGTCTAGACCTTCCTCCAAAAAACTCCAAAGGTTCCCCAATATCCAAGCTTTGTATCACGGCTCTGGACAACTTCAGCCCCAACCTCTACTGGATCCCAGGCAATGGGACAAAAATAAGAATTTGGAAAGATCAGATTCTTGGAGACCAGCCACTACATCATATAAAAGGCCTGGCAAATATTAAACTATGGCTGCATTCCAACAATAAGGAAACACTTTGGGACATATCCAACTGGACGGAGGATGCCGAAAGAAGATGGGACAGCTGGAATCTTGGAGAGGTACCACACCATTTGCAATCTGAAGCTTCTTTACTCTTAGACAAACTGCAAGGAAAATCCCCTATGTTAGCAACAGCCAAGGACAAAAGAGGGTGGGGCTCCCATTCTGGTTCCTTCTCGGTTGCTGAAGGATACAAAAGTTTAATTGCTATCCCGAATGTTCCTCCAGACCCAACGCAATGGAAATTCATATGGAGCTTTCCTTCTCTCCCAAAAATAGACTTCTTCTGCTGGACGCTTGCTCATAACAGTATTCTCACAGGAGACAACCTGAGAAAACGGGGAATGGAAGGGCCTTCCAGATGCCCATTATGTATATCAGAGGAAGAAACAGCTGATCACCTGTTGCTGTTGTGCCCCTTTGCCAAGGCAGTCTGGAAGGGGGTTCTGAGTTCAAGGGCGGACAAGATTGAGCTACCAAAAAATGTGCCAACCCTGCTTCACGAGTGGGCCAAGCTATCATCATTCTGCCTCAATAAAAAAAACCTTCTTAAGACTGCTTGGATGTGGATCCCTAAATATATCTGCTGGAAGTTATGGCTGGAAAGGAATAACAGAATATTCAGAGGAGAAATCTGCACTCCAAACAACGTTATATCCAAAATTAAAGCTATCCTGGGTGAGACTTTGGAAGCTAAGCCAGCCTTAAGGAATGAAGCAAAGTTGGACAATGAGGAGGAGCTGTGGCTGAAAGATATTGTTCCGAATAATCAATCCATCCCTACTACGCCAGCGACTTGCCATGCTATGTGGGAAATTCGCCTGGAAGAACAGGAATTTCTAAAGTGGAGATCGGCTCTAGATGACCATTGTCTATTCTTCGACGAGGCCTCTAAAGGCAATCCAGGAGCTGCGGGTGGAGGTGGAGTTCTGCTGAATCCTGATGGTTCTACTTTACTCAGGTATCATTGGGGTCTGGGAATCGAATCAAACAATAGAGCTGAGGCTCTAGCTTTGTGGCAGGGGCTGACTCTGGCTCTTAATCAGAATATTCAATCGCTGTCGGTCTTCGGAGACTCTCGGCTCATCATTCAAGCAATGAACTCTTCCTCGAATCCGTTGCAGATCCACTTAGGCCAAATTCTCAAGAAAATTAGACCCATGCTGGCTAAGTTTCGGAAAATCTCCTTCTTCCACATAATGAGGCAGCTAAATACTCAAGCTGATTCGGAAGCCAATCTTGGCTCAGCTAGAAGCCAAAGAACCCTCTCAGTCAACTTTGAGGAATCTCTCTGCACCATCCCTTAATAGGCTTAACCAGGAAATCTGTTATTTTTTATGTATTGGGGATCAGCTACTGAACCAGCTATCTCGGATACCCTTCAGGCTTTTGCTGTTCTAGTTCCAGGGTTCAGTTACACCAAGCTCCAAGGGCAGGCAACCAAGAAAAGTTAGGCATTGGATTCTCTGTTTCTGGTTGGCCCTATACTCTCTGTTCCAAAAAGGCTCCGACTTGAGCGTTGTGTGTTTGATAGGATGATTGCACTGTACAGGTGTGCTCCAGGTAGAAATGAAAGAGTTTTCACTGGTTCCCCAATCACTTTTCTGAAGAAAACCAAGAATGGCAGCATTAAGTCTGGACCCTTTATCCGTCCTTTAATTCTTAAGCTTGTTGAGACTGGTAGCAGCATAACCCTTTCTAGGCGCTAGATTAACTTCAAAAAGATGATCTTGTGTCAGGCTATCCAGCGGTACCATCGACTCGCCTCCTACAAAGGGAAATATGAAATTAGCATTAGCGCAAAACAGGGTATCAACTTACAGTCCATCAGCCTCGAAGACAAGCAAGACAGTTGCTTGTAGTAATACTCTCTGTCAATTAAAAAATGAATGCTCCAAACTTTGTGATCAATGCTCATACAGCGTTCAATATCTCTCGGCAATTACATCCACTGCAGGAACATTAGTGGAGGATAGGTTGAGATTGAAGATCAGAGATGGAAGACGGCATTTCAAATCACCAAGTTGAAGCAGCTCAGATCCGGAATGTCCAACTGGCAGCAGAGATAGAGGACGGCATTTCATTTTCCAGGTTGAAGCAAGTCAAACTCAGAATTCTTCCAGAGGCAACAGGTAACAACCAAGGATTGTGTGGACAAAAGATCCGTTAATGATGTTCAGATCCTTTAGGCAGAGGCTCTGCGAATCTTCTCCACAAAAGGCGACTCTGTGACAAAGAATGCCCATGGACTCACTGTGTAACAAGATTTCAGAGAGAAAAGAAAAATGAGGAATTTATTCCATTGTAAAAAGCACGCGGTAGCTGTTTTGCCGCCCTTCAAAAAACTAACCGTTAAAGTCAAAAAAAAAACATTCAAAAATAATTAAATTAATAAAATAATTATATTTATTAAGTAAATTAGTAATATTTAAATTATTAAATTTCAATAATTATATATATATATATATATACACCATCCAACATTACCCATATATATATATATATAGATATAATTCAACATTACCTTATAAACATTCTATGTAATCCAACTACTTGTATATCTATTATAAAATGTTCCACTTTATTTTTTCCCTTTCATATTATTGTTTGTTTGCCTAATTCTATTTATTTTGTATATTGGATATTGTGCAACATGGCTTTAGCTTTAGCTTTATGTTTGGGAATAATCCATAAGGTCAAATGCTTTTAGATAGTCGTTAATCTATATATACTCCAATTTAATTTTATATAAAATTTTATAAAATTTTATATAATATATGTTTGTTTGTTTGTTTTGTTTTGTTTTGTTTTGTTATTGTTGGTTGTTTGTTTGTTTTTGTTTTTGTTTTTTGTTTTTTTTCAAGGGAGTAGAGCAAATAGTGATAGGGTGTTTTGTTAAGGTGTGGTGTCAAAGTTAATGGTTCAAAACTCCATGGGAAAAATTAACCATGTTAAGTGTGGCCCAAGATAGGTGTGATCCCTCGGTTATTTTAATGGCTTAGATGCCTTCGGGTTGGGACTACTTAAATGACAAATCCAAAACTCCATGGGAAAAAATCCAACCACGCTAAGTGTGGCCCAAGACAAGTGTGATCCCTGAGTGATTTTGATGATTTAGATGCCCTTGAATTGAGACTACTTAAATGAAAAATTAGACATGTCTGTGATCCCTGAGTGATTTTGATTATTTAAATGCCCTTGAATTAAGACTACTTAAATGAAAAATTAGACATGTCAATGATCTCAGAACTCACATTACCTAACAAAAAAAATAAAATTATATATATAAACACACAATTTTACTTAAAAATAATATTTATAAGAAATTTTCATTTTTCTAAATTAATTAAATCATTTTTAACCGAAATAAATTTATAAAACATTATATATATATATATATATATGCCAACTTCTATTTGATATAAGAGTATAGGTTATGAGAAAAAGCCATAAAAAATGGTGTTGTATCTATAAGATACCGTTATCCTTAAAAATAGACACTAACTCGTGTTCTAATTTTTCAAATTTGTGAGCAATAATTATATTACATATTTTTAAAAATTAAAATAGGTAAAAAATTTAAAATACTTAAAAAATATTGATATGGTTAAATTATGTATGAGATGTAATAAAATAAAATGTCAAAAATACTAAGTCGTTTTTTATCACAATATTCATTTTAGTAATACAAATTTATAGTATATGGATATAACCACCTCATATAAGGAAAAATAGGATCGAATTCATACTTCGAATAAAAACTATATATCCTATAATGTGTCATACACAAAGGTGGTGTAGGTCTTCATGCTTGTATAGGGATTCACAATGCTAAGAATCCCCTCCTCAATCATAAAGTTTTAATAATTATACTAAGACGAAAGTAAGAACTACTGCATAAATTAGTATGATCTTAAGTCTTCAATTTGAAGCTCCTAGGTTGAGCCTCAATGAAGATCTATCTAGAAAACTATTGAATCTAGATGTTGAAAACTCATAAAATATGGAAAACCTCACTATGTATGTATGTGAACCAAAATGTCGATTTTCACTCATTTGAACTCCAATATTTGATGGTAGCTAACCATGAAAAGTGAAGAATCATTTGCAACTCAGGGACATCCATAGACATGTTTGAGAACTCGATCAAATGGCAAGCAATACTACAATAGATCTAGTTGTCCTATGCTAGTTCAAATGACCATCTAGGTCGACAAATGTCCATAAACATTAGAAAAAAAATTGAAGTCTAAAATGAGCTTCCTAAGGAAAATAATAAAATAATAGTTAAACTAATAAAAGAAGAGAATTTTCAAAGAAACAAAAAACTGACTTTATTTTTAGTAGTATTTTCGACTTATCTCCTTATAGGTTTTCTCAAGTTTCAAGTGTATGCATTATATGGATGTGAAATAAAAATCCACATCCAATGAGTACCCATTATGCATACTTTTGATAGACCCACAATGAGATAAACTAGAAATACATGATTTTTTTCATGTATTTCTAGTTTATCTCATTGTGGATCTATTAGAAGTATGCAAAGTAGGTACTCATTGGAAGCATGTATTTCTAGTTTATCTCACTATGGGTCTATCAAAAGTATGCGGTATGAGTACTCATTGAATGTGAGCTTTGATTTTGTGTCGACTGAATGCCAACATGCAACTCATAAACCCATAACAAGATACATTAAAAATATAATTAAACAAAATAGTTTTTGTTTCTTCCTCTTCAAAAATATTTACCCTTTTGGTTAAATTCATCATTCTAAATCCTATAATTTAATGTTGATTTTTATAGTACAATTTTTGTTTTTAGGCACGTTTTTTACTTCAAAATTCTCTTAATGATTGTTCTAAAAATATGACACACAAACATTGTCAATCAATATCTTGTATCATCTAGTTGTAAGATATTGAACTATCTACCAAATAACCATGGAGTAGTAAACTAGGTGTCCAAATAGAGTTGTTGAAATCATGAATCCATCATGCTGAGATAAAATCAATTATATTAGTGCATGTTACATAAAAATAAAATAAATGGAAAGAATTTCAAATTTGGTGTTTTGTTTGTCTAAATCTATTATCTACAATTAATTGAAGTAGGATACATCTATTATCTACAATCATTTAAGTCTATTATTTCCCTTTTTACACATGTTTATCAATTAAAATGTGAGACATCAGGGGTTCTCTTATGGGTTACCCTTAACCAATTCATCATTGTAGCTAGTGGTTTTGGTTCAAAAATAGCCATTTTCACTTCATTCAGTGGCTCTTTTTTTTCACTAACCATTTCGCTCATCAATGTACCCCCTCTTAAGCTATAATATAGTACCATTTGGAGTCACCAACTCAATTTTCAAGAAAACATTTAGAAATGGGTCATAATCATGCCCAAAATCATCATTGGTAACCATTGGTTTAAAACATTCAAAGCCATATGTTTTTGCAACTTCATCATTTAACTATATCATTACATGTGTTTGAACTTGACAATAAAAACTACATAAAATCATGGCTACTAGATGCCATCACCAAGAATAAATCTAGACATAGTGCAGTGTTTATTTCTTAACCTTCTTCTTTCAACATTTTTTTGTATGATGATATGTCTTCCCACAATGAAGACAATGATGGAGATCAAAGCATTTTGTCTCCACATATCCAACTCAATGACAATGTTGACATTTTTAAAGTTTTTTGCATTAACACTTTTCATAGAGTTAGTAAAAAAACTAACACATAAAATGAATTGATTTGGGACAATTAAAAATGTGAAATTTGATGTATATATTATATCTTAAGTCCAACTTATTAATGTTCAATTTTTATTCTTCCCCAACTCTTACCGTGCTTGGGGAAAGATTATTACTTTCTTTTTTGTTTTCTTTTATACATTCATGAATGTTTTCTTTTGTAATGTCAAATGAAACATATCACTTGGTATATTTTCGCTTAAATTGTTTTTGGTATAACTATGTTTTATCTTATAAGTCAACATCAACTATTTGACTTGCTTAAAGTACACATTGAAAAATATTGATCTCATATAAATGATTGTTCTTTATAAGAACTGATTTGGAATTCCTAACTTTCCCTTCATGTTTTAGTGTCCTTAGCTTGTCATTCAAGAATTTGAATTGCATTCATAGAAAATTGGATTTTTTTTTGTGACGTGCAAATGAGTAAAGAGATTTTTCAATATATTATTCATTATTGTGATTGAAGTGTTTTTTTATTATTTCATGCAATATTTCCAATAAAAAAACAATTACATGATTAATAAGGTCTTCAACCTATATCATAACACTTATATTCATAATATATTAAAAAATATCCTTAATTTCATTATATATTTATAAATATATCACCAAATACTTTTATTGAACCCCTTCCCAATATATATTTTCAATGTTAAAAAAAAAAAATACTATTTTTACTCGACACATTTTCTTATACCCCTAATAATATAAACATCTTCTTATACCCCTAATAATATAAACATCTTGATACTCTACATCACCTCTCCCCACCCAGAATACCTACAATATATTTAATTTATTCCTCTCCCCACTCAAAATACCTACAATATATTTAATTTATTTCACAATTAAGTCGCTCTCTTTATAAATTGAAGAGGAAGTTAAGACATAGGAATTAATTATGAACATGACTTGAGTCCAGATACATACTAATTAAGACTTTAGATTACATCTACGGAAAACTAGAGGAAAAAAAATGACTTTGTAACATACTCCATAGTGCATGTGGTTAGGCCAAACTAAAGATATCTTATGCTTGTGGAGGATTAGTATGTTCATTGTTTACGTATTTCGAGTTTCCTGCATATTTTTAATCCAAGTAGGTTGACTTTCCTACATTTTCTCGATGCCATATCCTTACTTACCATCGAAGAAGGAATATGAAAATGATGATTTTGAAAGTTTGTGTTCATAGCCAATAAGGTTTGGAGTTGTTGATAAAAATAAAGTTGAGGAGTATTGTGTGTTTTTTTGTCAAGGTGTGTTTTTGGACAGTTTCAAAAAGTTGAATAAAAAATTAATAATATAAAATATACACAATTAAAAATGAAATAGTCTATAACGCGACTTTTTGAAAGTCTTTTCGACGGGTTTTTCCGGTCGAAATCCGGCAGGAATTTATTGGAATCGCAAGTTTGATAGCTAGTTTCTGCACAATGAAAGCATTCCAGGGGTTTTCAAGGGTGCTGAATCCAAATATGCAGTTAAAAAACCATTTTAACTGCAACAAATCAAGATTTAACCTCAATTTCTTCCACCGGATTCTGTCACCGGAATCTCCAAAAAGTCGCATTATAGACAACTCCATTAAAAATTTTCAAAAAATATTATTATTTTTATTTATTAGTTTTTTTCAAACGGGTATTTTTTATTTTTCAATTTATTTAGACAATTGAAAAAAAAACTTTTGTTTCCAAAATGCAATTGAAATAATACTTTGCCAACTTTAAAAAATAATAAAAATATAATTTTGCATTAAAAAAATTGTTTTTTTAATATGGAAAACTTAGTTCTCTGTGTAGATCATGCTTGCTTATATATATATATATATATATATATATATATATATATATATATATATATAAGCATTTTAGACTAAGTTAGGTTACGCAAACACCTACATACCTCTTAAGATGTGTGAAAATTTGCATGGACAAGAATTTCATTTATAGGAAAATTGACAGATTATATGACACTAATTTTTTTTGCAAAAATTATCATTAGGACAACAACATAATTCTCCACAAATTGTATTTTTACTCCGAATCAAAATTCACAATGCTTATATGAATTTTGAGGGCTTCAACTTCATTAAAAAAAAAAAATTGAAAATTTGAAATTTTATCACCACATTTGGCCCAAAAGTGTAACTTATCTTCATTAATTCACCATATTTCAAATCATTTTTTATAATCAGTCTAGATCCATCTTAACTCTGAAGCTAATGACCATGGAGAGGAATCAAATCCCTTTAAAGTGAAAAGAGATTCAATCCCTTTTAAAGTGAAAATAGATTCAATCCCTATCCTAATGTCACGGATAATTTGGAAACCCTGCTCACAACGAAAGAAGTCTTCTCTTTAGAAGACATTAAGTTTGGGGTTAATCGCCTCGCGAATGGGAAAGCTAAGGACATTGAAGGTTACCAGGCAGAAATCTTAAAAATTGGAGGCCCTGTCCTCATCCCCCACATCCACAAGCTTTTCAATCAAGCTGTTAAGCAAGGGTTCCCTAAACCTTGGACTGAGAGCCTCATTATCCCTATTTTTAAAAGTGGAGATACAAATAACCCCTCTAATTATCGAACAATTATGATCAGCCCTCTCTTAGCCAAATTATATGGTAGTATTCTGGAAAAAAAGTTAAGCATATGGCTTGAAAGTGAAGGTAAGCAGGCTAAAGGCCAAGCAGGTTTCAGAAGGCATCACTCAACAACAGACCACCTTGTTACGCTAAGGATCATTGCGGAGGAATGTCGTAATGATAAATCCAATTTATTCTGCTGCTTTGTAGACTTTAGAAAGGCTTTCGATACGGTTCCTAGATACAACCTTTGGAATAGGTTAGAAGAGCTAAAGGTTCCTCTTGAGTTAAGAGCTGCTGCTATAAGGCTATACGAGAATGTAATTGCCAAGCTAAGGAACAATGAGGGGTGGTCAAAAGATATTAAGTGTAACATCGGAGTTAAACAAGGTTGCCCCCTCTCCCCTACCCTATTTGGCATTTACATCGATAAGCTCGAAGGTTATTTAGAAGAAGCAGGATGTGGTGGCACAATCTTAGCTGGGATAATCATTATCCTTCTTCTCTATGCTGACGATATTGTTCTTCTGGCAAGGTGCCCTTCTGATCTTGATAAGCAACTCAAGCTTCTTAAGGATTTCTGCTCTACCATGGGTATGACTGTTAATACAGACAAAACAAAAGTTATGATTATCAAATCTAAGAAGGACACTTGCGCTAATTTTACGTATGACAATAATAACTTGGAGGAAGTGTATTCTTACAAGTACCTAGGAATTGATATCCATCACAAGCTCAACTGGAACCATAGCATTGAGAAAAGGATCAATGGGGGATGGAAAGCTTATTTTGGTCTTGAAAATAATTGTAAAACAGCAAACCTCGTAATGTGGGATAAAAAGAAGTTCCTCTTTGAAACTTTAGTCACTCCTGTTATCTTATATGGCTGTGAAGTTTGGGGCTGCAGCATCTCCAGAGAATCATGGAGGAAGATTGAGCAAATCCAGAAGCGTTTTATAACTTATAACCTAAAAATTAAAAGTAATACACCCTATCCTATTCTCCTTATAGAAGTAGGTCTTTCTTCTATTGAGAGCCTAGCTATGCTCAGGTTTCTGATGTACAAGCACAAGCTCAATAACATAGACAATCATAGACTTCCTAAGCTAGCTTTAAATTCCAGCCAAAATCACCTAAGGCTTAACCGAGGATGGCATAAGGACACAAGGGCCTGGTTAGACTATTGGGAGATCAATGAGAATGATGCTTTGCAAAACATAAATAACATTAAAGATATTGTTACTTCTAAGTTCAAAGAAAAATTGTGGTGTGAGAAAGATTTAGCGTCTAAAAGAAAATTAAGTTATTATAAGAAGGTCATCAACCCCACCCTTGAAGATCAAAAGTATCTCTCTATTCTAACTAGCTCAAAAAAGAAAATTAATATAGCAAAGATTAGAACGAATTCTCATGAGCTCCATAGCGAAACTGGCTGCTGGGTAGTTCCTAAAACGCCATGGATGGAAAGGATCTGCCATATTTGTGAGAATGGGAGCATCGAGGATGAAAACCACTTCCTCTTAGAGTGCCCTGCATACAATCACATTAGATCTCAATTTCACAACCTTTGTTACAATACTGACCTTCCTAGCCTTTTACAATGCCAAAATTATAGTGAACTCGAGAGGCTTCTCTCCAAGCTTTTTGAGCATAGGAATAAAATCTTAAATCAAAATAAATAATTTGTCTTTTTAGGTCCGATAGATCATTATTTGGTCTCAGCGGACGTTAACCACCATCATCATCATCATCATCAAGATGGATCTACAATGGTATAATTATTAATTATAATTAATTAAATTATAATTATAATAATTATTATTAATTTTATATTAACTTTATCTAATTTGACTTTATCAACATTTTTACCTACTATTAGAAAGTATCTCTTAACAAAAAAAACAAAAATTATTTTAAAATTAAAATTAAATTAAAAATATTAATTTTATTTTATTCCAAAATATTTCTCATTAAAAAATTAATAATAATTTAACATTAAAATTAAATTAAATATATTAATTAATTAAATATTCATAGTAATGAAAATGGTTATATCTTTTAGCAACCTTTAGATTAGCTTAGATTTTATGATGCAGGAGCATCCAGCTCCGAGGAGACAGAAGATCGATGACTGACTCACGATGAAACAGGACACAACTCCAAGAGTGGTTGGACAGGTCATCAAAGGAAAAACTGGTTGTTGTCTTTTATTAATTATTGTTCATTCTTTTTCTTTAGTTTTCAGAACAAGTTAAGTTACTGGTTGTTAAATTAGGAAACCAAAAAAACTGTCTAGTTAACTTTTTGTTTAAAGAAGCAAATGACAGTTACAGGATTTAGTTTGTAGACAGTTATATTCCAAGTAGTTTAAAAATGAAAAAGACGAATGTAACAGGGACTTTTTGGTTCACCTCAGAACGAAATAAGAAGAAGCAGCAAGACAATATTCCAAACCCTCTGTAACAGAAACATTGTTTTCCTTTTCTGAGATAATCTACTGTTAATTACTTTTTCCATATTGTACATCTAAGCATTGCAGAGCATTTGTTGTTTTAGAAATGAATTGAAATAGAACGAAGTTATCATGCTGTAACTAGGAATTCTGGAGCGTTACAGACATCGAGCCAAAAACCATAAATTACATTATCAGAACTAACACACAGGCAAGGTAGCGTAAGGCGGTCAAGCTTAACAGCGTATGCATACAAAGTATTTACGAGAATAAAGAACGAAACAGGTAACGAAGCAAGCCCAGGTTGCGGCCGTAACAGAACAGAACCCGCAAGCAAATACAAGGAGCAACACGGCCATTCACAAATCGAATACAATAGCTATTAAAGAAAGGTAACAGTTCAAACCACGCTGATTCCAATAATAGAGCATTACTTAAATCTTTATATGCAAACAGTTCGACAAATACACAGAGCCAAATATTAAACCGGCACCGCCGAAACAAAACAAGTTCCAAAACCTTGTGCATGGAGGTCATATAATGACACAAAGGGACGAAACCCGGAGACTTTAAACGCCAGCAAAGGGCATGGCTAACCCTACAGAACTTAAGTAACGGAAAACTACAGCTAACTCCATAATGAACAAACTATAGAAACGCTGGAGCAGGAGTAAACCCTACCCGGTTACAAAGGGTACCAGGGTTGGAGAAAGTTGAAGACAGCAGCGAAGGTGAAGGATTCGCATCTCAAACAGGACCATAACCAGTGACGGAGCAAAGGACTCGGTGGGTTAGCGCACAGTGAGCATCGCCACAGCAACACGGAGAGTGTAACAGTAGAAAGACAGAGTGAAAATGAGCCGAGGATAACCCTTTAGGGTTTAACATAGGCGGGAAGCCATTTCAACTGGATGAGCCGGTGACCATACCCAAAATCGGCAGATAGGTGTTGTAAATGCGCCTCGGATTGGGGGCAGATATTTGTCCGCGCACAAGTGACCACGTGGGACTGAGGTGAGTCACGTGGCTGTGACCACGTCACCAGGGCTGGGCCATCATAAGTGGTATCAGAGGTAGTTTCTTGAGTTAGAACCAATGGAACAGGTAGAAGGTGAAGGTGAAGGAAGAGGAAGAGGAAGAGGAAGAGGAAGAGGAAGGGGAAGAGTAGTCCGGAGGGTAGTAGATGATGGACTTCGAGAGGAGATTCGAGTTTTGCGTGAAAGATTGGCAGTGGTGGAAGCTGGGGGAAGAAGAAACCCAGCAGATGACAGTGATGAAGAAGAAGTTGAACCAGAGGAGGAATTAGAGGGGGTGACACCAGAATTTAGATTGTTGAAGTTGGTCTTGCTGTCAAGTCATAAGCCAAAACATGAGTTGTCGACTTATGACGGAAGTCTGTCCGCAGACGTGTTGTTGGATTGGTTAAGTGAAGTCAACAAGTATTTTGAATTTGAGGAAACCAGCGAAGATAAGCAGGTTAAGTTCGCCGCCACCAAGCTGAAAGGACATGCGTCCTTGTGGTGGGACAACGTTCAGGCGGAACGGAGGAGGCTTAACAAACAGCCTATAAAGAAATGGTCTAGAATGGAGGCCAAACTGAAAGAGAAATTCTTACCACAGGATTATCAGATTATGCTGTACAGGCAGGTACAGAACTTGAAGCAGAGGGGAATGACTGTGAAAGAATTTACAGAAGAGTTCTACAAGTCAAATTTGCGAGCCGGATATGTGGAGGACACCCCGGAGAAAACAGCCAGATTTGTGAATGGCTTAAGGGGGGAAATCTTAGATGAAATTGGTATCCTTTCACCCCTGACAATGGAAGAAGCCTATCAGTTTGCACTGAAGGCAGAAGAAAAGATTAACCGGAAGCAGAATGCCAGGAGAGGAGGTGGAACTGGCAGGGGAAAGGGTAAAGTGTTTGGAAGAGGCCGAGGTACAGGTCCAAGTGAAGAAAACAACAGTTCTAAATCTGCTGGAGCGACAGAAAAAGACAATAGCACGAGAGGAGGACGACCACCTCAGCGAGGGCGAGGCAATGGTCGGGGCAGGGGAGCTGTCCAGTGCTATCGCTGCCACAAATGGGGGCACAAGTCTTATGAATGTCCTGAAGCTGAACCAGCAGGCGGAAGAGGAACTTATGTTGTTCAGACAGAGGATGCTGAGACAACACCTCAGGAAGCAGAAAATGCACCGGAGACAGGTGAAGCTTTGGTGTTGAACAAAGTGCTGTTGAAGCCAGCAAAGGAGATTGCAGAACCAGATCAGCGTAAAGCTTTGTTCCGCACTGTCTGCAAGTCGCGGGGCAAGTGCTGCAAATTGATTATTGATAGTGGGAGTACGGACAATCTTGTGGCGGTGGAGATGGTAGAAAAGTTGGGATTGAAGAAATTAAAGCACCCTACACCCTACAAAGTGTCATGGCTGCAGAAAGGACATCAGCTGTTAGTCGACGAACAATGTGAAGTAGAATTTCAGATTGGTAAGTACAAGGATAAGATCCTTTGTGATGTCATGCCAATGGATGTCTGTCACTTACTGTTGGGACGACCTTGGCAGTTCGATAGAGGTGCAGTTCATGACGGGAAAAAGAATTGCTACAAGTTTGTTAAAGATGGGATCAAGCACACGCTTGTACCCATCAAGGAGGAAAATACAGCAGAAGCCAGTGGAGTGAAGGCATTGCTGTTGGGAGGAAAGGAGTTCGTGAAACAGATTGAGAACAGCGAAATCAATTTTGCTATCATAAGGAGACCAAAGGCAGTAGTATTACACACACAGCTATCAGATTTGCCTGAGGAAGTTCAGCAGTTACTGCAAGAATTTGGGGACATTGTGGTGGATGATCTTCCCAATGAGTTACCACCAAGGAGGGGTATTAGTCATTGTATTGACTTTATACCAGGTGCAAGCTTACCAAATAAGGCCGCTTACCGTATGAGTCCCAAGGATCATGAGGAAATTAGGAAGCAAGTTCAGGAGCTACTTGATAAAGGGTTGATTCGAGAGAGTATGAGCCCTTGTGCAGTACCGACTGTTTTGGCTCCAAAGAAGGGAGGAGAATGGCGAATGTGCACAGACTCCAGAGCCATAAACAAAATTACTGTCAGGTACAGGTTTCCCTTACCGAGGATGGACGATATGATGGATTGTTTGAGTGGGGCAGCCTATTTCTCAAAAATTGATCTGAAGAGTGGATATCACCAGATTCGAATACGAGAAGGCGATGAGTGGAAGACAGCTTTCAAGACAAACGAAGGCTTATATGAGTGGCTGGTGATGCCATTTGGATTGAGTAACGCTCCCAGCACATTCATGCGTTTGATGAATGAGGTATTGAAGGAGTTTAATGGGAAATTCGTGATAGTTTACCTGGATGATATTTTGATTTTTAGCAGGACTAAAGAGGATCATTTCAGGCATTTACAGAGTGTGTTGAGGAAGCTGCAGCAAAACAAGCTGCTGATTAATCTGAAAAAGTGTACCTTTTTTCAGCGAGAACTAGTGTATTTGGGGTTTGTTATTGTGGAAAATGAACTAAAAATGGATCCGAAAAAGGTGGCAGCTATAGTTAGCTGGCCGTCACCAAAGAGTTTATTTGAAGTCCGGAGTTTCCATGGACTAGCCAGTTTTTACAGGAAATTTATCAGAAATTTCAGCGAGATTTGCGCACCTATGTTGGACACGATCAAGAAGGCAAATCAGCCTTTTCACTGGACTGAAGCGGCAGAAAGTAGTTTTCAAACTTTGAAGAAGAAGATTACTGAAAGACCTATACTGAGACTGCCAGATTTCAACAAACTTTTTCAAGTTCGTTGTGATGCCAGTGGGACAGCCATTGGAGCAGTCCTTAGTCAGGAGGACAGACCGGTCACTTTCTTCAGTGAAAAGCTAAATGAGAGCAGGCTATGCAATCATACAAGCGTTGAAGCATTGGCGGCATTATCTACTGGGAGATGAGTTTGTTTTGTTTACAGATAATTCTGCCTTGCAGTATATTATGCAACAGCATAAATTGAACCACAAACATGCAGCTTGGGTGGAGTATCTGTAGAATTTTACATTCGTATTAAAGCACATTAGTGGCCAAGCGAATAAGGTCGCAGATGCACTGAGCAGAAGAACATTGCTTCTGCAAGAAAGTACAATGCAAGTTTTGGGTTTTGAGCATTTGAAAGAGTTGTATCAAACTGATACCGAATTTGGGGAGGCATATGAAGCCTGTCAAAACCCTTTGTTAAGGAATGATAGCATGTGGCTAGATTATAATTTGCAGGAAGGACTGCTGTTTAAAGGAGGACAACTGTGTATACCCAACTGTTCTATGCGGGAAAATATAATACAGGAGAAGCACAGTGGAGGACTGGCTGGACACTTTGGTATCGACAAGACGGTTGCTCAAGTACAGCACTTTTATTTTTGGCCGAAACTGCAGCGAGATGTGCAGAGGTACGTGAGCAGATGCAGAGTTTGTCAACTAGCAAAGGGTCATAGTCAAAACACTGGTCTTTACTCACCATTGCCGATTCTGAGTCGACCATGGGATTCAGTGAGCATGGACTTCGTTTTGGGTTTACCAAAGACACAGCGGGGCTTCGATTCAGTAATGGTTGTAGTTGACCGATTCTCAAAAATGGCACATTTTGTACCTTGCAGGAAAACCAGCGACGCTACCTACATAGCACACCTATTCTTTACTGAAGTCGTTCGGTTACATGGACTCCCGAAATCCATCATCTCTGATCGGGATGTAAAGTTTACTGGTCACTTTTGGAGAACTCTGTGGAAAAAGTTAAATACTCAATTGCAGTTCAGCTCTGCTTATCATCCGCAGACTGATGGTCAGACGGAAGTCGTAAACAAAAGCCTAGGGAACTTACTTCGCAGTTTGACAGGAGGAAATTCCCGGACATGGGACCGTGTACTTGCTCAAGCAGAGTTCGCGTACAAGGATTCACCTAACCGCAGCACCGGTTACAGTCCGTTCCAGATTTTGTACGGAATGCATCCGCGAGGAGTGCATGAATTACGGGATTTGGGAAAACTCGAGAAACGGAGCGCTGATGGGGAAGAATTCGCTCAAGCAATGAGCAATTTACACGAACAAGTCAAGCTGAAATTGCAGGACAGCAGTCAGAAATACAAGCAGCGAGCTGACACAAAGCGTCGGGAAGTTCAGTTTAATGTTGGGGATGAAGTCCTTGCGTATTTACGTAAGGAAAGGTTCCCGAAGCGGGAGTACAACAAGCTAAAATTCAAGAAGATCGGCCCCTGCAAAATCATTCGCAAATTTTCTGCGAACGCTTACGAAATACAGTTGCCACCTGAGATTGGAATTTCTCCCATTTTTAACGTGGCAGATCTGTTTCCCTATGTCGCCAACTCAGAGAATGATACAGCAACTACAGTGCCACAGAAAGACAGCTATGAGGAAGGTTCTTGGACAAGACAATTACCAAAGGCACCACCCCTTGAGATCGAAGGAATTCTGGATACACAGGTAGCTAGACGCACGCGCAGGAAAGAGTATCTGCGATATTTGGTCAAGTGGCGGAACCGTCCAATAGAGGACAGTTCTTGGCTCAACGCAGCGCAGATAACTAAAGCGGGCTATTCTGTTGACGACCTCATGGAACGGAGCCATGACTTTTTGCCACCCCGGGACCCTGATGCAGGAGCATCCAGCTCCGAGGAGACAGAAGATCGATGACTGACTCACGATGAAACAGGACACAACTCCAAGAGTGGTTGGACAGGTCATCAAAGGAAAAACTGGTTGTTGTCTTTTATTAATTATTGTTCATTTCTTTTTCTTTATTTTTCAGAACAAGTTAAGTTACTGGTTGTTAAATTAGGAAACCAAAAAAACTGTCTAGTTAACTTTTTGTTTAAAGAAGCAAATGACAGTTACAGGATTTAGTTTGTAGACAGTTATATTCCAAGAAGTTTAAAAATGAAAAAGACGAATGTAACAGGGACTTTTTGGTTCACCTCAGAACGAAATAAGAAGAAGCAGCAAGACAATATTCCAAACCCTCTGTAACAGAAACATTGTTTTCCTTTTCTGAGATAATCTACTGTTAATTACTTTTTCCATATTGTACATCTAAGAATTTCAGAGCATTTGTTGTTTTAGAAATGAATTGAAATAGAACGAAGTTATCATGCTGTAACTAGGAATTCTGGAGCGTTACAGACATCGAGCCAAAAACCATAAATTACATTATCAGAACTAACACACAGGCAAGGTAGCGTAAGGCGGTCAAGCTTAACAGCGTATGCATACAAAGTATTTACGAGAATAAAGAACGACACAGGTAACGAAGCAAGCCCAGGTTGCGGCCGTAACAGAACAGAACCCGCAAGCAAATACAAGGAGCAACACGGCCATTCACAAATCGAATACAATAGCTATTAAAGAAAGGTAACAATTCAAACCATGCTGATTCCATTAATAGAGCATTACTTAAATCTTTATATGCAAACAGTTCGACAAATACACAGAGCCAAATATTAAACCGGCACCGCCGAAACAAAACAAGTTCCAAAACCTTGTGCATGGAGGTCATATAATGACACAAAGGGACGAAACCCGGAGACTGTAAACGCCAGCAAAGGGCACGGCTAACCCTACAGAACTTAAGTAACGGAAAACTACAGCTAACTCCATAATGAACAAACTATAGAAACGTTGGAGCAGGAGTAAACCCTACCCGGTTACAAAGGGTACCAGGGTTGGAGAAAGTTGAAGACAGCAGCGAAGGTGAAGGATTCGCATCTCAAACAGGACCATAACCAGTGACGGAGCAAAGGACTCGGTGGGTTAGCGCACAGTGAGCATCGCCACAGCAACACGGAGAGTGTAACAGTAGAAAGACAGAGTGAAAATGAGCCGAGGATAACCCTTTAGGGTTTAACATAGGCGGGAAGCCATTTCAACTGGATGAGCCGGTGACCATACCCAAAACCGGCAGATAGGTGTTGTAAATGCGCCTCGGATTGGGGGCAGATATTTGTCCGCGCACAAGTGACCACGTGGGACTGAGGTGAGTCACGTGGCTGTGACCACGTCACCAGGGCTGGGCCATCATTTTAGGGCTAAATAAAAAGAGAGAACCAAAAAAACCAAGAAATTAAAACTACAATATTGTTTAATTAGAATTAGAAATGTATTTAGATGTGAATTTAGATTCATATTAAAGCATTTTAATTACAATATTGTTTAATTAGAATTAGAAATGTATTTAGATGTGAATTTAGATTCATATTAAAGCATTTTAATTTAGTTTGTTTCTATTGATATAGGATTTTATAAAAAAAATATGATGGAAAATATCACTATAAACATATCTAATATTAATGCGTAAAGATATTATAAAAAGAAATGAGATTGTAAGATACTATGATGAGATTATCGAAGAATTCAATATGGCATGATTTATGTTTCATTAGTACAACGGTTTGTATTAGGTAACAATGAGTTTTGAGGAAGTTATTTATTCGATGATTTTTTGGGATTAAGTATATTTAATTATGAAGTTTTGACCACACTCAAATTTATTTAGGTAGATTTTTTGTTTTCAAAATTTTAGTAAGTATTGCTTTTTATGGATTATTTAATTATAATTTTTTGATTTTTTTTAAATAATTGGTGAATTTCCATGGTATAACACATGAGAAATCATTTTTGAAATTAACTATCGTGATGAAATTATTAATGTATGATTATGTTTCATGAGCATTAGATATATGGTTAAATTTCTCATGATATTGAACAGTTCATATAATATTTATCTCATCCAAGTGATATTCATAAGAATGAAGAAGTGAGATTAAAACTAGCCAATTATATTTCATGATAACAATAACATTTTCAAAATTTTTACTAATAACTAAAAAAATCCGAAAAAAAAATAACTATCCCAATTTCTTTTAGCTGAAGCATACTTAGCTATAAAGTTTTTCCAAAAATGTAAAAAGTATAACTTGCCACCTTGTTTATAAAACCTTAATAAGTTCATAATTTATAAATTATTCATTTAAATCTCCTTTAATTTAAAGGATAGGGGGGCTTTCAAATTAGTTCTTACCATTGTGATGATTTTTTTTCTTTAAATTTGTGATTAATTACAATAATTATAATAAAAAAATCAAACTTAAGATCAATTTTATAATAAATAAAAAATTTGTTGAAATTTTTGATATTTTATTAAAAATTATAAATTTTATTTCTAATTTTAAATTCTATTATAATATATACTTTCAAATGTCTCAGAGTTTTATTCATTGATAATATATCTTTTTTCAACCTCTTTTATTTTATCTGAAATTCTATTCTACAGACATTCTAATAATGAAAAGACGTAAAAAAAAATATTTTGTGACTGTCCTTAAAAAAAACTAATAAAATGTAATGTGTGGAAAAAATGTGGACTTATCTGGATGGAAACGTAATATAAAAGTGGGGTTGTGTTAGAGGTTAATGACATTTACACCTTGTATTCTTGTCGTAAATTATTAATCAAATGTAACTATTTATTTTTTATATGATTATAATTCATTATATATTTATAATAATTATTATTATTTTTAAATATTTTGTGATTTATATAGTTGGGAGTAAGAGTAATATTATATTGTATAATAATTATTATTATTTTTAAATATTTTGTGATTTATATAGTTGGGAGTAAGAGTAATATTATATATGTTAAAATGATTTTATCAAAAAGAGTTCTCAAAATTAAATATTTCTCATTATATAAAATTATAACATTATTATTTGATTATATAGTAATGATTATTAGTATAATGTTGTTAGTTATAATTTTATATAATTAATTAATTTATGTTATAAATGTAATATTGTGTAAAATTTTAATGTCAATTATAGTTGGCTAATTATTCATGATTATTAATATCTTTATTTTACAATATTGTTCATAATTAATTATTTATTGTGAAAATTTATATAAAAATTAATTAATTTAGATTGGTTTTTATATTTAATTAATATAAAAATACTAACAATACAATAATTTGCATAAAAGATGTAATATAATATGTATAAATTCAATAAAAGTGGTAGTTAATTAAGTTTGACAAACTTCATTTTAATATTGATTTTAAACAAGCATATGTTTTAGCAAAAAATATGAGACAAACGTTGAATCATTTATGGATACTGACATCAAACTACATTAATAAACCATATGCATTATAAGAAATAGGTAAAAATAATATATTTATATTTCAAATGTAATTTTATATACACATTTATTAATCACTCTAGTTCTCATTAATATTAGTGCCATGGACTTCAATCCTAATAAGCATAAAAAGACTAAGTATAGTTGTAGAATTAACGATAAATGCGTTGATAAAAACACCATCATTAGTACCATCGACCTTAGTAGTAGCACCTATCACATCAACATCATCACAAGGAGAAGAAGCATCATCATGAGCATAAGCATCTAAGACGAGTAACAACAAGAGTAGGAGTAGCATAATAAGCATCAAGATCCATAGCAACAACGATAGGACAATAATAGGAATCAATAGGAGCATCAACAACATGATCATGAGCATGTCTCAACATTTGATTCTTATCATAGGAGTTAATCAATGCATCAAGGACCCCAAATATATGATACAATAGCCATACTAATTCTTATGGAATGCTCTTAAGAAGATGTTGATGCTATCGATGTCCTATGACATCTTTGTTTCTAATTTGTGCGATCCTAAAGCCAATAAAAAATTATAAATATCATAAAAAATCTAGAATTTGAATATCAATAGCCCCAATCAATTGCACTAAGGTATATTCTAGTGCATTGATGCAAAATTATCAACATGGACAATGCTGACATCCTCTTCTGTGGAGACATACCATCCCCAATTAATCTTACATCTACAAAGTATTTGATAAGCACTTATATGATTATGTGTAATATTATGATAATAACATACACATTAAATATGATAAAAAAAATATTTTATCTCAAATAAAACTAACACGAGTATATTACCCCTCTCCTATACAGGTTCATCTATGGGATATGTGTGATTCTCCTACCTATTAGTATATTCCTACATAAGGATACTATAGAAGGTGTACAATAAGATCATCCTAACTACCCAACATATCAAATGCTACATAATCCATTACCCAACTCAATACAACCCCATCCCCTCTTTGGGAAACATCATACTCCATGCATGAATATGTGGGGTGGTGAATGGATATCCAATAAGGCGGTTGAATGTAAGTTGAATTGTTGTGAACATCTTGAAGAGAAACAAAAGTATTTGATGCATATTAGGAGACTAATCTCCCCCTAGTCCTATAGTAAAGAGAAAAATCTAGATCACGATAAAAGTCCCTTAGTAAAATATTTGATCACTTGTAAAGTCTTCTATGCTCAATAATCCTGCCCACTTAATGAAAAGGAGTGAAATTGTGGCAATTCCTATTATTATTGTTGTTAGTAAATGCACTAAGGATAAGGAAAACAACTCATACATCCTCACATCAAAATTAAATATTGCACAGTTTCACTAGCAACTAGGAAGTCACTCACCATAGCTACTTTGACACTATCATGCTTCATCTTGTGTGTGAGGAACCCCCTATAGAATATTGGGGAACAAAGGAGGAACTCTTACTGTCCTAGGTCATATACTAATGAAATAGACATATGCCTAAGTGTAGCTATACAACATGTATGAATTAGCCCCAAATAGTTAATAGCCCTAATTTCAACAATGAATTAATCAAATTAAAAATCATTGTTCCCTTTAATGTTTGTAGTCTCCTCATAATGTTGAGAAAGTCAACATATTTTTAGATAAAACATGTAGGCTATGCATTACTATGAAGGGCTATATTTCATCTCCTTTCGTGGGCCTACCAAGGCCACACCATTAAATAATTTATGTATAATGCATATGCCTAGTTCACAAAAGAACTTTAGAAAATATAAATATAAGATCAAATTGTTTGTAAAACAATTGGGATACAATGCATTTAACATGTAATTTTAAATTTAGTGTTTTGCTTAATTAGATTAGATCAATGTATTTAGTGTTCCCCTTCCTTTCGGTCTCTCCTCTACCCTCTCCCTTCAAAATAAAAAGCAAAAAAAAAAGACAAAGTATCTGCCCCCTTCTCCTCTCGTCCTCCTTCCTCTTATGCCTCCCCCACACACCCACTTCAACCACCTACCATTAAGGCCATGAATTCCCCCATCTCTTTATATTCAATGACTTTCACTTCCCCTTTTAGATGCCTTATGCTGAAATAACTTTGATGAGACATCTTGTCAAATTGAGAGAAATGAAATAATAATTAAAATAATAAATAATAATAAAATGATAATATTTAATCTTTAAATAAATTTGAGGAGACAACTTGTTAGGTTGAGGGGTAGTAAACAATAAGATAATAATATCAAGTTATATCAGTGAATGTTTCATAGTCAAAGGAACCTAATCAATTTAATATTATTAAGCATATTCAAATATAACTTAATAATTATAAGCCAAGATTTTAATATTAATTAAACACTAATCAAGATTAACCATTAGTTAGATTTAACCATTTATTTAATCATTTAACATTTTAAGTTTTAGAATACTAACATATTCGTGCGAGGTGTGAGTAAGCACTAGCATATGCATACCTCATACATATACTAATAATACTTATTGGAATCAAACACAAAAGTCAATCTTTCAACAAGTGGGCTAATAAAACAATGTCAGATAATAAGATAAGGTAGGGGCATACAAGATTGAGGACTTTGATGTAATTTTTGTCATTTTTCATCATAATTGAAGAGGCCCCTCCTTTGGAAGCAGACTTAAAGATGTAGCCCACATTGGTGAACTCCATTATCAATCTCCTTGTGCTATTTTTATTTCCTTGCAGTAATTTCTTTTTGTTCATGGTCCTTTCAATGTTTTTTAATCAAGTTTTGTATTTCACATTCTATTTAACAAGACAAATCACATGCTCACAAATAAAGTATCATGATCATCATATCACCACAATAAGCACATTAATCACACACCGTTATATAATACAAAAATCAAATCAAGTTAAACATAAATTACATCTCACCCAGTGAACTCCACTGCTCACCATGAGGGAGTGTTGTATCAATATATCCCCAATAATCCATCTTGGAATATGGATAATGGAGCACCTCTACTAGTGAGTTCCGCTAGAGCTCCAAGAACTTTGGAGTAAAAATAGTCCCCATGTAAATCGGCACAAAAGCCTCACCCAACATGTATTTTGGGCTCTCATAAGCCCCTAAAATAGATATCTAGGCAAGGCCATAGGGAGACTACTCACTCATAAATAGACAGCACAATATGGACCTAGATTTAAAATCCCGTCCATCATGGACAAAGCACTCTATCAATTAGAAATGCTATGGCCTCCCTCATTAAAAATTCACATGCAAAAAAATGACCATATACCACCTGCTCAACAATCAACATGTAACTCTTAATGATATGATGACTCCTCATGGAGTCATAAATCCATGCTACTATGGTAGCCACTACTCAAGCCAACAATTCATCAATGGTTATGATATATCCTTCCTCAAAACCTTGTGCCATTCTAAAATGCTAACCAACTAGCTAATCCTCTAATCTATATATGTCTAACCTCGGATCAAGAATGATCTTCTACCCTCTAATTTGGATCCCTATCAAATAATAAATATTAGTTAGGATGCTCAATGATTCTGGATGTCCTTGTAATACACATCTACCTTCATGCAACCTCCACATTTGCACAATATTAGTTAATAAGTTCTCATTCAGGGAAAATGCAGGTCACTTGAAGTACTTAAGCAACCCAAAATGTGGTAGCATGTGACACACATGAAGATTTACACACACAAATGGCACACATAAGGTGCTTGGAGGCACTTTTATGGAGTCTAGTGTATTGAGGGATAAACAAGGGATAAACATTGTAGTATGTGTAATATGAACAAGGTGAAGTGAAAGAAAACCTAGTAACTCAGGGACCAGAGCAGTATAAGTACATAAATCAATGGTGATCAATGTACAAAAGTCTACCAAAGGAATGTGCAAATGTGTATGGATATGTTGATAAATTGGTACTCACACCTCAAAGAGCTTTGACTTCCTAACTATGGAAATAGAGAGCATATGTTGATAAATTGGTAATCACACCTCAAAGAGCTTTGACTCCCTAACTATGGAAATAGAGGGCATGGGAGGTTTGGTGGGAACTTCTTACGAAGATATTGGCAAAGTGGAAAGTTTTCAACATCATGGTAAGGTACAACATCTATCATTCCATCGCTACCAAAAAAATATAATAATAAATATGATAATAAATAATATGCAATAAAATTCAAGATATGCACACAGTCAGATTCAGGCTACAATTCTATAGGGAGAAGCTATTAACAAGCTAGCTAAAACTGCAAATGAAAATTTATGAAAATTGAAAAGAATGGGTCAATCACCGGCTGAGCACAAATGAAAACGAAGATGAACAAAAACTCAATGAAAATGGAAGAAACTAGTACTATTGACGTTCTACTGATCATTTTTTCCATTTTTAAAATAACGGCCAATGAAAACTTTGAAACGTAGCAAATGATCGATAAAAAAAAATTGAAATCGAAAATTTCATTTGTAAGTTGTTTTTCATAACTTCTAAGGAGTGGTTAAATTCTAATGAGTCACAGTGGTTATTTAGATCAAGGTTAAGTTACAATCTACTTAGCTGCTGAATCTAATTTTAATTATCATTTCTGGGCAAATTAGTTGGAAATGAGATTTTTATAGGCACATCAGACCAAGATGGGAACTGTTATGACATTATTTATTTAGTTAGACATACAATTAGTTGGCAATAAAATTTATATCATTGACATATAATTAGTTGGAAATGAAATTTTAAAGAATATTGAGAAAAGTTACAGAGATTATTTAGTTGGCCATTGGCATATGTTTAATAAATAATTTTTTTGTATTATAGAGTTAGATTAGTTGAGCTGAGAGGTCAGTATGATGTGTAAGTCTGTCTGGCCCTCATAAAAATAATTGCAAATGAAGAAATTGGATCCCTCTAAGCTCATGTTAGATCGGTATTTAAAATAGATCTATAAATCTATACTGATGAAATATTGTAATTTCTTCTTATAAAGATAACTACCTTAAATCCTACCTCCCAATTATTATAAAAGAATTATAAATAACAACACAAAAATATTAAGTTTCATTAAACATAAAACTACACCTACTAAAAACAAATTGTTTAATAATAAATAAATGTCAATCATCCAATTTCCACTTCACAATGAAAAATAAATTTAAAATTCCATGCCTAAGCACCACTAGACAACTATATTTCCACTTCACAATGAAAGATAAATTTAAAATCCCATTCTAGGCACCACAAGACAACTATTAATATTACTAGATTCACTGGTTTTACAACAAATCAATCAATCTACTACGGCCCAAAACAAGTTAGGCAGGCAGGGACTGCCTAGCAGGTTGCAATTATTTGACTCCTTACATATTAATGTACCAAAGATTGAAATTGATATTGCAAATTCAAATTTAAAAAGGTGGATCCACTTATTGTTAAATGTCACAACTTCCTCCAAACGGGTTTAGCGCACATATGGCAGATAGATTTAGCGGACATATGGCGGAGGCGGAGGCGAAGGTGGAGGGAGAAGAACGGGAGGATTGTAATGGGTAGGCGTGTTAGCTACCGGTGGAGGCGGCTTCAGCGGTTGTCTCCTCTGACTTATTTTCACAGATCTATGCTGGTACCCATAATTCTTCGTCATATGCTCTAAATGTCTCGTATTTCTGCCCTGCAAACGCCACGGATCTGCCTCGCCCATACCAATTTGGACCTCGTTTCCTGCAAACAGAAAGTTCAGGAGACAATAGAAAATCAATAAAAAGGCATTCTTTTCGTAATTTAATTGAGATTGAGATAGACCTTACCATGGTTGGAGTGGCCATGGGAGGCAATGGTTAGAGAAAGCACCAGAAAGAGCAATACGTACACGCAGTGAAGCATTATGAATGATGGTTTAATAATTATGACACTGCGCTTCATCTTCTAGCAAACAGGAAACATGCTGCTGCTACTTCTATGTTTATACATAGGGATCAAGGCACCGTGTTTGTAGTCAATGAGATGCCAGAACACGGCAATTCCCATTGCCACTCAAACGATATTTCTTGACCAGCTAACAGTCAAAGACGGCTACATATTTGACCACGTGAACTTTGAGGATTACAACGGCTGTGTTTGACCAAACTGCGAGGGCAAGCAATACCTGGTGGTTTAGTGCTTCACAGTCCTGGTCACTAGTCTCTTTTATATATATATATATATATCTTTTAAATTTTTTTTAGCGTAGGAGCATTTATAGGTTGTGTTTTTTTGGTGTGGTTTTTGTTGTTGGTTTTATTTTGGTGTTCGAGTCAAAATTCATTTAGGAACGAAAGTTGGTTTCCTTAAACTTATTTAAATTAATATCAAATAATATCATGCTTGTTGTAAAATTAGAAGAAATCTATGTTGTTGGTAAAAAATAGAATGAATGTCATTTAATTGTCATATAAGGGATAGATTTAGTCAAAATTAAAAATTTGTTCGATTACAAAAGAGTAGATTGAATATGTTGAGTTGGGTATTAGAATTCTATGTAATAGATTTGTCCATCTATTAGAGAGAAGTCAGAGGAGAAGTTATGTGTTTTTTTAGTTAAGTATGTGTAAAAGGAGGAAGACTCTCTTTAACACCACCGTAGATTCATTTTAACTCTCAATCTATCAAATGTCAAGAGGGATGACATCTCTTTTCACTCTAAAAGATATTTACACGTGGAGATATTTGATTCCTCTTTGCACTTGGTAGATTCAGAGTTACAATGAATCTAGGCTAGTTTAATTATTAATTATAATTATAATTATTAGTTTTATTTTTTAAAATTTTAAATTTCTTTTATTTTTATTTTGTGTAATTTGGCCAAGTCAAAACGTTTACATAATATAATAATATAGGATATTATAACACCTCTTCCAAACTTGGTTGGAGAGCCCCTCTCAACTTGGGTGGACAATTTATGTGCTCTGCCCACCCTTCACGAAAGGTCTCTGTGCTCTGCTAACCATGGATCCTGCAAGCTAAGATAACTAAGCATTGGTAGGCCTTCTTGAGGGACTTTGTCTTGTATAAATGGGTGGGTGTCTATTGAAACTTCGATGGGTCTTTCACCCAACCTTTGATAATGTCTCTTGTGTTCACAGAGTTGTTGGTAGCATAGAAGAATGATTCCATGAGCTTCATTGATCCATAAATTGTTGTGGATATTCCACTAGACAGTTCGTCACAACAGATTTGACAATATTGTATTAAAAATCTGAGATTCTACACTATTACAATTTTATTTAGTTTCTAGATCTGTAAAAATAAATATAATTAGTGCATGAATGTAAAAGTAAATCAAGCAGAAAAGTAGAAAATGACAAAATAAGCTTACACACACATAATACACAAGATATGTTCTCTGGGAAACCCTTTCGGGAGAAAACCCAGTTGGAAGGTGTGGTTGCTTCACTCTCTTTCTCTGTTTAGAAATATGGTTGTAGATACAAAGAAATAATGTCTGTGGCTTGTGGACTGCTACAATGCACAGATCTTCTCTATGTGCTCTACCTCCTATCTCTCCTGGTTATCTTTGCTAAACTATGGAACAAAATGCTCTCGAAAGAATGGAATGTCTCTTCCTCCTAGGGGCCCAGTTATAACACAACGTGGTAGCTTACTAGTGGTTAATTTTGACAACATCAACTCTTAACTAGAGTTACAAAATAGAATCTTCTAGAGTCTTTTACATCACAAACACGTGGCTAGCCCCATCTCAATGAATAATGGGGGCTGATGCAGAATCCTCATGAACCATAGTTGTGAAAACAAGAAGGTCAACTTATGAGTGACATAACTTTTGCATTTGGACTTCTATTGACGTGATTCTTGCGTCGTTGGAAAGCTTTTTGTGTGTATAATAGCATGAAAGGTGTTTCACTTATGGGGCAAAGTTTTTCCCTATAAAAATTTCATTTGATGCCTCAAAACACTCCCGGAAGGTTTTAGACCCCGTTTCGCAAAACTGGGTCTTGCCGGTAAAAACGGTCTTGTGAGCTGATTCCTCCACTTTTTCCACTCCAAACGCATCGAGATGAATGAAAAAAAATATAATGATCCAATTCAAATCATTCACTGGCTCGGGAAAGTGATACATGCATTAATAATATTCTTCTTGAAAGGTAGCAAACTTTTTTCCACTGGAACTGCTCAATGTCATAGTCTTCTCATCAATGTGTGAGACTATCCAGTTGATGACATTTGCACATGGGAAGGATGGATATCTACATGCAACCTTGTAGTCCTAACTATTGGATACTGAGATAAACCTGTCGGTCCTCTAGATTTGCCCCAAGCCTCTTTGCTGAAAGATCTTCATTAACTTGCCACCATGTTAGTGTTGACCAATTTTCTATAAATAACTGAGTGTCTGCATACAATGGAAATTCTACTAATGTTTGCTCAATTGCTTCCCCGGTACTTCTTTCAGTGGTCTCTTTTGAAGAAGTGCCATGGTAACAATGATTGTTGGGAGAAAGTGCGTCACAAGAGTGGTACTTCTGGGACAAAAAGGACACTCGTGGCAAGAAAACATTAGCTTCATCAAATCAACCTTCAAAGCATGTTCAATAAGAAGGCTGGGAATTCGGGTTCTTTGCTGTCATAACATGGGTTTTACTAGGTGTGATAGTGTTTTCATCCTAGCCTTGCCATTTCTGGATAGCCATAGTGTGATGGGGTTCTCATGTTTTGGTTGAGTTGGATTTCCAGATGGATTCGAAGCTAAGTGAGGTGGATATCTAAAAGAAATAATGCATAGCCTAGTGATCCATGAAATGGAATATGGATTGCAATAAAGGCACTAGCCTAGTGACCCTTGAACCAGAGTGTGGGTTGCGGTAAAGCCAGGTATTATGTGCCTCAGTAAAGCCTAGAGGTGGTTGTCGTTGGTTAGCCCTAGGAATCCTTCTCGGTGAATGGTGGGATATAGGGTAAATCCTAGAGGGTGGAGTCTCGGTTTAAGGCCTAGTGATCTAGTGTGGATTGCAGTATAACCTGAGAGATTAGGACAAGAAAATTCCTCATGGTGTAGGTGGAGAAATCCAATGGCACCCATGCTTATTTTGGCCTAATGATCTAGTGGAGATCATGGTAAAGCATGTTATTACATGTTTATTATGTTGGCCTAGTGATCTGGTGTGGATTACGATAAATCCTAGGAAACTAGGAGATAGGAAAATTCCTCACAGTGTAGGTGGAGAAATCCCATGGCATCCATGCTTCTTTTAGCTTAGTGATCTGGTGGAGATCAGGTAAAGCCTATTATTACATGTTTATTGTTTTGGCCTAGCGATCCAATGTGGATTATGGTAAAGCCTAGTTTCTATTGATGGGCATGAGGTGGCTTAGCCTCGGGATGCCCTGGTTGGTTATATTGGTTTGAGTCCCACATTCATGATTGGAATATGGCACCGAGGTGATTGGCTGAAGAGATATTTGGCTCAACCAATCTATGGTTGGGTGGAACATGGTAGTCTCATACTGGGTTGGCTTTTGCATTCATTAATGAAATGTTCTTTTGTTGGTATCTTATGTGTAAATGCACCGATTTATATGTGGATTCTATGGTTGATGTATCCTATATATTTTTGTCGTTATTATGTTGGTTATAAGATTGTATCATGGCAATGATGATGTATGGCTCTCCTCATATTTTTATTTGTAAATGAATGAATAATGTATCTATGGAATGTTGATTTATGGTAGCATCAGATGTGTTGTAAGCCTCAAAATTTGCAGGGAGGCTAGGACACATGTATTCTGGAATACCCAAAAATCGTTTTGGGAAATTCCACCCAAAGACAGTTTTATTAAAATAATTAATTATTTTTAATGGATGTCCTAGTATAAACTTATGAAATTAAAGTAATTAAAGGGTATTAATAAAACTCGGTGTGAATCTTCTAGAAGAAGACGAAGATCGAGTAAATATGATCTGAGCCATTGATTAGAATTTAATCTGGGTTGTTGATTACTCAATGAGAAGATTATAAGGACTTTGATGGGCATTTGGAAGACACATCGAGTGAGATCAAGAGATTGATTTCCCAAGAGAGCAGTGCAACAGTTTTCGGAGAAGTCATCGAGGAAATTTCTTGCAATGAGGGGCAGGGATATTTTCTAGTTAGAGTTTCCTGTTCTGGGGATACATTGTAGAGAAGGCAAAGAGAGATCCAAAAGAGGCAGGACATTGCCACGTAGAGGCAGCGTTGAGCTTCAAAGCGAGTTTGAGATTCAGCTGGGAAGTCGAGTTCCACAGCCAAAAGTCAAGGTGTGAGATCGGATGGCCAAAGGAACGAAGTTATAGACAATAGAAGATCCGTGGAAGAGGTGATGCACCCTAGAGAGGGTGATGTAGATCTATGTAGGCTAACACAGAGGCTGCGCAGAGCCAGCATGGGGCCAGCCATCCAGGTCCTAGATCAGTGTCGCTTCACCAGTGATAATGTGAGGTATTTCTCACAAATTTTTATGCCAGCCAAATTCTCTATATCGGATAGCTGGTAAGGCATTCAAGGATTGTATTTAGAAACTACTGCATAATAATACAAACCCTCAGTTGTTGCATCGGTTTTCCTACATTGGGTTTTTCCAGGGACATTTTTCCAAAAACAACGGTGTCATTTTTGTGTGTGGTTATTTCTTCTTTCTCAGTTTGTGTTTCTGCATATAATTTAATTAGTGAAGGCTGCAATCATATTTACTTCGATATTTACAGTGTAACATAGTAAATAACTTACATGAATTAACAAGTACGAGAAGTAATATCAATTTGTTACAGTAGGGATTTGGGTCTTCAAATTTTCACATGCTATCAGAGCGTCGGCGAAGCAAGAGAGTAGACCGGAAGATCCCATTGTTGAAGATAAGGAGAGAGATCGAAGTGCTATGTAGGCAACAGATCGAATCCTAGAGGGATTACACATTCTAGGCCAGGAGGGCAAGATTCTCGAGGAAAATCTCTCTCTTAATGAGTTGAAAGAGAAGTAAGATTTCAAGCTCGTGACTTGTCAATGGTAGAGGGAGCAGGGGCAGTAGAAAATTCAGTGCATAGTAGTCTTTAGGTGGGACACAATTTTCTACAGCATTTGCTGGGTCAAAAAAAGCGTCAGAAGAAGGAAGAAGACACCTTTTGAGGGAATTTCTTCCTCAATGAATTCTAAGCCAAGAAATTATATTTCTCAGTTGCTAAGCAGTGAGGAGAATATCTACTAACTACAGTAGTTAGTGTGTAGGCCAGCCTAGCAGTTGCGCAGAGGAGAGACAGAGCAGTTTGACTTTTGTTGGAAGAAATGGCAACTAATGGGCTGAGAGATCAAGATCAATTGGATGGGGCATCCAACTATGTGATCTAGAAGGCTAGGATCTCTTGCCTTCTAGAAGAGCATGATCTCAAAAACTATGTTGATAGTGTGGTACTTGTACCCACCGATGCAAGTCCGCTCAAGAAGTACAAGGCTGAGATGGTGAAGGCCAAGTGACTGATCCTCAACGGAGTGAGGGATCACGTTGTATGTCACATTGCTAGCAAAGGGATGCCCAAAGAGATGTGGGATGCCTTGGCTACATTGTATCAAGGATCTTCCGAGTAGCAGAAGATGTACTTGGAGGAGAAAATGAGATCCATGAGGATGGAGAAGGGGGAACACATTGATTCATTTCTATCGAAGCTTTAGGAATTACAAGATTAGTTGGTAGCTGTAGGATCTTCGCCTCAGCCAGCCTACAGAGATGGTGAGGTTGTCCCTGAATTCAGTCTCAGAAGAATGGCAAATATTTTTCCAGAGTATCTTGGGAAGAGAGAAAATATCAGATTGGGAAGGGATGTGTGCCACTCTTCAATAGGAAGAGATGAGGTGAGACTTAGTCAAGTGAAAACTTGATGGCAGAAGCAGTAGTGGGACGAAGCCCAAGGAGGAGGAGGAGAATGTATCCCTTGCATCAAAGGGGCAGCAGGAGCAATGGAGGAAGAAGAAGGATGTTTCTAAGATCAAATGTTTCTGGTGTGGTGAATTTGGTCACTATGCTATGCAGTGTCCTCTCAAGAAGAAGGACAAGGACGAGAAACATATTCCGCAGGTTGCAACCATAAGGATGGAGGAGGAGGAGTTTGCTATGATTTCCCAGATATCTCCAGAGGAGAGGTGGGGTGATCTAGTACTATAGTTCGAAAAAACTAGAGATGGGAAGGGTCCATTGAGTAGTCCACCTTGTGGATCAATACCTTTCTATGTGAGCCCATAATAGAAGTAGCAGGATGGACTAGTGTGAGTTGGTGGAGACAAATGTCAAAGTGACAATTGCAGTGGCTAGGAGCGTTAGAGACTGAGCAACATAGAGTAGAGTTGGTAGCAGTGAAGTTGGCATAGTGCAGAGTCAACAGCAACACAGAGACTTCATAGGGTCAGCGCAGAGACTAGCAGTAGTCAGAACTCAAGCAACATATGCATCACATTGAACACCTTTGGTTCAGTATTTTGGATGATTTTCTATTGCAACAATAGTAGATTTGTAGTGGAGATGCAGTTGGTAGCAGCACTATGCAACATTAGTGCAGTAGTTGGTGGGTAGTGATGTAATACATCAACACCGTAGAGGGAGATGTTACAGAGTTAGGGTGATGCTTTAACAGGCTACATTACTAGAGCACATTCCTTGCTAAAAGGGAGTGTTGATTTATGGTAGTAGCGAATGTTCTCTAAGCCTCAAAATTTGCAAGGATGTTAGGACACATGTATTCCAGAATACCTAGAAATCCTTTTGGGAAATTCCACCCAGAGACAATTTTATTAAAATAATTAATTATTTTTAATGGATGCCTTAGTATAAACTTAGGAAATTAAAATAATTAAAGGGTATTAATAAAACTAGGTGTGAATCTTATAAAATAAGATGAAGATCGAGTCAATATGATCTAAGGCATTAATTAGAATTTAATATGGGTCGTTGAATACTCAATGACAATATTATAAGAAGGACTTCAATGGGAATTTGGAAGACACATCGAGTGAGATCATGAGATCAATTTCCCAAGAGAGAAGCGCAACAGTTTCCAGAGAAGTCATCAAGGAGATTTCTTGCAGTCAGGGGAAGGGATAGTTTTTCGGTTGGAGAGCTTCCTAATCTGGGGGTAAATTACAGAGAAGGCAGAGAGAGATCCAGAAGAGGTAGTGTAGTGCCACGCAGAGGCAATGCAGAGCTTCAGAGGGAGTCCGGGATTCAATTGGGAAGTCGAGTTCTAGGGCTAGAAGTCAGGGTGTGAGACTGGAGGGATAGAGGAACAAAGTTATAGACAACAGAAGATTCATGGAAGAGGTGACACAGACCCTAGAGAGGCTGACGTAGAGCTAGTGTGGGGCCAGCCATCAAGGTCTTGGATCAGTGTTAGTTTTCTAGTGATAGTGTGAGGTATTTCTCAGTAATTTCTCTACTGGTCAGATTCTCTGTATCGGATAGCTAGTAAGGTATCCAAAGATTGTATTCAAAAACTACTGCATGATAATACAAACCTTCAACTACTGCACTGGTTTTCCCGCGTCGGTTTTTTCCAGGTACATTTGTACAAAAACAACGATGTCATTTGTGTGTGTGGTTATTTCTTCTTTCTTAGTTATTTTTTCCGCATATAATTTAATTAGTGAAGGATACGGTCGTATTTACATCGATATTTACAATGTAACACAGTAAATAAGTTGCATGAATTAACAATTAGGAGAAGTAATATCAATTTGTTGCAGTAGGGATTTAGGTCTTAATTTTCACATGGTATCAGAGTGTAGGTGAAGCAAGAGAGGAGACTGGAAGAGCCCAACATTGAAGAAAAGGAGGGAATTCGAAGTGTTGCATAGGCAGCAGATCAAATCCCCCAAGGGATTGTGCAGTCTAGGCCAGGAGGGCAAGATTCTCGAGGAAAATCTCTCTATGAGTGAGTTGACAAAGAGGTAAGATTTCCATTTTGTGATTTGTTAGTGGTAGAGGGAGCAATGCAATAGCATATTCAACGCAGAGAAGTCGTCATGTGGGACGCAGTTTTCTGCAGAATTTGTTGGGTCGGAAAAGCATCAGAAGAAGGAAGAAGACACTTTTTTGAGGGAATTTCTTCCCTAGTGAATTCCAAGCCAAGGAATTCTATTTCTCATTTGCTGAGAAGTGAGGAGAAGATCTACTAACTCCAATAGGGAGTGCATAGGCCAGCCTAACAGTTGTACATAGGAGAGAGGGAGCGATTTGACTTTCGTTAGCATAGATGACAGCTAATGGGCTGAGAGTTCAAGATCGATTGGACGGAGCATCCAACTATGTGATTTGGAAAGCTAGGATCTGCTGCCTTTTAGATGAGCATGATCTCAAAACATATTTCGATAGTGTGGTAGTTGTACCCAATGATCCGGATCTGCTCAATAAGTACAAGGCTAAGATGGCGAAGGCCAAGTGGTTGATCCTCGATGGAGTGAGGGATCTCGTTGTTTGTCACATTGATGGAAAAGGGACGTCCAAAGAGATGTGTGATGCCTTGGCTATGTTGTATCAATGATCTGACGAGCAGTAGGAGATGTACTTGGAGGAGAAAATGAGATACAAGAGGATGGAGAAGGGGGAACACATTTATCCATTCCTATAGAAGCTTTAGGAAGGCTGAGATCAGTTGGAAGTTGTAGGATATTCACCTCAACCTACAGAGATGGTGAGGTTGGCCCTGAATTCAATCTCAGAAGAATGGCAAGTATTTGTCCAGAGTATTCTGGGTAGAGAGAAATTATCGGATTGGGAAGGGATGTGGGCCGCTCTTCAACAGAAAGAGATGAGGTGAGACTTAGTCAAGTGCAAACTTGATGGCAACAACAGCAGTGGGACGAAGCCCAAGGAGGAGGAGGAGAATGCAGCCCTTGCATAAAAGGGGTAGCAAGAGTAGTAGAGGAAGAAGAAGGATTTTTATGAGATCAAATGTTTTCAATGTGGTGAATTTGGTCACTACGCTACGCAGTGTCCTCTCAAGAAGAAGGACAAGGACGAGAAAAATGATCTACAGACTGCAACTACAAGGATCGAGGAGGAGGAGTTTTCCATGATTCCCAAATACCTCTAGGGGAGAGGTGAGGTGATCTAGTACTCTAGTTCAAAATAATTGTGGATGGGCAAGGTCCATTGAGGAGTCCACCTCATGGATCAATACCTTGCTACGGGAGCCCATATGAGAAGTAGCAGGATGGACTAGTGTAAGTTGGTGCAGAATGTTAGAGTGGTAGTTGCAGTGGCTAGGAGTTCCAGAGACTGAGTAGCGCAAAGCATAGTTGGCAGTAGTGTAGTTGGCATAATGCAGAGTCAGCAGAATTGCAAAGACTTCAGAGGGTCAATGCAAATACTAGCAGTAGTAATAACTCCAGTAACAGATGCATCACACTGAACACCTTTGGTTCAGTATTTTGGATTTTTTTTTCTATTGCAACAGTAGCAGAGTTGCAGTGCAGATGCAGTTGGTAGTAGAATGCAGAGTCAACAATAACACAATGTAGCATTAGTGCAGTAGTTGGTGGGCAGTGATGTCAGACATTAGCAACACAGAGAGAGATGTTACAGAGTCAAGGTGATGCTCAGCAGGTTGCATTACTAAAGCGCAGTCCTCGCTAAGAGGAAATGTTGATTTCGGGTAGCATCGGATTTGATCTAAGTCTCAAAATTCGCAGGGATGCTAGGACACATGTATTCCATAATACCTAGAAATCGTTTTTGGAAATTCCACCCAAAGACAGTTTTATTAAAATAATTATTATTTTTAATGGATGCCTAAGTATAAACTTAGGAAATTAAAATAATCAAAGGGTATTAATAAATCTGGTTGTGAATCGTCTAGAAGAAGATGGAGACCGAGTCAATATGATCTGAGCCATTGATTAGAATTTAATTTGGGTCATTGATTACTCAATGAGAAGATTATAAGAAGGACTTTGATGGGAATTTGGAAAACACATCGAGTGAGGTCAAAAGATCGATTTCCCAAGAGAGCAGTGCAATAGTTGTCGGAGAAGTCATCGAGGAGATTCATTACAGTGAGTGGCAGGGATAGTTTTCTAGTTCAAGATTTTCCTGATCTGGGATACATTCTGGAGAAGGCAGAGAGAGATCCAGAAGAGGCAACGTAGTGCCACGTAAAGGCAATGCAAAGCTTCAGAGGGATTTTGAGATTCAGCTGGGAAGTCGAGTTCTAGAACCAGAATTCGGGGTGTGAGACTGGAGGGCCAGTGGAACAAAGTTCTATATTGTAGAAGATCTGTGGAAGAGGTGATGTAGACCCCAGAGAGGTTGACGCAGAGGCTGCATAGAGCCAGTGTGGGGCCAACCATCCAGGTTTTGGATCAGTGTTGGTTCACAAGTATTTCTCACTAATTTCTCTGCAAGTCAGATTCCCTGTATCGGATAGCCAGTAAGGCATCCAATGATTATATTTAGAAACTACTCCATAATAATACAAACCCTTAGTTGTTGCACCGATTTTCCCGCATTAGGTTTTTCCAAGGACATTTGTCCAAAAATAATGATGTCATTTGTGTGTGTGGTTATTTCTTCTTGCTCAGTTCTTCATTTTGGATATAATTTAATTAGTGAAGGTTGCAGTCATATTTACTTCGATATTTATAGTGTAACCGAGTAAATAGCTTGCATGAATTAACAAGTAGGAGAAGTAATATCAGTTTGTTGTAGTAGGGATTTGTGTCTTCAATTTTTCACATAGAAAAACGCAGCTATTTATATGAGGGAAAAATTCTTCTTAGTGATTCTTAGATAAGTATGAGACCCCTATGCTCAGATTTGTTGTTTAAACCTAAAGATTACATATTTATGACATGTTTGACAAAATGCATGTCATGGATAGTAGGGGTTCACTTTAGACCTTGTCCTTGTTTTTTCAAATGCATCATTATTATGTTGTGCAAATTCATTTCCAAATGTGTCATTGAGTTATGGGAAGTGACCTGGGCTCTGGGCCTGAAAAAGTGGCTCAAATCTCAGAGAAGCAGACATAGGTCTGAGGAGAAAAGTCCCTAGACTTATGCATACCCATGCTGTGGGAGAATCTAGAGCCTCCTAGACGCATGATTATCCATATCAAGGGAGCATTCAAAGGTTTAATGGTCTAAAACTTCAGTTGTTCTCAGGGGTTGGTTACTTGAGTGGTTGGGTTGGCTCCTGGGATTTTTGTTGTTGATGTCGAAGGTTTGTGTGGTGTGTTTTTGTTGATTTTAGTTCCTTAAGGTCACCTAGGAGGTTGAATCCCATTATAGTGGCCTCTCGTTGCATATTTACCCTGGTTGGCCGATTACTTGGGTAGATGTGGGATGATGGTGTCACAATGTCCATTTTTTTAAATTTACCCAGGGTATTCCTGATATCCTCCAAGACTTGATGATGCCATAACAGAAGAGGGGGGTTTTGTAAACTCACCCCTACCGACATTATTGTTACCACCATGCTCATAGCATCAAATTATGGGAACCTTGGGGTGATGAAAAGCCCAACTCTACCCCAAAACCATGACCCTTCATTTAGAATTTTTTCCATATCATGTTTCATGTCAAATTGTCCTATGAAGAAGCCTTTGGAGCATAAGTAGAGATCACAATTTTGTGTCTCAAAAGAATATACCCACTGATATAATTCTTTAGGTTTTGGCCAGAAACCATTAAATCGATATATTAATGCCTTCGATTGTAGATCAACAAATATGATTTTACCTTTGGGGTCATTACATCCATGGCTGGTACTTTATCCATTTTCTCAACAATATAAGGTCCTGGTAGATTATTGATCAAATCATTTGTAGCAACATTCTTCCTTTTCACTACATCCTTGAATGAGATAGATCCATTTTGGTTTCTGGAATTTGTATTAGGGTTTCTGAAGGTTGTAGCTCCACATTGCAACCTCATATTTAATATTATAGTAGAATCTTTTTCCATGCCATAGTCTTTTAGTTGGAGCACATCCTGAAGCACTTTTCCTTCATATAACAAAATTTGTTGTTTTCTTGGTATCCCCATGTCACTTTGAATACATTACTTCAATTTTTTCACTAAATCCAAGCCCCATATCCGACGGATAAATGTTTCCTAATTTAAATTTTTGATGGATATTTGATATTTTGCTTTTTCTCTTTGTCTTTTATCCAGATTTGGAGAAGAAAGACCAAGAGGAGACCCATAAAAATGAGGATCTGGAAAAAAAAAAAAAATTGATATTTAGCAATACTAAAGGTAAAATCTACAAAGTGTTGTGATATAAAATGGCAGAATTCCATGCTCGGTCTCAACATCCATCCACAAAAATATTTTGACACTAGATCTATGCAAAAATCTATAGGAAACGAAACAAAAAAAGCTTGTATAGCTTGATTTTCTAGCTTGGAGAGTACCCTCATATTCGATTTGTCCCCCTTCACCATACCATCATCATAGTAAAAAAGGGATCTGATAACTGGAGGAAGAAAATCTAGCATCATTGTGAGGATTTCCCTAATACACCACAAATATTGAATGCAATCTCAAAAACCCATCATGTTGGAACTTTCAACATGTACTAGATCTGATTGTGAATGAGAAATTTTCAACAATCCATGGTTGTAGTCCAGTTGTGGCCATTTAATAAAAATTGATCCACTACCTTCACAAAAATATTTTTCTAGACAGATCCATCGATTTCCCACAGAGATCTAATGCTCGTGGCTACGATGAAGAACCTTTGTGATCTGCAAAAGCATAAATAGTCAATTATCTCCTCCATGGCTAAGACGGATCAGTGCAACCCCACTCCTATATGCCCCATCATTGCTTGCAACCTACCTAGTGGCAACACTTTGTGAAGCTTCACGTGGGAGAACCCTAACCCTCATGGCGGTAACCATCTGTGATTAATATTAATATTAATAACATTAATAATAATATTATTAGTAATTATAATAATGTTGCATTAAAACTTTATTCCATTACAAATATTACATTAATTATAACATAAATATATTATGAATGTAAAAATAACATTCATTGTCAACCATGATGGTCAATCAAGATCTCTATAGTTAAAATGGTCTAACATGGTCAACCAAGGTCTTTATGGTTGAATATGGTCAATCAAGGTCTTTATGCTCAACCATTATCAACCATGGCCAACCATGGTGAATTATGGTCAACAATGATCAATCATGGTCAACCATGCACAACCATGGTCAACGATGATCAACCAAGGTCATCCAAGATTAACATGGTGAAAATGGTCAATTGAGTTCAACCAAAATCACCCATGGTTTACCATGATCATCCATGTTCAAACAAGATCAACCAAGTTAGAATGGTCAACAAGGGTCAAACATGGTCAACCAAGGTCAAACATGGTCAACCAAGGTCAACTAGAGTCAACTATGGTCGAACATAATTGCTAATCATGATCAACAATGGTCAACCATGATCAACCATAGTGGTAAATCAAGATCTCTATGGTTAGAATGATTGAAAATGATCAACCAAGGTTATCCAAGATCAAACAAGATCAACATGTCAAACATAGTCAACGAAGGTCAACCATACCATGGTCTACCACATTCAACCATGATCAACCATGATTAACCATAATGGTTAATCAAGATCTCTATGGTTAGAATGATCAAACATGGTCAACCATTGTCAACCATGGTCATCCTTGATTAACCATGATCAACCAAGATCAACCATGGTCAACTATGGTCAAGCATGGTCATCCAAGATTAATTGTGGTTAAATAAGATAAACCATGGTCAACTGAGGTCAACAATAGAAAACATGAATAGAATGGTGGAACATGGTCAACCATGATCAACCATGAAGAACCATGGTCCAACATGGTAAACCATGATCAACCATTATCAACCATGGCCAACCATGGTCTATCATGATCAACCATTGCCAACTATGGTTAACCATGGTTGAATACGGTCAACTATTGTCATTATTATACGATTGATTATAGTATCAATAGTTGACCATGATCAAACTTAGTCAACCCTATAACATTAATATTAATATTATAAATTTGACTTATAATAATAATAATAATAATAATAAGGTTGGCATTATCATCACCACTATTACAATGACTATATTATTATTATTGATTGAATAAATTTTTAATAGTTGACCATGATTAAACTTGTTCAACCTTATAATAATAATATTATAGGGTTGACCAATCTTATTCACAACCCTTAATAATAATATTATTAAGTTTTGTGAATAAGGTTTAATATTTAATAATAATAATATTAATAAATTTAACAACAACTAATTTTTTTCCCATGTGGTTCATGCACCATGAAGATTGGTGACCATTATATCCATAGAATATTTGTAACAGGAAGATCCACCTGAAACGATCACTTCATGTTGGTTCAAGCACGAAGCTGGACCCTAAGAGTGTCGAGAGAATTGAACCTATGACCTCCTAATACAAAATATGCTTTATCAGCGGGGACTCGACCAAATGAGCTAACCCTCGTGGATAAAGTTAACAAAAACTAATAATAATAATACTATTATTAATATTAAGATTGACTATATTATTATTTTTATTACTATAATATGATTGAATATATTATTAATAATTTTCTCAACTCTATGTTTACCATATTCAACGACCAAGTGAGCTAACCCTCGTGGATAAAGCTAACAAAAACTAATAATAATATTATTATTAATATTAAGGTTGACTATATTATTATTATTACTATAATATGATTGAATATATTATTAATAATTTACTCAACTCTATGTTTACCATATTCAACAATGGTCGACATTGTGCATTCATAGTCATCCTTAGTCAACATAACTCAACCATATTCAATTATAATCAATTGTGGTTGACCAAAATCAACCTTGGTGTTGACCTTAGTCAACAAAGGACAACCTTGGTTGGTCATAGTTATGGTTTAAAAATGTTGAATAATAATGATATTAATAAAATTGACTATTAATAATATTAATATTAAGGTTGACAATATTATAATATTAATAATTATTATAATATTAATAACTATAATAATAATAATAATATTACTATTAATATTTACCCATACTCAATTTTAGTTAACCATTATCTACTATTTCTTCCCATGCATGTCACTCATCAACTAACACAATTACATTAATAAATTTGGTTAATATACATTGATCATCATTTTCAACCTTTAATATAATATATCGACTATATTTGCTAAAATAATTGTGCTAGATATTAATCTAGCACTTAAAAAATCACACAAATAATTGAAATTTTTTTTATTTATATTTATAGATTGGATTTAAATTTCATATTATAAATTTTATGTTATTAAATATATAAAAAAAAGTAATGAAAATATAAGTATGGTAACTTAGGGATAGGATAAAAGAGAAGGTATTTATTTTAAATAAATGGAAGAAGGTAAATGATAAAGGGTATTCATTCATCTTATCTTGATTTTTTATAAAGTTAAATAATATTTGTTTTTATTTTATATATATGTGAAATTTAGAATTGGTTTTTATTGTTGTTATTATTATTCTAAATTGTAGAGGTAGTATAAAATGAGAAAAAGGAATGATGGAAAATAATTTAAATGTTAAATGATAAAAACATAAATAAATAAATACATCAACAACTTCTCTCATTTATTCTCAAAAATTCTCTGAGAATGTCTTTATTGTTTGGAAAGGTATTCTAAAGGTTTTTCCTATCGTTGGTGATCACCTCTCTTAGAAGGTGGGAAATGGCTATAACGTTCTTTTGGGAAGGGATCCTTGGATTGGTAGTTGACACTAGCATCGACTTCTTGACCCCTTGATACATCTTATGGCTACTCAAAATAAATTCTTCCTAGCCCACATATCCCTCCCACACCCCTCAACGGGTCAACAATCCTAGATGTTGGCCACTAATCTACAACTTGAAGGTGAGGATACATATGCTTGGGGAATTTTTATCAAATCTTTAAAATTCTCAAATATTATCATTTCATATAATGAAGACTAGCTTATATGTACCAAAATCCCACATGGGAAATATGCTCTGAAATATGGATATCTATCTCATCTACATGAGATTGAAAATCCTCCATTGGTGTGGGGGGGATTGGAATTAAGCTACCCTCCAAAAACAAAATTGTTCATATTTCTCATGTTAAAGGGGAAGGTTCCTACCTAGGATATTCTCCATAGGAGGTATTTTCAGGGTCCCAACATATGCCTTCTCTACAAATTTGGTGTTGAATTCATAAATCATCTCTTGATAAGTTTCCCCTTTACCAAATAAGTATTGGATAGACATTAAAAGTTATTTGCCTCAAGCATTGGATTGGGTAACTAAAAACATCAATCTCTCCCCATAACCTCGGCTCACTCGCCACCTTCTGGACAACCTCAAGGGACTCACTCCGTGTTCCAGTTGGGGAATCTAACCTTAAAGTAATTCTACTATTTTTTATAATAGAATCCAAAATTCCACAAAATTTTCTTCACAAAGCCTAACAATTCTCTCATTATCCTCTTAATTTACATCAATTAGTCACCTCTCTTCTCTAGATCTTGTTGTCCTACAAACTGACTCTCACTAGGCATTTTTCAATGGCACTTCTCAGGACTTGGAGGTGTAGGAGGTGTTCTTCATCTATCATTCTCACATTCTCTCTCTTTCTTAGCCAATTTTGGGCCAACTACAAATAATCATGCTAAATGTTTTACTCTATATATTATTATTCTTCTAGTAATATCTAAGAATATCAGATCTCTTCATATTTCTGGTGGATCTCAAGTGCTTATAAAATGGATGCAAAAGAAAACAACTCTAAGAAATTTCACCTTGCTTCCTTTCTTGGAAATAATGCATAAATAAATAAATATTTTTTCTCACCTATTTCCATTGACCACATATGTAGGCATCGAAAAGAAGAGGTAGATCATCTCTAAAAAATTGGAATGAATTAGGACAGAGGCTCATGCTCAATCTCTAAGGATAAATAATGCCACATAACAGAATTTCTTTTTGACTGTTGGGTCTGATAAAACAATGGGGTCACTTAATTTTTGCTAAAATGACTATTAAGGAACCATATGTTGAAATTTCTTGAAGATGTTTATATTTTTAATTATCATGCTATAGATCAGCCATATGTATATTTTTTTAATGACTATCTTAGAAAGCATCTCTTAATTTGTAAATTGCTTTAGGGACAAGATTGTTGTCATTTTTTGTCAAATCATAATACCATTGTAAACCTAAATTTTTGTACATAGCAATTGTATAACAACTGCAACATGTTTTGCATAAACACATGAAGAACACTTGGGAGGGATGTGTGCCACAAGAATGCATAAAAATATTCTGATGTAAGCCTTATAAATTGAGGCTACATACTTTTTTTTTTCTTTTGGATTAAAAAAAGAATAAAAGAAAGAAAGAAAAAGAAACCCTTCTCTCATTTATCCTAAGAGTTGGGTGGTGTGATATGTCTTCACTGGTACCACATGGTGAATAAGCTGTATACTTAATATAAGAATCGAGTGCAATGATATATTGTAATGATTTTAGTGAATTCTTCAATTTAAATTGTAAGCTTGATTTATAACATGTGTTAATTCCATAACCATGGACACATAGACATATCCTTTCATTTAATAAGAAAAAAATAGACTTCAACTAAACTAGTAATGTAGATCATGCTCATATATATAATTTTTAAAAATTACACATTTTAGACTAAGTTATGCTACGCAAACACATACATACCTATTAAGATGTGGAAACATTTGCAAGGAAAAACATTTCATTTAATGGAAAATTCGCAGATTATACGACACTAAATTTTTTTACAAAAAATATTATTAGGGCAACAACATAATTCTCCACAAAAATTGTGTTTTTACTCTAAATAAAAATTCACAATGCTTATATGAATTTTGAGGGCTTCAACTCGATAAAAGAGAAATTTTTTGAAATTTCATTGCCACATTTGGCCCAAAAGTGTATGCCATCTTCATGCATTCACCCTATTTCAAATCATTTTTTATAACCATCCTAAATCTATCTTAACTCCGGATCTACCAAGCACCGAGAGAGATCGAATCTCTTGAGATACAAACCTCTTTTAAAGTAAAAATAGATTCAATCCTTCTCGATGCTTGGTAGATCCAAAGTTAAGATAGATCTAAACTAATTTAATTATTAATTATAATTAATTAAATTATAATTATAAATATAATTATTCAATTTTTATTTTATTTTACTTTTATGTAATTTGATATTATCAACATCTCTACCATACTAAGCTATTAGGCTATTGAATATCTCTTAACACAAAAATGAATTATTTTAAAATTAAAATTAAATTCAAAATGTTAATTTAATGTTATTCCAAAATATTATTTTAGAAATTAAAATTAAAATAAATATTATTCCAAAAGATTTCTCATTAAAAATAATAATAACAATATGACCCTACAATTAAAATTAAATTAAATGTATTAATTAATTAATTATTCGTTGTAATGATAATGGTTATGTCTTTTTAGCGTTTAGCATCCTTTACATTAGCTAATATTTTAGTACATAACTAAAAAGAGAGGACCAAAAAAACCAAGAAATTAAAACTACAATGTTATTTCATTAGAAATTCATTTCGATGTGAATTTAGATTCATATTAAAGCATTTTATTTTAGTTTGTTTCTATTGTTATAGGATTTTATATAAATATATTATGATGGCAAATATCACTATAAACACATTAATAAATTAATGTGCAAAGATATTATAAAAAGATATGACATTTTATGTTACCAGGTTGAGATTATTTGTGCAGAATAATTCAATAAGGCATGATTTATGATTCATTAGTATAATGGTTTGTATTCAATAACAATGAGTTCCTGATGATTCATTAGTATAATGGTTTGTATTCAATAACAATGAGTTTTCAGGAAGTTAGTTATTCAAATATTTTTTGGGTTAAATATATTTAATTATGGAGTTTTTACCACATTCAAGTTTATTTAGATATTTTGTTTTCAAAATTTTATTAAGTATTTTTCTTTATTAAGTATTTAATTACTTTTAAATATTTTGTTTTCAAAATCTTATTGTATTTTTCTTTATGAACTATTTAATTATAATTTTTTTTTTAGCTTTTTTATTAACCAATTGGTTAGCTTCCATAGTCCGACATATAAAAATTCATTTTGGGATTATCCACACTTATTAAGTCATTAATACATAACCATGTCCGATGAGCATTATATATGATCAAATTTCTTATAATATTAAATAATTCATATAACATTTATTCCATAAATAATACTCATAAGAACGAAGAAGTAAGATTAAAATTAGTCAATATATTCCATGATAACAATAATCACCTTCAAGATTTGTACCAATAACTAAAAATTCTTCAGAAATTACCATCCCATATTCTCTTAGCCATAAAGTTATTCCAAAAGTGAAGATGCCACCTTGTTTTATAAAAACTTAATAAGTTCATCATTTATAAATCATTCATTTAAATCTCCTTTAATTTAAAGGATGGAGGGGTTTTCAAATTAGTTCTTACCAGTATGGTAATGATTTTCTTTTACTTAAATTTGCAATTCAATTACAATAATTGAAATGAAAAAAAAAAAAAACCTTAAGATTGAGGGGCATTTTATAATAAAATAATTTGTTTTTTAATTTTTTAACATTTGGTAAGAAATTATAAATTTTATTTTAAATTTTATAATAGCATATATTTTCAAAATATCTCAAAATTTATTCATTGGTAATATGTTTTTTTTAACCACTTTTATTTTATCGAAAATATGTTGTACAAAAATTCTAATGATGAAAAGGTGTATAAAAACACTTTATTTTGTAGTTATCTTTTAAAAAAAATTCTAATAAAATGTAAGATGTGGAAAAAATGTGGATTTACACGAGTCCCACGTGTCCATCTTCCCTTTGTCCAAGGAACCACTGATAAGATTGCTCAGATTCTTAAGAAACATAATATTCCCTCAACCTTTAGACCTCTCAACACCATTCGTAAATCCCTCCGATCGGTGAAGGATCCTATTAGCCCTAAGGAAATGAAGGGTGTCTACATTATTCCTTGTTCCTGTGGGACCCCCTATATTGGGGAGACGGGACACTCTATTAATCAAAGGATTAATGAGCACGCAGCTGACCTAAAGCATGGGAGAACCAAGTCTTCCGCACTAGCAGAGCATGCGGAGAAGACCAAGCATCATGTTTGTATTGAGGAGGCCAAGGTTATTGCTAAGGTTGCACAGTTCCATCACCGAAAATTTAGGGAAGCAATTGAGATTGAAAGAAGGCCAAGCAATCTCAATAGAGATGACGACTAGAAGATTAGTAGTTGTTGGATCCCTGCCCTCTCTTCCTAGTCATGTCTTCCCCCTCTTCCCCTCCCTCTTTTATTGACTTTTTCTAGCTTTCTAGGTTTCCCCTTGTTATCCCTTATCCTTCTTTATTTTTTATCCTCTTGGGAAATCTCCCTTGGTTTATTTTATTTTAGTAATACCCCTATTTATGACTATCTTAAATAACATGATGTCAACTTTTCTAATATATTTATATTAATTAAATTTACACAAACCTTTAATAATATTACTAATATTATAACATTATTATATTAATATAATCAATCCTTACTTGTACTAACATCCCTAGATCTATTAATATATGCTCCCATTAGATAACTTTACTAATAAATTGGTATTAATTAGTTACCCTAACCATCAATAATAACTTTAATACTTTTATCATAACAAATTACAATAATAACTAATATTATTTTTAATATTAATTCCATACTATTACTAATTATAATCGATTGATATTATTATAAAATATTTCCCCTTTTCATGTCTAATCTGAATAACCTAGTACAAATAATATAACAAGGAATTAATATTATTCTATTTATTTCCCTAGATCTATTAAATCTTATCCCTATTTGATAAACTTCACTATTAAAAATTTTTAGTTACACAAGCCATTGAGAAGATGATTAATATTGTAACGTTATTACAATAATAATGTAATATTATTTATTATATATTAATTCACTTCTATTACTAATAGTTATTATTGGTTAAATATTCCCTAAATGTAGTTTGATTAACTTTTTACTTAAAATAACACATGATAAATATTTTAATAATATTAGTTTTAACATTTTAATATAATTAAGCAATTTGAATGGTCAAATATAGCCGTTTCTGGGTCTATTATAGCCGTTTGTCTAGTCTGGCCTAATATAGTCGTTTCTTTAGTCAAACCTAGCTGTTGGAAGCTCTACTCTCCCTATTTAATATGTAGCCATGATCTGACTCTTCAACTTGTCCAGATGATCAAACCTAGAATTTGATGTCCTGTAGGACATATTTTGCGTTCCTGGACATATTTGACGGTCACTAAAAAAATTTCCCCGTCAGGTTTGACATGTCTTATATAGCTACAACCCATCATTTTGACGTCTAATTTCAAAGTTTAACTGTCAAAAACTATGATACCTATATTGGGAGTAGGGGCTTGGTATGAGTACAAAAGACAGTTCAAATTTAATGCTATTTAAATGCTCCATGCTACAGCCTCTGACTGCCTCCTAGAATAGTACGTAATAGTAGTAATTATCTCGTCTACCATATGCTAGTACCTAATAGGATTAACTCTCTTAGCTATCATCTGTAGCTCTACTCAAATCAATGATATGTGTAAATTTAATCTAGAGCTACCATTACGATTTGCTACTGGTTTGTACTCAATGGAGAGTAAGAAATGAATGCAGTTCTAAAGTTTTCTTTGATGCTACACTAAACCTAACAAGCGCAAATTTCAATCTTATCTATTCGTCACCCAGGTGCCAAGGATTGCGTGTCAGCAAACTCATTGTCATTTTCATGAAAACGTTCATTGTCCAAGCCATTGATAGCTCAATTAGTGTTAACCATCTATGAACAACCTGTATGAATTTGAAGCTATCTGCATGATTGCGCAAGAAAAGGGAATGGTGGCTTTGTTCCATGATCCATCCATTGGAATGGAGGAAGTACAATTACGGGTAAGGAAGAAATAGGCAATGGGCATGTTCATGTGTGATCACTGAGGTAATACACTTTCATCCTTGCCTTGGCCATTACCCGAAGGCTTTTTTTGCAAGTTGTTGACGTAATCTCACATAAGTGAAATCCTTGTATTCTGATTAGCTTGGATGCTTCTTTTTGGACATGCGGCTCTGGTGCTCCTCGACAGATTGAAGATCTCAGGTTGTAATTTGATATCATGCCTGGATGCTCAATAGGGTTAATTTAAATTGTTTTCTGAGTAGAGTTTAATTCGACTGTTTGATTATTGCTTGAAGAACTTTATAATCAATAAATTTTATTACTTCACCAGAATCCTACCTGATCAAAAATATATAACATAGACTTTCAATCACAACTCTACAACAACCTAGAACCTGGGAACATGCTTCAACACTGTGAGACAATGTAATACTTGAGGTAGAGCTAAGTGAAAGATTTATGACTCAGTCGTTAACCCTCAGTAAATCTTCGACGAAATCACACCCATTTTCTATGAATAGTAGGGATGTACAGGAATACCACTTAAAACATTTGGGTGGTTTTGAGAGAATCGGTTTCTCTCATCCAATGTTTTTTAGGCCTCGTCTATAAAACCATGGGTGATTTTTTTATGCCTAGAGTTTGTTAAAAGGTCCACTTGGTTTATTATTTTATTCTCAACTCATTGAAAGGATCCCTACAATATAGTTGCATGCCACAAAGTGATCCACAACTCTTTAGGTTGCAGTAATTGTATTAGCATGGTTTTATCTTTGACTGTAATGTAATGTTCTTAGCATGAAATCAACACATAAATTAGAGAGACTTGTGTTGAGCAAATGAATGTAAACTGCATAATTTTTTTATTACAATCACATGAGTGGATTCTACCTAGTTTTCTTGATATTGTACAGAGTAAATGAATAATAGTTTGTGTTTATATTGGATTTGTTGTAGCCTTTTTGAGAGAGTATCTTAACCATAAGAACAACTTGCAACGTGAACTTTTTTGGCTGAATTGCGATTATTATTTGGCTTTCCTAATTCACGAATGAAGAGTTTCACCAAACCAATTGTTTCTTTTAATATACATATTTCAAAAATGGAAAATGTATGTACAATTTTTCATTATAAATGATTATGGAGAAAATTATCATCACCTCTCCAAGCTACGAAAACTCTGCCAACTCTTTCATTGTAAAGGATTATAATTGGTTTTCTTGACAAAGTTGTAGATTTTCTCACATAACAACAATGATTAAATACAAAGGTTAGCTACTTGAGCAAGGACTGAGTTTCAACAACCAGTTTTTGTTTTCCATTCAACTACATATATTTTTCAAAAAAAAAAAAAAAACATTGTACAATCGTTGAATATAAAATTTGACTCGGAAGGAAGTTGTCATCAGTTTTCCAGCTGAAGAAAAATTTTCCAACCCTTCCAAATCATTATTATACTCCAGTAAATGTATAACTTGAATATAAACTTTGACTAGGAAGGAAGTTGTCATCATCTTTCTAGAGAAAATTCTGCCAACTTTTCCAAATCATTATTATACTCTAGTAAATGTATAACAACCAATGGAATGGATGGCAATGAAAATATCATCAATGGCCTGCCTCGTAGACTGTCATGGTTGACTTTGTTAGAATCTCAATGAACATAATGATTCCAATACTAACTTTCTAACCTAATGGATGCTTGTTTTATTAGAGAAACAATAGGTTTAAAATCCTTAAATATGGGAAAACTTTGAAATGAATAGAGTCTAAGAATACTATATATTCATAGTTTAAATATTAGATTGTAGTGATAATAATATATTTCAATGAAAAAAATTGTGATATTGCTTAATTACAGTTTGGAAAATAAATAAATAAAAAGTTGATTCATTTTAAAATTATTAATCACTTAAATTTTATTAAAAAGTTATAATAAACATAAAAGAAATTTCAAATATTTATTTTGTTTTGTTTAATTTAGTGCGATTGATCTTATCTTTTTTTAATTAATAATATAATTTGTCATAAAAATATAATATTTTGTTAAGATTGGAGCAGGTCAAGAATTTCAAATCAGCCATAAAGCAGTTTATTGGGAGCCCCATAAAATAGGGTTATTTCCACATTCATTTCGAGCAGTGAACTACTATGGTGATTATAGTTGTGGATATAAATCTTTCCTTTCTAGATACGATAAATTTTCACATTCAGTTCTTCATCCGTTTGAGCAATGAACTATGGTGATTGTAGTTGTGGATAGCAATCCTACCCTTTTGGATACAATAAAAAATTGTGTTGAGAAAATGTGAGAAAGTGTACATAAAAATATTATAAAGAGATAAGTTATAATCTCCATTAGGGTGTGAATGTTTTCATGTAGTATGAGATAGATGAGTGTTTTATTCCTAAGTTGTTATATTTCTTTTTCTAAAAGAGGAGTTGTTATTTTGAGTATATCAATTTCATGGAGTGGTGGTTGTTTACCTTTAATTCATTCTACTTTAATTTTTGCACCCCTCCCTTAGATGTTTTCCTCATATATTGTACTTTTAAATTGTGAACAATCAAAATACACATTTTCCCGGTTATTGCTATCTAGCATGTAGGATTTGGCAAGGCCTTTGTTAAGATAGGAGTCTTCTTATGTCACACACATGAAATTTTAAGACGGAGTTTGACAACCGTCATTTCCTAGGGTACAAAAGTGTACTAAGGTATACATGGTGGATAGGGATTAGCTTCCTATCCTCCATCGAATTATTAAGCATCAACAAATATAATCCTTTTTTTTATTAAAATATAAATCCAATATTAAGATATGAATAATATCTCGAAACCCATGTTAATTTAGTAAAAAAATAAAGCACCATTTTTGGAGGGAGATTAATGAAAGTAGAGATGCAAAAGTAGTAGAAAAAAAGTTTGTAGATAAGGGGAGGTTGACACTCACAATTTTGGGTAGAACGTAAAATGAAGGGCATGAAAAATGTAAAAGAGTCATGAAATTTTCATTTGATGGGAAAAGAAGATTTGAAATTCCAGGCCTACTGACGATGAACCACACTGGTTGGTTCAAAACGCATCGACAAATGTTTTTTCATGTGATTTACGCCGAAATACTTTTTCTCATAAACTTAATATGGATCACAGAAGCCTCAATTCAACAACACTGAAAATATAATATAAAAGTGGGGTTAGGTTATCCCTTAATGACATTTACACCCTATATTTTTTTGGTTTCTAGTAAATTATTAATCAAGTATAACCATTAAATTTTATATAATTATAATTCGTTATATATTTATAATTATTATTTTTTATAAGATATTATTAATCATCAAATATTTTGTGATTTATATTGTTTTGAGAATTATTTTGGTAAGATTACATTGACACAGAAGGTGTCAAAGTGACATAAAAAAATATTTCTCAAAATTAATTATTTATTCATTTTCTAAAATTATAATATAATTATTTTATTTAATATATAGTAATAATTATTAGTATAATATTGTTAGCTATAATTTTATATAATTAATTAATTTATGTTATAAATGTAATATTGTATGTAAAATTTTAATTTCAATTATAATTGACTAATTATTCATTATTAATAATTATTTTATTCCACAACATTGTTTATAACTAATCATTTATTATGAAAAATATATATATAAATTAATTAATTAATTAAGATTGATTTATTATACTTAATTAATATAAAATACTAATAATATAATAATTTGTATAAAAAATGTAATATAATATGTACAAATTTAATAAAAAGGTAATTAATTAAGCTTAACAAACTTCATTTTAATATTGATTTCAAACAAGAATATGTTTTGACAAAAGCTAATGTTTTAACAAAAAGATATGAAGTAAACAGTGAATAATATATGCATAATGACATCAAACTACATTAATAAACCAAATTCATTATAAGAAATATGAAAAAATAATATATTTATATTTAAAATGTAATTTTATATACATATTTATTAATCAATCTAGTTCTCATTAATATTAGTGATATGGAATTCAATGATAATAAAGATTAAAGGGCTAAGTATAACCCTAGAATTAATGATAAATGTGTTGATAACACTATCATCAATACGATCAACCTTAGTAGTAGCACTTATCACATCAACATCATCACAAGAAGAAGCATCTACGGCAAGGAGCAACAAGAAGACTGGGTGTATTGTAATGAGCATCAAGATCCAAAGCAACAATGATAAGACAATAATGGAATCAATAGGAGCATCAAGAACGTGATCATAAGCATGTCTCATCATTTGACGATTATCATAGGAGTTAATAAATGCACCAAGGACCCCAAACATATGATACAATAGCCATACTAATTTTTAGGGAATGTTCTTAAGGAGATGTTGATGCTCTTGATATCCTATGACATCTTTGTTTCTAATTTCTGTGATTCCCAAAGCCAATAAAAAAATATAAATATCATCAAAAAACTAGAATTTGAATATCAATAGCCACAATCAATTACACTAAGGTATATGCTAGTGCATTAATGCAAAATTATCAACATGGATCATGTTGACATCCTCTTATGTGGAGACATGTCATCCCCAATTAATCTTACATCTACAAAGTATTTGATGATCACTTATATCATTATGTATAATATTATAATTAATAACATGGACGTTAAATATGATAAAAAAATTATTTTATCTTGAAGAAAACTAATATGAGTATATTACCCCTCTCTTATATGATTAGGTGGATATTGGTGGCCACCCACTTATTCCACCTAGACCCCCCAGGTAGTTTCATATGTTTCCTTGTTCATTTCAGCATTCACTATTTTTAGCAGTTTTTTGCTGCGAACCCCAAAAAAAATGTCGTTTAGGGGGTCAAAACTGCTTCAGAAGTTCGGGCATGCAACAAAAATTTTAGCACCTAGAGAGACCTTTCCAACAAGGTATCATATGTGCCAAACGGAGATAATATGACCGAGATACGACCTCAAGAAGTTGGTTGCCCAACTAACCCCAACGAGGCCCACAAACTCTTGGTGTTACATCTCCTAGGGTTAGGGTTTTATCATGTTTTCCAATAATTAATAGGCCCTTGAGCCTCATTGTAACATAATTGAGAGGCATGTAGCTACCACATATATTCCCAGAGATAATCTACCATCGCCCGAGCTATCTTATTTCCATTCTGTTTGTAAGCATAGTTCAATATTTTTCTATTAATGAAATGAAGTTTTTTTTTTCTTCTTTTTTTTTCTTTCAGTTGCATCTCTATGTTTATGATTATATATGTAAGTTGTTATGTTCATGTTTAAGTTCATATCACTGGTAACAGAGTGGTCTGCTCTTTCTCTATTTTTCTTCGTATGTCCCCAATGAGGTCAGGGTATAAGGAGTTAGGGCTTGATCTAGTTGAACCATTGCAAGATCAGCCTCGCAAAACCTGGTGACCTCCCATGGAGGAAGAAAAGAAAGATGAGGGGGCAAGAGATCTTTTAAAAATGTTGCTCGAGGAAGCCCTCAAGAGACAAAGGGACGTGATGATGGATAAATTTGCCTAGATCCTTTGACGCCTACCCACAAATGATGCGTCTTCATCCAGCAACCACTCTCGAGGTGCCACTCCTTTTAAGGTACAATTTAACTTCGATATTCTCGTATTCAAAGGCCTGATAGATGCAGAAGTCATAGATAAATGGTTAAATCTATTGGAAAGATATTTTTTAGTTCATGACTTTTCCAATCAAGAAAATATTATTTTTTCACTTCTTAAAGTCGCCCCACATGTCAAGGATTGGTGGGAAACCTATTGTGAACAAAAACATGAGATTGAACCCTCATTTTTTTCATCCACATCCACTTGGAATTATTTCTGAGATGCCATCAATGAACAATATTACCCTGTTAGGAGCTATGAAGACAAATACATAAAGTGGACCATGCTACGTCAGGGAAGGGATATCATGGATACTGAGCGGAATTTGGTGCTCAAGTACCGTGATTGTCTACACAAGTACATATAGGATAAAGTGGAGTTCTTGGACATTTTCTCACTCGCTACGATGTATCAGTATGCTATCAAGATTGAGCAGAAATTTAAATAGAAGAAGCAAGACTTTGGATCTACGAATCCAAAGTTGGGAAAAGGCACCCCCAAACCAGAAAACAAAGGACCAAGCCAAGGCGATACTACCCAAGACAGCCCGCCGAAGCCACAAGCAAAGAACAACACCCTGAAGTTGAAGAAGGACATGGGAAAATGGTGTGAGTTCCATAAGATCTCCATGTTGAAGAATCTAGGGCATGCATATTTAGAGTGATTCTTCAATACATGATAACAATTTGTGAACTGTTAATGCAATTTTATCTTAGCTTGATTGTTTACTTCATTATTGGCTTGTGTAAGTTAACTTCATCAAACTGCTATCAAATAAAAAGAGAAAAGAACACAAATAGTTGGTTATCTGCCAGGGCCAAAACCTCTCCCTCTTAGAGAGGAAAACACATGCATAAATTCTTCTTATAGAGATTCCATTGATGAATACCAAGACCATGACCCTTGACACACTCTTCCTCTCCAAGACCAAGATATCAATCTTCCTTGTGTCACTATTGCTACACCACAGAGGTCATCACCATTGTGATCTTCATCACTGCTGTAACAACATGCCCTTCATCACTGCTACAAGACCTTGCTCTTCATTACTGTTTCACTTTGATCTCGTGAGATCATAAGATCATAGTCTATAGCTACTATGATTATGGTTATGCTAGGATTAGATTACTTCAACAACACTGCATCACAGTCCAAGAGCCTGTGGTAATCAACAAGACTGTGTGTCTTCTTTCATATATATGCTGAGGATCTCTCCCATCATAGATCATCTTCATGTAACCTTAACTAATATATTATGTCAAGGTTGCTACAGGTATATCACGATATGTGAGAAGGCCGAGAGTATTCATGAGAATTATTACTTCATTACATGCTGCCTAATCCACTCTTATTCATCGAGGACACCACACGTATGCCGAGAGTATTAGCTTTGTTGTTGAGATATATCTTCATGGATCCATGTAAAGATGTCAAGGCTGCAATCACAGTGTTGTGTCTGTATCCACAACCTTACACATCTCAGGGTTTCTCCTTCTAGTCACAGGTATGCCGAGAAGATATAGGACTGGGTTCTGCTGCTCCTTATACCCATCCGAGGAAACAACTGAACCCTACCTTATTGCGGATTTGACTGCGGCTTCTTGTCCCTTGTCTATGACCACTTATCCTTGACTGTGGCTCCTCTTGTCTGTGGCTCCCTCTTGACTACGATGATCTCACTGTCTATGGCTCCCTTACTTCATGACTGCGGATCCTACTGTGACAACCTTACTGTGGCTCACCAGAGGCATCTAAAATTTGTTCAATGATTTTTTGTTAACCATTCATGGGTATTTATAGTAATCATCCCATATATGCAAGCCGACATCAACTTATTAACCGACGTGTCTATTATTTCAAGCAGACATGAAATGTATTTATACATTTTAGTTCATTTCTTTGTAGCCGACGTGATCATCTCCTTATTGCTTCACTTGCAGACTTCGGAGGGCTTGATTTGAGGCATTGATCTTGGTCTTGGAGGGTTGCTACACTAGTTGAATACTTGTACACATTTACATGGACTCATGACATGATTCTTTGACATAGAAATAAATTCTAAAGACATCAAGAATAAGTCTTTCACCTAAGGAAACCTCTTGCTCATCAAACCCATGCAGCAAGATTACAAAGATAATTTATTCTCTTTTATTACATCAAATACAAATACCATGTCATTATGAAGACCAAACCTAGTTACATTTTCTTCCAAACTCCACTCACAATAAAAGTGTGTGTCAAGCCAAGTAGCCACTGGTGGCCGAGCTGAAGGCTTCCAAATCAAATGCACGTTCTGACTCTAAATCAGAACCTGATAATGGTGTCTATTTCCTCAACTGAATCACCGGTCATGACGTTGATCACTGTGCTCGAATCCTGTGGGCACGAGACATTGGGGTGGCCACATCTTTATAGGAGCAATCCAGAATTCGACAACATATACCAGACACTCCTGGACGGGAAGCAAGTTCCAAATTTTCACCTTCAGGATGCATTGTTATGCCACCTGGGACACATCTGTGTTCCTTCAAGTGAGTGTGCCAAGATGATTTGGGAGGTGCACTATAGCTGGGTCGTTAGACATTTCGGAGTAGATAAAATAGTGGTGGTATTGCAAAAGTATTTTTATTGGCCAAAAATTCATCAAGATGTTGGGCAGTACATTAGATCCTGCACCGCCTGCACCATTGCCAAACCAACCATCAAGAAGCAAGGCCTGTATACTCCTCTACCTACTCCTAGCCGGCCTTGGGAACCTGTCTCCATGGATTACATGTTGGGCCTTACTTGTACTAAGTACAACAACGATTGCATTTTCATGGTCGTCGACAGATTCTCTAAGATGACCATCATGGAAGCCTCCAAGAAGAGTATCACAACAGAGGCTACTGCTAATATCTTCTTTTATTGAGTATGGGTACACTTTGGGATCCCATAGTCCATTGTCTCATATCGGGACAACAAATTCCTGAGGGAATTTTAGTCGAGTCTCTGGTTGATTCTAGATACAGAAATTACTAAGTCCATAGCTTTCCATCCCCAAACTGATGGCCAAACAGAGGTTGTCAACAGGATGATCGTACACATTCTATGCATGTACAACTTGAAGAATCAACGCACATGGGATGAAAGTCTCCCTTATGTCCAACAAAACTACAACAACTCTCTCCACAACTCAATAGGCCACAACACCTTTCAGGTAGGGCTAGGATTTCATCCATTATGCCCCATTGATGTGGCCATACCATTTGCATCCACTCAGGTAGATTCGGCTCATGTTTAGTCCGAAGCTAAAAGGGCTAATAGACTCATTGAGCACATTCAACACATCCTCCAATAGGTCCATGATATATTGAACAAAGCCAATGCTAATTACAAGAAACACCATGATCAGCATCTGTTTCAGGAATATTTAGTGTTCTTGGACAAACGCCTAACTCTCTAGACTAGTAGCTGAGTCTAGAAACAACTGTGCAAATCATTCTCTACCTTTTCTATAACCAATAGATTAAATAAGAGAGAAGAGAAACCTACTTGTAGCTTTTGCTCACTCCTTATCTCCCTTGACCGATTATGTCGCTTCTTTCCATACTTAAGCCACTTGAAAAGTACCTACACATAGACAGAGACAAAAACACATCAAAGCATACAATAATGATCTATTGATTAAACATAACATGGAATCAAGAACATGATATACATATGAAAGCATCAATAGACAATATAAACATAAGGAAAAAGCTTTGAAGACTTTATTGATAAAAGGAATAGTTACAACCCATATTTGATTGATTCAATGACACTCCTCCAGTTCAAAAATATCCTTTCCTCATGACAAGCAAGACACTTTGACATCATTACAATACTTGATTCAAATCTCATACTAATAACATCTCCCTATCTCAAAGAATTCTAGCCCCTGATCACTTGAATGAGTGGTCTTTTTATAGGTGAGTGAAGGAGGTTAGGCCATTAATGGTGATCATGAATGCTCTCCCAATTTAGGATTTAGTTCCATGGAGGAAGGGATAAAGGGATTGATGTTCCTTAACTCCCTCCCTCATCCAAATACGAACCCAAAGGAGTGGATAGCCTTGAGAAACTTCTAGAGGCATCCAATGGATAAGGAATCTTTCAAACCCTCATGGAAATTCGCTCAAATTCGCCCAAACCAGGCCAAAGAGGGACCAAGTGCGCTGCAATGCACACTGACAGTGTATTGGCTGCACTGCAGTGTACCGTGATAAAGGTTTGCCTGCGTTGATCTCTTTAGGGGCAATTTTTGGATGAATTTTGTCATGGAATCTCTTGGGAAGCAAGCATCATGATGGTTGACTTCATTAGGGCATGAAACAACTAAATTAGGGTTTGATGGACCCTAATAGTACTGATTCGAAAGTAGGGGTTGATGTGCCCAAATTTACCTGTAACGATTTCCCCCTAAAGCATGAAGTTGAAAATATATATGTTGAGTGAAATGATTTACCTTGTGGAGAGGAGGTTTTGAAGTGGAAGGTGACCTGCATCAATTACAATACAAATATCATAATAATTTGATTTTTTTCTCATGTACTAGCTGAGGGAAGGCATACACATGCTCAACTTATAAACTTTCATTACATGTACATAAATAAGCTAGTTGTCTACAAATATAGACTCACGTTTCTACAGATATAGACCCATGATTAGGATGACCATTTGTGTAAAGCCATCGTACAGATGATTTAGTACTCTCTTGGAATCATAGCCCGAATGGATGAAACTAGATCCGAGGTCTTCTATCTCATCCAATCATTCACTCAAGTACGAGTCTAACCATGCGAATATGTGATTTGAAGTCGAACATGGGAAGCCACCATCTGATTACCAGCCAATGATGTAAGCCATTAACAGACGCGAGAGAAATCACTGATAATGATAATGATCCTCAAGGTACTACAGTACATTTTGTATGGTGTGAATAAATGATTTGATGTCGAACACTATACAAAGTCTTTCGATTGAAGGCCAGTGATGTCAACCTGTCGCCAGAAGCGAGAAACTTGCCATTGATGTATGCAAGCCTCAAGGTACTGGAAGGGGTGTTTCTAAGTCAACTTCTTAGATAATATATTGACGTTGACAAGAAGTGACTCATCACAGGAGGGGCCTTTATGTATCATACATCAATGACACGAAACGAGTGTAATAATTTTGGAGATGAAAAATTGACTGACGACACAAGGTTCAAGAATGGCGGTCATGAAAATGAAGGTTTACAGTATTGCAAAGGATGAAGTTTATTGAATGAATTCTCTTGAACATATCGGCGACACTAAATGGATTGGCAGCATTGAACCAAAACAAAGTAATGGATGGTATGATAGACCAACGATGTGATAACCATCAAGCTGAATGACCCAACCCACATAGTCACGGTGATGAGGTGAAAGTGTCATGTTCAAGAGCAACTTGATACCATAAAGTTTTCTCAGCTTTTTCCATTTTCCCCATTCATTGCTGACCAATACCTCTTTATTTTTTATCAAGATTGAGGAGGATAACATATGTTTATTGTATAAGTCGACCCTTCAGGTGAATCCATCGCTATTTGATGCTTTAACGAGTCTAGCGAAGGTGAAACTTGGTTCTTGTCTAGATGGACAAGTTTGTCGCTATTTGATGTTTTTAACGAGTTTAACGACAAAGATAACTCGGTCCTTTTCATGTTTAGAGAGTTTGAAAAGGGACGAAAAGAAAACTCCACAAGTTATTTTTCATAAATTAATCTCTCAAGCCCGAAAAAGCGTAAAATAATACAAGACAGATATTATTTCCAATCTATTAATGAGCTGGAAAGGATAAGCGCTCTGCAATCTTTTCATGTTTAGAGAGTCTGAAAAGAGCTTAAAGAGGACTCCACTTTGAGGAACGAGTGGTGTCTATTGGTAGCAACTGGTTCCGGTGATGTTGGAACTTCTCAAAACATGTTGATTTATGTGAAGACGCAGGCTAATAAGACCACTCGTTGCAAATGTTCCTCAAAAAGGGTAAAACAACCAAGTGAAAGTATATGATTGACCAAAGGGATGGTGGCGATGGGATGAAAACAACAAAGGCTCATCTGATGAAAGAGGCTGATAGAATGGCAATCACAAGGGTTAAAATGGAAATGGGTTCATTTTTACACAAGCTTGAACCATAGGGAACTATGTTTGGGTTCAATTTCATGTTTACACAAGCTTGAAACGAAAAACTATGTTTGAAACTAGTTTCATTTTTACACAAGCTTGAAATGAGAAAAAACTTTGCTTGAAACTATTTGCATGCACCCAACATGATGAAAGGGAGAGTCTTCTGTAACCAGATGGAAGTCGCTGCGATGAAGTAGGATGGTTATCCAAAACCTTTTTTGGTTTCGTCCAGATAGGGACAAAGGTGAATGGGGTGATTAGCTTCACATAACCTATAGGAAAATGGCTTCATCCAGATAGGGACAAAGGTGAATGGGGTGATTCCCTTCACACAACCTACAGGGAAACTTAACTTTACCACTAGGTTTATGCCCCCAAAACTTCATTTCATTCACTAAGTAGAGTACTTGTGGCTATTAAGTGGATGGAATGAAGGTTCATTTATGAGGTCAAGTGAAAGACTTGACTGGGATTTTACGAGATCTACTCATAGACTCAACTTGGAACTTTTCTCCAGGGGTCCTTGTTTCATTTTTTAATGAGCTTGACACAAGACAAGGAACTCTGCTCAAATTCCTTGTTTCATTTTTTAATGAGGTTGACACAAGACAAGGAACTATCCACATACCCTTAGTTTCATTTTTTAACGAGGTTGACATAAGACTAGGAACTATCCTCATGGACCTGTTTCATTTTTTAACGAGGTTGACACAGTAAAAGAACTATCCTCATACTCCTTGTTTCATTTTTTAATGAGGTTGACACAAGAAAAAGAACTATCCTTATTTTCCTTGTTTCATTTTTTAACGAGGTTGACACAAGACAATGAACTGTCCTCGAGGAGTTGTTTCATTTTTTAACGAGGCTGACACAGTAAAAGAACTATCCTCACTTCCTTGGCTTCATTTTTTAACGAGGTTGACACAAGACAAGGAACTATCCTCATGGGAGCTGTTTCATTTTTTTAATGAGGTTGACACGGTAAAAGAACTATCCTCATATTCCTTGTTTCATTTTTTAATGAGGTTGACAGAAGACCATGAATCGTCCTCATATTCCTTGGTTTCATTTTTTAACGAGGTTGACACAAGACCAGGAACTATACTCATATTCCTTGGTTTCATCTTTTAACGAGGTTGACACAAGACCAAGAACTATCCTCGTACCCTTAGTTTCATTTTTTAACGAGGTTGACATAAGACCAAGAACTATCCTCATGGGAGTTGTTTCATTTTTTTTAATGAGGTTGACACAGTAAAAGAACTATCCTCATATTCCTTGTTTCATTTTTTAGTGAGGTTGACACAAGACCAGGAATTGTCTTCATACTCCTTTTGGTTCACAACTCATAAGAGGTCATGAAGGAGAGATCTAGTTCCAATGCCCCCAGTACATGATGTACAACATAACTGAATTGATCATCAGTTTTTGTAGGTATGGAACGGGTTGCCGCATAATTAACCCGTGGCGGGGATGATATCATTGGTACAAAATGACCATTTAGGGAATATGGTTGATTGGAAGCCATATTTGGATCAGGAAATGAAAGCTAGTCAATGGTGACAATTTTGCCTTCATGTGGGAAAAAAATCACTCGAAAGAGTGTTGAAACAATAGCTCCCATGTCATAAACATAGTCGCACCCAAGAAGTAAATTGTAATCTAAAGGTCCTGGGACTGCCATCGCGTTTAGATAAACGATTTTTCCTCCCAAAGTAATAGGTAACTAAGGGAGAATCCCTAATGGCTGACTGGTTCCTCTGTTAAAATCTCATACTAACAGCATCTCCCTATCTCAAAGAATTCCAGCCCCTGATCACTTGAATGGGTGGTCTTTTTATAGGTGAGTGAAGGAGGTTAGGCCATTAATGGTGATCATGAATTCCCTCCCAATTTAGGATTTAGTTCCATGGAGGAAGGGATAAAGGGATTGATGTTCCTTAACTCCCTTCCTCATCCAAATATGAACCCAATGGAGTGGATAGCCTTGAGAAACTTCTAGAGGCATCCAATGGAAAAGGAATATTTCAAAACCTCATGGAAATTCACTCAAATTTGCCCAGCGCAAGCCAAAGAGGGACCAAGTGTACTGCAATGCACACTGACAGTGTATTGGCTACACTACAGTGCACCCTGATAAAGGCCTGCCTGCGCTGATCTCTTTAGGGGTAGTTTTTGGATGAATTTTGTCATGGAATCTCTTGGGAAGTAAGCACGATGATGGTTGACTTCATTAGGGCATGAAACAACTGAATTAGGGTTTGATGGACCCTAGTAGTATTGATTCGGAAGTCGGGGTTGATGTGCCCAAAATGACATGTAACAACATCGAGTGTTGCACAAGTTCCAGGTGGGCGACGAAATTTGGCTACATTTGTAGAAGGAGTGCCTTGATGGACCTCACCACAAGTTTCGCCCACTCTGATATGAGCCATACACCCTCACTAAGGCTGTTAGTGACAATGCCTTCGAGCTCAGCATCCCACAGTTCCTTGGTCTGCACCTAGTGTTCAATACAGATCGTCTTCGACCATACTTTCCAAAATTGTTGGAGACATCTGACAATGCAGAACAACTCACACCAACAGAGCTCAACCCAGACTGCATGTAACAGGCCACAACTGATCAAAGCATGGACACACATATCAATAAAACTCACCAATAGAGGATACAACTATATCAAGTTGTCAAAGCAAGCCAACTCCTTCACTAGGGCAATTGGTTCACCAGGGATCAGGTTCAACAGAAATTTCCTCACCTCATGGAGGCTCCGCATGCAATGGAGACCATTGCTTCCTAAGGGGGGATAAATGATCTAGGTGGATATTGGTGTCTGCCTGCCTATTCCACCTAGACCCCCCAGTTAGTTTCATCTATTTCCTTCTTCATTTCATCATTTACTATTTTTAGCAATTGTTTGGGTCCTGAACTTCCAAAGCAGTTTTGACCCCCTAAATGGAATTTTTTTGGGGTCCACAGCATGCCCATAGTTGTAGGTAAGGGCCTATGTTGAAACTTATAGTACTCAAAGAGACCTTTCCAACAGGGTATCGTACACGTAAAACGAAGATAATATGACCAAGTTACGACCCCGGGAAGTTGGCTACCCAGCTAACCACAACGGGGCTCAGAAATTCTTGGTGTTACATCTCCTGGGGTTAGGGTTTTGGTTTTTTATGGTTTTCTCATGTTTTCCAATAATAAATAGGCCCCTGAGCCTCATTGTAACACAGTTGAGAGGCATATAGCCACCACATCTCTTCTCAGACGTAAGCTACCATCACCCGAGCTATCTTATTTCCATTCTATTTGTAAGCATAGTTCAGTATTTTTCTATTAATGAAATGAAGTGTTTTTCTGCTGCATCTTTGTTTTATGATTATATATGTAATTGTTTGTGTTCTTGTTTAAGTTCGTATCACTATATGAGCTCATCTATGGGATATATGTAATTCACTTACCTATTAGTATATTCCTACATAAGGATACTATACAAGGTGGAGGATAAGATCATCCTAACTATCCAACATATCAAATGCTACATACTCCACTACCCAACTCAACACAACCCCATCCCTTCTTTGGGAAACATCATACTCAATGCATGCATATGTGGGGTGGTGAATTAATATCCAACAAGGTAGTTGAATGTAATTTGAATTGTTGTAAACCTCTTGAAAAGAAACAAAATTATTTGATGCATATTAGGAGACTAATCTCCCCCTAGTCCCATAGAAATGAGCAAAACCTAGATCATGATAAAATTCCCTTAGTAAAATACTTGATCACTTGTAAAGTCTTCCATGCTCAATAATCATGCCCACATAATGCAAAGGAGAGAAATTGTGGCACTTCCTACTATTATTGTTGTTGGTAAATACACTAAGGATAAGGAAAACAACCCATACATCCTCACATCAAAATTAAATAATGCATAGTTTCACTAGCAACTATGAAGTCACTCACCATAGCTACCTTGACACTATCACACTTCATCTTGTGTGTGAGGAAACCCCTACAGCATATTGGGGAAATAAGGAGGAACTCTTACCATCCTAGATCATATAGTAATGAAATAAACATTTACCTAAGTGTAGTTATACTACATGTATGGGTCAACCCCAAATAGTTAAAATCCCTAATTTCAACAATGAATCAATCGAATAAAAAATCATTGTTCCCTCTAATTTTTGTAGTTTCCTCATAATGTTGAGAAAGTCCGCATGTTTTAAGATAAAACATGTACTCTATGCATTAGTGTGAAGGCCTATGTTTCATCTCCTCTCATGGACCTACCAAGGCATCTCCTCTCATGGACTTACCAAGGCCACACCATTAAATAATTTATGTATGATCCTTATGCCTAGTTAACATAATAACTTTAGAAAAATATAAATATAAGATCAAATTGTTTGTAAAAAAATTAGGATATAATGCATTTAATATGTAATTTCAAATTTAGTGCTCTGCTTAGTGTAGATTAGATCAATACATTTATAGTAATAACATACAAATGAACATGTAAAGTACATGTCACACTCTTTCCATCATCAAGAGTACAAAGTACATCTAAAACATGATTTCCCCTCTTATTGCACTCAAATACCAAAATTTTCCTCAATCATATTTCTAGTAGAAAAATTGCCTGAGGTCCTCAATTGAGCTCTTGGTCGATGAATATAACTTGTTCTTTGATTGTATACTGGGTTTGTCAGCTATCGACTACTCATTGACCAAATAGATGATTAATGTGTAACATTTAATGCAATTAGGCAAGTCAAAAGAACATGTAAAACAATGCATAATGGATAACATATGCAAGGAATATGTGTCACATCCCATTTAGTTAACAAAATTAATGAACATAAATAAATATATATGCATAATAAATAACACATGTAACATAAGAAGATTCATCTTCTAAGATTATCCACCAACTAGATGTAGATCTCAAATGTTCCACCCAACCATAGACCTCCTTGGCTCTAAATATTTTAGTAGTGGGTCACTCCTAAGCTAGGGCGATGGCTCCACCATGGTAAAGGTTCACCTAGAGCCAACTATGGTCACATAGTTATTAGCAAACAAGTATTAGGCCAAGGCACCAACTCTAAGAAACCCCCTAACCTACCGGATCTTATCTACCCACATGCGTGCATAACCCAAGGTAGTACACCCCCATCTCTACCCCTATAGTCTTTTAGGCTATGACACTACCCTTCCATGGCTTCCAATGGAAGCTACCCGAGAATTATTGTACTATGATTTTAGGAATTTCAACTACCCTTAAAAGTCTCTAGACATCCATCAAGCCTCATTGGGTTCTCACATTCAACATATTTATCACTCTTTTGCCATGATTTTTCCTTATGTAACTCATATTCTACCATGTTTTATACCTCAGTTTCACCCGATTTCACCATAAATACCTACCGTATATAAGATACTACATCAAAGAGAATTTTCAAGGTAAACTATTTATTTTTTATGTTTTTTAATCTTTCAATAAGTAATTTTGACTATGAATTATTTTAAATAAGTCAATACAAGAATGTTTGAGTCTATAGAGATTATATACATTTTGTAGTTGAGGCCATGGTAGAGTCACTATTCTACACGGTTGTGATGATTTAGAGAAAGAACTAGGAGCTAGTTCAAGTAACAAATGAGTTGGAGAAGGACATTTGTTCAACGGCTAGGTCATAGAAGCAATCGAACATGTGGAAGAGGTCAGTTACCATCTAAGTTCATGAAAATGGAACTAGAGCTCATGGAAACATATCAAAAGATAAATGATCAGATCGAACACAGGATCATGTTGAAAGATTAATCCACAGATTTATTGAACCAATTGCCAAGAAGTTAACAAAGGAAAAATTACTAGAAAACGTATTTATCTAGAATGCATTGTACAGTAGTTTTAATTTATTTTGTAATTTGTACGTTTGACAATATGATAAATCACTTAGTATGCTATATAAGGAGGCTTGTAAAACATTTTAAGAGACTAATGGATTATACTATCAAAAAAATTGTCATGATATATTCAATATTTTGTTTTGTTGATCTAATATAAAAATGGTAATTTGCATCTTACACATTTTTCAATCCTAAGAATAATGTATGTTGAGTTAGGTTAGTGTTGTAGCGTTTCTGCAACGAAGATCTACATCGAGATGACCCACTGCATAAGGGTATTCATTGTTATTTAGATCTCGATTTAGTTCTTTAATTCATTTTGTAGCTTTCATTCTAATCTCTAGTTTATTATTTATTCAATTTAGTATTGCAACTATGTTTTATGCATATTTACATAATGCTAATTTCAATATGATTTCATGTTGTATTAGATCTATATGCACATAAAATATCTAAGTTGTAATTTGAGAAATTTCTTCACTATTTTTACAAAGATTGTCATTCACAAAGAATGATTAAAAAAAGTATTGGGGTATTAAAATATGTAATCTATCAATTATATATTTGATTGGTTCTTGCAGTAGTTAATTTAGTATTTGAATGATTCTTGTGGTATTTTATTTAGTTAATTCAAAAGTTTTTTATTTAATAGTTGTTACTTATAAATCACTAAATCATGAACATATAATGTATGTGCTTCACAACATTACAAATCCAGATTAATAACTAAATGAAAGGAAATTAGGGACAATTAAGTTAGTTGTCAAAAGGACTTAGTTCAAAATTATATATATCATATATATATATATATATATATATATATATATATATATATATATATATATATATATATATATATATATATATATATATATATATATATGATTAAACACAAATTCATGAATATGAAAAAAAATTCTAGAGGTATGTTTGTTAGGGGTAGAATCGTTCCAATCACTTGACTACCAATCACCCATCTAATTCAACCCATGGTGTAGTAAGAGGCACATTATCTATGGGAAGCGTTATTAAGTTATCCATATTGAATAAATATATTATTATTATTCATCCATCTTTATGCTCTTAGAGTGGAAAATTTGTAGGAATCAACTTACAAGGTCAATTTTATCGACAGTCCAAGTTTAGAAATTTTTAGGTGAAAAAATTCAAGAGCCATTTTGAGGACTTAAATGACCGCTCTTTGTAGTCCAGACCTTACTAGGGACATAGATTCCATAATCCAAACATTGATACATTTCCAACAACACAATAATCACCTCAATCGGAGTTCATATGAGAAAGTTATGCCTCCTAGAAGTTAACTTATCGAAATTGATTGGAATAATTCGAGAGGATGTCACATCAACCCCCATTACTCATGGAAAATGGGATAGCCACATGATCATGATGAAAAGTACTCTAGAGATTCCATATTGTAACTCTACTTAAGAGTTGAAGGATTCAAACTTAAACACTAGTAAGCTATGTGGTTATGTTATAACCAGGCCACTAGGAGGAAAAGGGGGTTCCATTCAATTCATGTGCATTTTGTTCCATAGATGAGTACAATAGTTAAGAGTGGATAGAGAAACAGAAAAAATATGGTTTGTATAGTGTAGCAGCCCATGGGCCACAGGCCTCACTCCTTTATACTTGCATCCATTTCTGTCAAGAGAAAGAGAGAGCAGAGCGACCTCACCTTCTAGTGGGGTTTTCTACCAAAAGGGTTTCCTAGGTCATATATTTTTTTGTTGTGGTTTGTGAATGGTTATTCTATTTTTTGTATTTTTCTTCATAATTATAATTTTCATGTATACACAATAAACATAAATTAACAAATCCAGAAATCTAAGGAGGAAGTAACCCTCATAGCATAGATTTTGAATCTTCTAATATACTTCAATAGATCTGTTGTGACAAGCTATCCATTGGAACATCCGTAGCAGTTTAAGGATCATATAAGTATCATACAAGGATTCTAATGGTAAAATTGATGGAAATTATAATGAATTTGAATCAGTTAAGCCATAATTCATAAAATGCTAGCCGTGATCAATGAATTTGTTGATAACCCTCAATATTCAGTAGAGGATAGGTTTTCATGATTGGAAACACAAGTCACAGATATAAACTATAATGTGAACATCTTCATGGCATCCATGACCAATAAGATCAAGGTATTGTAGGTTCTAATGCAAATGTCATATCAGAGGGGAGATTAGGGGATTAAGAAGAACCAAATAGGGGGTCAAAGAAACAACATAAAAAGGATCAATCCAGTTCAATTGCCACGATTCATTCACAATCCCTATTCAATATGGAAGCAAAGGTCAACATAAAGCCATATCAAGGTGATGATTTGAATCTAAATCAATAGTTGTAGTAGCTATATGTTTATTTTAGTTTTCACCACATAGAGGACGAATAGAGGATTTTATTTGCTTGTGTAAAATTAGAGGGCCATGCCTTAACCTAGTGGGAAATTCACATAGAGACATTGAGGTTGATGGGAGATCCTTTAGTGACTAAGTTGGGGGACTTCAAAAATATCATAAATCAATAATTTTACCCTATGTTGGTTTCTTAATTGTTCTAACAACTAAGAAACAAATGAAAGGACATTCACTAAGGACTAAGTCTTCTCACTTCAAGCTGATTAGTTGGTCTCCTATAACCTCAGGGGGTATTTCCTGCATCTATACTTGAAATATATTCTATTATATATTTATGGTTTGAATATATTATTAATAACGTGTGGTTAAGAAATTAAATTATAAGATTCTAAGTGTAAGAAACTTGTACACCACATAAGATCTCAAATTATGCATAAATATCAAAGGGCAAAATTATGTAAATAAAAATATTACGAATATAAAAACAAATAAAAATAACTTTAAAGAGAAAGAGAAAACTAACTTTGGTTATGTTATGCAATTAATAACTTATCAAAGGTAGAAACATGAAGTGTGTAATATCATGTGTTGTTCAAATCATAAGTATACATAAAAAATAAGAAGAATGAATTTAAAATTCTCTGAAACTATAATATTAGACAACAACTAAAATCATAACAAGTTGCTCAGAAAAAATATCTTGATCATATCAACAACTGAACTTTTATTCACACATAAAAACATAACCACACAAAGGACATTAGTAAAGATGAATGCTACCAAAGTAATTAACATAACAACTTGAAACTAAGTTGAAGTTTCAAGCACCATGGCTTATCTCACAAGGAGTTTCCGGATCTGAAATACCTAACACAATGTTATGTTGAGGGGAAAAAACCAGATATTGTAAAAATCACTTAACTATTGATCAAGTCAATAACAATAAGTCATTGATTTCTTTACCAATGTTTAGACACAAATAACACATAGCCATATGTATGAACTACACTAATTAAAAATTATAAGGCATGTGATCAGGTTGGTGTAGCAAGTTCAATTAGACATCTTTCAAAAAAAAAAGTCTTTACACAAAATTAAGTTAATCATTTTTTAGTAACTTCCTTTAAACTAAAAGTGATTGAATAATTAAATAAATTAAAGTCATCTTCTTGGGACATTTTTTCTTTGGATGGATTTCTTGGATGCTTTATCTAGCTTCATAGACGTTGCAGTCAGTGATATGCCTTGGGGATCCTTTGTTAAGATTTTTAATTTCAATGTTAGCATTTTTTATTATTATTTTCCCACACTCTAATTTGATCTTAACATATTGCTTGATTTACAAGATCTTAACATATGACTTGATTTACAAGATTTTCTGATTGATCCACTCCCATATTTCATCTTTAGATTTTATCAAAACTTGTCTACCTACTAAAGTAATATTTATAATCTCCTGGAGGGATTTAATGTCTTCTTCCTCTATTTAAGAGTGGTATGTATTTCCTTAATGAATTCAATTTTTATTTCCACATAGTGTGACCACATTTTTTCATCTTTTTCCTTTTATAATTTGTTATCCTTAAGTTTCTACTCCAACTGCGAGATCTAGAGTTTAGAAATCTATAATTTGTCAAAATTAGCTTCTCCAGTTGTAGTTTGTTTTAAACAATTATTCATGGTGACCTTGTATTCTTCAATTGTGTTGATATGATTTTTTTTGTTTTCTTAAAATTCCTTGCTCAATATATTTGTCCTTTCTTCTTGTTCTTTGAGCTGGGCATCCTTCATATCAAGGCACTTTTTCATTTCTTGTAATTTTACTTCCATTTTTTCCTTCCTTTTGAAGGCTTCTATCAAACTAGTCGTGTCATAGTTAGGGATCTTCATAGCCAATTTTATGCTTTTTATCTCCATATTATTTTCCTCCAATACTTTCCTGGTAGTGCTCTCATCCTTAGGTTTGTATGATTGGCTTATTAGCTTATCTTCTAACTCTTTGATTTGATTAGTTTTAGTTCTAAATGCCACTTTGGCATTGGTGATTTGTTCTCCAACTTTAGCGAGCATTGCTCGTAGCTTCTTGTTACTAGCAATTAAGTCCAATATCCTCTTGTCCACAACATATCTAGTTTTTTTGTGCCAAATGACCATGTCCAATTTGTCACCTTACTTAAATTGATACCATAATAGGTGGTCTTGGAGCCCAACAAAATTTTACTATCATCTATCTATAATTGTACTGCAGTAAGGTTAAACACATTATTGTCAAAGTTAGTTGAGGATATAAATCTAAGACCTATAGTAGGGGTCATTTCCCCAAGCACAACTTCGTCTACACTTTGTGCTTAACAATGTTAGTTCCATTTTTATAACTTCTACAACCTTATCTTTGATGATGTTGTTCTTGACTGATAATGCTTGTTCACATGAATTTGTGGCCTATGATTCTTAAAGTGTTTGTCGAACTTCTTTAGATAACTCTTTTTGCACTTCTCTCAAAGCGTTTCAATTAATCTTCCCTATATTTCCTTGCTTTTACTTTGTGTTATACTTCCCCTAGATGTAATTCATTTGTGTTTCTCTTGAAGGTATTTCTAGTTGGCACAACTATGGATTGAATGGAATTTCGATTCTTAATCAAAATGGTCCCAAAAGCACTATGTATAATTGACTCTATCTATGTTTTTCTTTCTCGATTTTTCTACTTCTAGGATACCTACATATCAGCTTTGATATTTGATATTATGATGCGAAAGAAACAAGGTAACTAATTATTCAATGCCTATTCTAGATTCATGAATGTAAGGAGACAGACCATCTTTTTTCCTCAGATTAGAAATAATACCATAAGGATCATACTTCCAACAAATATCATTTTCCCAACCAAAGGACAGAAATTATTTTTTAATCATGTCAGTCGTTGTTTTATGTTTAGCAATCAAAGAGAAAACACCATAAGGAAAATTAAAAACTACCTTCTTACTTTTGGAAACAAAATGAGAGTCATTTACATTGAGTCATTGTCTTAACACCTAGTATGTAAATATTTGTGGAGTGATAAATTTGGGAGGCCATAAGGTTCCTTCTCAAAACCATAGATTCTAATCATTGAGTAATTTGGAAAAAGGAACCAATATCTAATTCTATATTCTTTAGTCAACCACAAAAATCTTCTAGTCTCTTTGATATCCTATCAAGTTTTTCCCCAACAATTTAGCCTAGAGGATTGATCATAAAATCTTGGGGTTTGCTTTGGATACAGAGTTTTTGTTATGAAACCAACTCAAGAAAAAGATAGAAAAGATAGATCAACGCCTTAAAATTCAGCCTCTTCGAGGGGGAAACCTCCTTTACATTACATAAATGAACAATTCTTGGATGATTCAAATGACAAAACCTCCTTTCTATATGTAGGAGTCTAAGGAGTCACAATATAACCCAGCCGACCTAACAATAATAATATAAAGCCACAAAAATAACAATAGAGGGATTCTATGGGGCACAGTAATAACAATATGGGGACAATAGGGGCACAACAATATTAATAAGGGGTACAACTACAATAGTAATGGGGTAATCACTAGTATTATAGGGACCCAACATGCCCCTCTCCTTCAAAAAAGTGTTGTCCTCAATGCTTGAGTAGTTCTGGATGCTTCTATATAAAATTCTCATCCTCCCATGTGGAACCTTCAACAGATAAGTTCTTCCACTAGATAAGATACTCTGAAATTGATCGATTTCATAGCTGTCGAGTTCTTGTTTCTGTGATTGCTTCTGGTTCCAATATAATTTTTCCTTCCTCGTCAAGTTCTGGCAATATTGTTTGAACTGGGAGCTTATCGCCTATAAACTTATTTAAACATGAAACATGGAAAATTGGGTGCAATCGAGAAGCTGCAGGAAGCTCCAATTTGTATGCCATAGTACCAATCTTTTGCAACACCTTGTACGGACCATAATACTTTGCTGATAATTTATTATCCTTCTTAGCTTGCTTGAGGGACATTTTCTTATATGGTTGTAGCTGTAGGAATACCCAATCACCTACATCAAAACTTCTTTCGCTGCGATGTTGATCTGCCTGTTGTTTCATTCTATTCTGTGCCAACACGAGGTTATCCTTTAAGAGTTGGAGGACTTGTTGTTGATGTTCAATGTGATGTTCCACTACTTGAACCTTAGAATTTTCTCTTAAATATGATGTGATGGATGGTGGCTGATACCCATAAAGTGCCATAAATGGGGTCATTTTTGTTGCTGTATGGAAGGAAATGTTATACCACCATTCAGCCAGAGGCAACCATTTGACCCATTGTGTCTGTTTATCAGATACAAAGCAACGAAGATACCCTTCCAAACATTTGTTTACTATCTCAGTTTGCCCATCAGATTGAGGATGATAAGATGAGCTATGAGCTAACTAAGTACCAAGACAAGAAAATAATTCTGTCCAAAAATTTCCAGTGAAAATGGGATCTCTGTCACTTACAATAATCTTTGGGTTTCCATGTAGCTTTTGAATTGTTTCCATAAATGCAGTAGAAATTGTACTGGCTTTAAATGGATGTGATAATGCACAAAAGTGTGCATACTTGGTAAGTCTGTCAACTACCACCATGATGACACTCTTTCTCTCAGACTTGGGTAAACCTGTGATAAAATCCATTGAAACCTCCTCCCAACGTTGGCTTCGAATGGATAAAGGTTGTAATAGACCTGGTGTCTTAATTGTTTCAACTTTATTTTGTTGGCAAACCAAACATTCCGCCACAAACTTTTGAATATCTGATTTAAGGCCATCCCAGAAAAATTCCTTCTTAACCCTGTTGTAAGTTTTTAAAAATCCCAAGTGCCCTCCTAAGGGAGAAGTGTGCAATTCCATAAGAATCTTTTGTTTTAGCTGGGAATTCTTACAGAGGTATAAGTGATCTTGTACCATAACGAATCATTTTCAAGCTAAATGTATCCGACATACTAGAATCTTGTTGTAACTTTCGAATAAGTGCCCACACTTCTTCGTCATTCTTCCATTCCTCCCTTGCTTCGTTTATCCAATCTGGTTGGATAATAGAAATGGCGCACAAAAATGCTTCCACATCCTCATCCTTTCTTGAGAGTGCATCTGCCATCACATTTTGCTTCCCTTTTTTGTAGATGATTTCAAAGTCATAACCCAACATCTTTGTGACACACTTTTATTGCTCTTCAGAGGATAATCTTTGTTCTAAAAAGTATTTAAGGCTATCATGATCCGTTTTTACCTTGAAGTGTCTTCCCATTAGGTAGGGTCGCCATTTCTTAAGTGCATGGAGTATTGCCAACATTTCCTTCTCATAAATAGCTTTGTGTAAAAACTTTCCCTTGATTGGATGACTTTCAAAAGCAATGGGTCTTCCATCTTGCATTAAAACAACACCAATTCCATTTCCTGAAGCATCACATTCCACAATAAAGGTTTTTGTGAAGTCCGGTGTAGCTAAGACAGGTGCTTGGCACATCACCTCTTTAAGATGTTCGAAGGCCTTTGTTGCTTCTGGAGTCCATGAAAATGCATCTTTCTTCAATAGTGTTGTTAGAGGTGCTGCTATTCTCCCATAATTCTTAACAAACTTGTGATAATACCTTGTCAAACCAAGAAATCCTCGCAGATGCTTTATGGATGTGGGGATTTTCCATTCCTTAATGGCTTTAATTTTGCTAGGGTCTACCTTAACTCCTTCATGAGATACAATATGACCTAGATATTCCACCTCTTGTACTCCAAAGAAACATTTGGATCTTTTTGCATATAATTGTTTCTCCTCTAATAGTTGTAGCACCCTGTCAACATGTTCAACATGATCCTTCCAAGACTTGCTGTAGATTAGTATATCATCAAAAAGTACTAACACAAATTTTCTAAGGAATGGTTTGAAAATTGAATTCGTCAAACCTTTAAATGTTGAGGGTGCATTGGTAAGGCCAAAAGGCATGACCAAAAATTCATAATGACCCTCATGAGTTCTAAATGCTGTTTTTGGAATGTCTTCAGTCTTCATTCTGATTTGATGATATTCTGAACGAAGATCCAACTTGGTGAAGTAAATTGATCCATGCAATTCATCCAGTAATTTAATAATGAGCTTGTTGAGCTCCCTATAATCTAGACACATGTGCCATGATCCATCCTTGTTGTGCACCAATACTACTGGAGCAGAGAAAGAACTTTGACTCGATTGAATTATACCAGCCTCTAGCATTTCTGCAACCATACGTTCAATTTCACTCTTTTGGGCATAGGGATATCTGTACGGCCTGATGTTTGGAGGAACACTTCCTGGAATCAGATGAATAGCATGATCATGATCACGAATAGGTGGGAGACATTTTGTAGTCTCAAATACCTTGGAATGATTGTCCAAGACTTTTTGGAGATCTAGAGAAATAGATGATTCCAATGTGGAAACATCTAGCGAACATAATTGTGCAATTACACCTTTTCGTTCCTTTTTTAGAAGCTTTGTCATACTGTTAGAGCTTATTATCTTTCCCGGTTTCCTTGCAATACCCCTTAATTCAACTTCCTTTCCTTCCATAGAAAATTTCATGGAAATTTCTTGAAAATTAAAAGCTATTGTACCCAAGGATTGTAGCCATTGGACTCCTAATACAACATCAACACCTCCCATTGGAATGGAAAGCATTGGGCTAGTCAATACATATTCTCCCATGGATAGCTTGATATTATGGCACTTTGTAGAGAAATTTATTGTTCCTCCATTTGCAACCATCACTTGACACTCTGGTGCTGGATATAAGAAGCAATTCAATTCTTTTGCTACCTTACAATGAATAAAATTATGGGTACTTCCTGAATCAATCAACACTATTACCTTTTTCTTCTTGATTTGTCCTTCTATCTTGATGGTTTGAGGAGTGGTAATTCCTGCCAATGCATTACAAGATATGGTCATATTCATTTGTTCTTCATCTAGGCTTTGTTCCTGGAGTATATCCTCTTCTTTTGACCTTTCTTGCTCCTTTTCTTCTTCCTCTTCACAATCTATGTAGAATAATTTCTTCTCAACACACTTATGACCTTTAGTGTATTTGCTATCACAATTGTAACAAAGCCCTTTTGCTCTTTTTTCTTCCAATTGTTGTGGTGTCAACCTTATAGGTTGTGGAAGACTAGCGGCAACAACACTTCCGTCTTTATAGTTGTGAGTGGTATGCTTCCTGGTTGCCATAATTTTGCTTTCCATTTTTCTTGCTAACCTGAATGCCTTCTCTAATGAATCAGGTTCCCAAAGGCGAACATCATGTTGGATATTATCCTTTAAAGACCCTATGAACACATCAATCCTATGCTCCTCTAGAATATTTTTTACCCTTATGTTCAATTTTTGGAACTCCTCAATGTGCTCCATTATTGAACCCTTTTATTTGAGACTTATCAATTGGCTAAAAAAACTGTTGCTTTTTGTATCCTCATAATGTGCTATCAATTCTTCCATAAAAATTGCCCAAGTGATAAATTGTTTATGATAGCAAAGCCATTGATACCATACAAACTAATTTGGTTCCAAATATAAAGTTGCAATACGTACCTTTTGTGTGTTTTGCACATTATTGAGATCGAAAAATTGCTCCATCTATAATATCCATGTTGTGGAATCCTTGTCATTAAACTTCCTCATATCGATTTTTGGAATATGGTGCGTCTTCGATCCAACATTAGAGTCTATGAAATCATGATTAACATTTCCTTTGTTTGTATCATGAGTTTCCTTTCCTCCCCTTTCACCATTAGTAAGTATTTCTTGTAGAAAATTTGTCAAATCTGCCTTCAAATATATCTTCAAATCGTCAATCTTGGCTTCCACGCCCTTTATCTTAGATTCCACTCCATTTATCTTAGCTTCTATTAGCTTTTGTGAGAGTGAAATTTGTTGCACTTGGTCTTGTAATTTTGATATATCATGTAGCATTTCTTCCTCTTCTTCATGAGTCATGCTAGAGATTTCAGATTGCTTACTAGGTGTTTGCATTTTATTTCCTTGGGGCATCAGTTACCGATACTAATGCTCTACTATGCCCTTTGAATTCCTTCAAAATAATTTTTCAAACCAAGCTTAAGCAAAAATTTAAAAAATCTACACACCTTTTTTCACTTTGTAGGAGCTCGATATTGCCTCTGATGTATCTCTATAATTTCGGATCATCTAATTTTGAAATTGCGACCTGTAGTAGTGCTTTGTGTCCTCTTTCCAATGCCACTAGTCTGACCCCAATTGGATTCTCCAATGAAGAGTTATGCCAAATCTCCCACAGTGACCTGATTATAGACTAATTCAGTAGAGTGAACTTGTACAACGTGTCACGTGTCCCTATTTTGACCTTTGGCTCTGAAAAATATATACAAGAAACCACAGTCCGTCCTCTTTCTGTACCTTCTTACAAAATTTCAATCCAATGGTCAGAGAGAAAATTATGATGATTTCCCCAGGTCACCTGTTTGGAATGTAATTCAGGAGTCTACAAAGAGACCAAATTCCTCAGATCATATCTCCGCAAATGTAGCGCGAAAAACTCTGAAATTCTGACCCGAGCTTCAGCGCGATGTCTTCTCAAATGGGTTATTTTTTTAGCTTCTGAAACGTTGCAGAAAAAAAGTTATAGCGAAAATGCCACGATGACCTATTTGGAGCAGCGAAACCCTAGAATCCAAAGCTTTGGTACCAAATGTTGTGAAACCAGCTCAAGAAAAAGATAGAAAATATAGATCAACGACTTAAAATTCAGCCTCTTCGAGGGGGAAACCTCCTTTACATTACATAAATGAACAATTCTTGGATGATTCAAATGACAAAACCTCCTTTCTATATATAGGAGTCTAAGGAGTCACAATATAACCCAGTCGACCTAACAATAATAATATAACGCCACAAAAATAACAATAGAGGGATTCTATGGGGCACAATAATAACAATATGGGGAAAATAGGGGCACAACAATATTAATAAGGGGTACAACTACAATAGTAATGGGGTAATCACTAGTATTATAGGGACCCAACAGTTTCAATCCACACATCAATATCCTTTTCCATCCCACCCTTATCTTGGTTTCCTTCCATTAATTTTTTTGAAGTAAAATACATGAGATAATTAAATAGAATCAAGTGCACCAGGTAAGCACTATGCTTTCAAACCTTGAAGGGAGCAATCGTAGTGGGATCTAAAATTACACTTCAATCTAGATGGCTGGGGACATTAATAGTGACTTCATGACGGTTTGATATTATCAGTCTACTATTCATAAACATAGTCTTTTCTATCTCTGAATCATTTGAGAGACCTATAATTACAGCTAGGATGGATGTAATTTGAAATAAGGCTTTCAGTAGTCTAGTTGGCGTGGGTAATTCCACTTTTGGTTTTGAGTGGGAATTTTAAGTAGATTCTAAAAAAAAATAGTTTTTCATCTTCAACCCAGTTCATAAAATATTCCTAAAATTTATTTTCTAAAATATCTACACCTTTAGAGGGAAAGTTCAAAATTTTAGCAAATGCTTGCTTAGACACTTCCACGGAGATTTGGTTGATTGTAGAGGAAATGATATTTCTAATTTCAGATTTGAAAAAATTCAGCTAATAGTAGGATGGTGTCTAGGTCAAAGTGGGTAGCAGGTACGGTGGCCCTGAGAACTCTTGACTTAACTAAATAATCATTCTGCTGAGAATTTTTTAGGGTGGATCCTAGGATTTTCTTCAAGGTAAGGATATATGTGTTTTGAACCAAGGTATCCCTTATTTGAGCTAGGTTGTTTATAAAAGCCTATTTATATGATTCTGATGCCATAACTATGATTAATTCTCTAAAATTTCTTCATAAATAAAACTATTCTATAATTTGATAATTGAAGTACTTATATAGCTCTCTATAACAGAATAATTAGGTTCCTAGCCCTGGTTTGTTGTGCTATTAAGAATGAGAGCTCTTAACCTAGTTAAGCTACATGTAGATGAAAATGGGGTTTCTGGTCATGGATGTGGCTACTAAAGTAGATAATAGTGTGCATAACATGTTATTTATGAGCCCCAATATTACAACAAGAATTTTGCAACTCCCAAGGCTACCAACTTAAATTATCAACCTAGGGTTCATATAAACTTAAGAGGGGTTGACAGTGTATTTGCATCAGACATCTTCCTCTTCCTAGTATAAATCCCTTTGATTCAAGCAAAAGAAGGAAATTAAGCAAATTCAAATGATAAAATATCTAGGTAACTCGCCAATCTTAAGTTGCAAAATGTAAATAACAATAAGAAAACCTGTTCTACTTTCACTGGAAATAAAATGATAGAAAGGAAATATATTCTATTTGTAAAAATGTAAAGCATAATGAAAACTAGAAAATGTAATATATCTTGTTGAAAAGGAAATGGAATTAAATGAAATCTATTCTATTTTGTAGGAATGAAAACTCCTAGATTACTTTTATAAGAAGGAAAGCACACTTTGCTTAAAGAAAATTGCGGAAAGGAAATTTAAACTAATTGCATAAATGCACATTCGAGAAGCAAGTAATGTAAGAGATAAGTAATGAATTAACCAAGCCTCATCTCAACCAAAGTGGTCTCATATAATTCATAGGCTATAAATCTACTTCTACCATGAATTTGGAGTTAATCTAGGCAAGGAAGGTCTGCAAACAAACCGCTACATGATTGGTACAAGATTGTTACAAGATTGCTACATGATTGTTGTTTCTTGAGTTAACTTGCCAAATTCCCAAACAAATCAAATGAAAATGAGATGGGGTGAAAAACATTATTAAGTAGAGTAAGTGGAATCACTCAAAAATACCCTTGCTAACATGTGTTAAAAATTAGCAGAAAATTACTACTCTAAAAATAAAAAATTGTGGAATTAGTGAGCCAATTAACCTACCAAATGCCTAACCTAACCAAGTGAAAATTATATGGGTTAAATTTTGTTATTAAATTGGATGTTTTTAATCTTCAATCTAAGTGGAATAAACTTGAAATAATATCATTAATATGTGCTAAAATATAGAAAAAAAATTACTATTATTTTGCTATAGGATTCTTCCGAAAATTCTATAATTGTGAACCAGTAAACCCATCCAAGTAGCTCGATGATGAATATGACTCTGCAAAGCTGATCTAAAGATGCATCATACCTGTAACTATACAAATGACCTACAAAACTACTTGTTGCAATCATTTAACCAATCTAACCGACAACAAATGAAACATGAATATTCAGTGCAGAAATGGGAAATGCAAGAAGAAGAAATGTAAGTGAATAAGACATGAAAAGAAGATAAAGAGATTGTAAAACAGGGATTTGAGGATCCTGGGATGGCTAAGACCAAGTATACTCGGAGTCCTATGAAGGAAACCAAGCTTTAGAAGCTAAAAACAGCCCCAAACTTCATTATTAAAGTCAATCCAAGTACATCCTTGCTAGAAATTCAAAGTAGAGTTGTTAAATAATAATTTTTCTTCACAAGGAGACTAAGAAAACCACGCCCCTAAAGAAAAATTCGAATTGGTATTTATATAAATTTAGGGGGAAGCATACTCCTTGAAACGAGGCATATTTCCCCTCAAATCCCTCAAAAAGTGTATCTGGTTCCCAATAGTAGGAATTTGCATTAAATGTCAGGGAGCACATTCTTAGATTTTCCCAATCACTAGAGCTCCATAATATGTTCAATAATTTCATAGTATCCTATTCATTTATTATCCAATATTGGTCCATTATGTAGCAAGGAGAAAATCCCTATATTATCTCATTTAGAATTTGCTCAATATTCTATCCATATTCTGCAAAAATAAATAATATTAGGCACATAATATGCAATTATCTTCAAACCGTCCTAATGAACACATTATAGCTCAAAAACATGTTATAAAATGCAAAGAGAGAGGTTAAATGTGTTAAAGGATGGTTAGATGGGCCTTAAATTGTATCTGATTTGGAGGCCTGTCATACCCCCTATTGAAAGTGTTGCTTATCCTCTAAGAAACCTAGTCACTTAATTGTACCTCATTCATGGCCCTGGTTTTCTACAAATTAGTAATTTGTTTAGCAGTCTTTTCAAGCACAAAAATATAAATTTTCTCTTTGCAGGTGAACTTTTTTGTCTTGTGGAGAAAATTGGCATCATCTTCATTGTATTCACACCTTCTCCCTTGACATCTGCATTCCATTTTCACTCATTCTTTCAAATTGTTTGTGCACAGAAAAATCACAGGATTGCTAGAGACCATTAGTATATTTTTTATCCTTGTGTAAGATGGGTTCATAAAGAATTCTAGGCTTGGAAATGTCTTCCACATCCTTTCCAACATCTTGCTACTTTCTTCTACCTTTTGGAATCCTTTGGAACCCTCAAAATTCCTTCGAATGGAATCTTGTAGAAATACAAAGCATCCTGTAGCATCTTGGGATGCATAAAATAATCTATCACATCTTGACCAGAATTACACATCATGCCTAATATTTGCCTCTTACCTTTTTATAACATCTTCTAGGCCTTAGACACGTGTTATAAGAGATCAGATACCTCCTGGAAAGCCTCGTTTCATGATTATGGTTTAAGTTATCTTTTGTTGGTGAATGCTTTCTTTCCCTTTGTTGCCTAGATGATTTCCCAATGGCCTCTGGAGTTCTCCATTCTTCTATTTGTGTCACAAGTATGATTAGGTATTTCTTAGGCACTGTTGTTTTTGTGTTTAGCACAATTTGTGCCTCTGCTTCTCCTTCTTCCTCTTTGAATTTTTTCTTTTGGCTTATCGTCCTCTTCTCCATCCTATTTTGATTCTTAATTAGCTTATTCTTCTCCTTCTTCATTGTGGGCTCTCTATAGTTAAATCCACCCTCCCATGTGCCCTACTATAGCTTCTTCAAAATTTTCAAGGAATTTTATGTCAATTGTTGTTTTCTGAGTAGCCTAGGGTTTTAAGGCAGAGGTGAGAGGGGTTTGTGTGCTTATTTAGGCCGGTGGGAGGAATATTAGATGTGAAATTCAAAGAAAATTAATCCTACTACCACCTTGCTTTCCTCATATGGAATAGAGTTTTTGAAAGAAATAAATTCAATTTTTAAGGGTTTGTTATAGGATGTTTGTACATGTAGAAATTAACCAAATTATATGACCCTTTATGAATAGGAGGTAAGGAAAATTCACAACTTACCCTTCTCTAGGATAGTCCTTCATGGTTATGGGGTTTTGGAGGAAAATTCACACCAATTCGAACCTTTTTTTCACCTCTTGGCCTGATCTTGTAGCACTATCTGCAATATTATAGTAATAGCATGTAATCTTGTAGCAGCAGTCTATAATCCTGTAGCAACTATGTTCGATCCTATAGCACATGTTGTTTGACTCTGTAGCTTCTTTGTAGCACCCTATGGGACCCCTAGTCATTTCTATCTCGGCTCTCAATGTCTTAGTGGGCCTGTCTTACCATTTTAGTAATGACTCTTGGTACAAATGTGGCTTGGGCACACTTTTTTATCCTTTTGCGGTTTCGTGGTGGGCTCAATGCACTATGTTAGTTGGCCCCCACTTACCACCTTCATAGTGTTCTCATAGACTCGTTAGCCTTCTCCTTGAAATCATCACCCTTTTTTACTTTGTCTTTTCTCCACTTGTGATGAGAGAAAGATAACTTCATCTCACTGTTTGAGGGTGGTCGAGACTATTGAACCATCCCTAGCTTATAAAACATCATAACACATCCATTGATAACAACTTTTTAACCATAATACACTCAAGACGAGAGGTGAAGAATAGTGCTTACTTGTGCCTACCTGGAGGCTGCTTATTGATGGTGTCGATCCTGTGGTGCTTGCATGACATTTTTGGACATGGACAAAGTTGTTCTTGAGCATCTTTTGAGAGATCATTGCCTTTACATGTTTCTTTAGGAATAATGGTTGATATGTTGGCTCCTTGAGGTGTTATCTACCCATGCTTGCTACTATGTGCATTACTCTATTTTGGAAATATTTTTTTTTTTGACATGTACATGTTTGATAGAGGCTTTTCAATTTAGGTTTTGTTGATGGTGGATCAAGTGTAGTTGTGGGAGATGAAAAATGACCCTATAGTAGCTTTGCAAGAGTTTTGTGGCTACCCAAGATCACGTAGATGATTCCTTAATGCATCAAGATGGCTAAATCTTCATTTCGAGGCTTCCAAGTGCTTCCAACTATGGTCCTATATGGTTTTTTCAAGATGCTACATGATTGGATTTCTTCTTATAGCAGTCACATAGACCCTTGCATGATCAAAATAACCTTCATGCAATGCATTCACAAGTTTTGAATATTCATGGTGGGCTCATGGACATGGATCAAAAACTTTGGTGGTGGTGAAAAGAGTGGAAGAAGGGGTGAAAATGGTTTTTTTCATGGATAGAGATGAATTTTTGGATGGAAAAGTAGCTAAATGGAGTGGAGGATGGATTATGGTGGTGTGGTGGACTTCTCTTTTCATTACCCCATGGAAAGCATAAAATTTCAACCCATTCTCTATGTTGATCACAATCATGTAGCAAATCCGGGACAATCTTGTAGCACTACAGGACACACTTGTAGTAGACTTGTTTAATCCATATCTCTCAAATTGTAGATTGGATTCACCTAAAAAAAATTGAGCATACTTTCATCATCATTATGCATCTCCCCATAAAACATATTTTCCAATGGATGCACAAATCGCAAGAGAAATGAAACATGTTTGTAGGTGATGGCTTCCATTACCTCAAAATTTATGCAATAGAATCACCTGAAATTATTGGAGCATGTTTCCATCATCCTTATGCATCTCCCCATAAAACATCTAAGCCAACATATGCACGGTTTTCGAGATATGGTAAAAACTATTTTTGTCATGTGTTTTTTTCAATCCTATAGCAACATAGAACTTTCCTGTAGCACTTAAATACATCGAGGAAAATGATTGGGAAAGGTTTGGGAATGATAGGTGGATGTTGGAAATGGATGAGGGCTATGGATTGACATGGCTTTGCTCCTGTTGGAGCATCTAGGAAAAGAAGGTGAAATTTTAAGTTTGACTTCCCTTGACTAGATATTTGATTAGCTTTTTCTTATGGTGTTAACTTGTTCATGTTGCTTCCAGAGGTTTTGGAGCACCTACATTCATTAGAGAGATATACCTGGAGAAAATAATTGTTTCTCAATTTGATTTTTTCATTTTTTCTTCTAGGCCTAATAGCTAACTCAATGATGTTTTCAACGAGCAGGTCTGCCTAGGTTCCTCGGAGGAAATTTTCACCTAGGATCTTATTTCCTTTTTTTTCTTTTTTCTTTTTTTCCTTTCCCTATTTTTTCCAACCCAATGATGTCATCATAGAGGTTTTCAATTAATGAGCCAATCTCATGTTCCTAAAAGGAGGTTTTCACCTAAGATTTTATTTTTCCCCTTTCCTTTTAGTTATTTTTTCCCTTTTTCTATTCTTTTTTCTATCCTAATCTACTTGAAAAAAAAAATATAGGAATACTTCCAATGGAGCCATGTGCATAACAAGATGATATATAAACTCATGTGTAGTCTTGAAATATATGCTTTAACATGTATGTAAATATGAGGGATCGATTGTTTTGACTTTGATGATATCAAGCATTGTTGAAGGAGTGATGCTTCCTCTTGTTGATTTTCTGGAACCAAATCTCAATATAGCTTTGATTCCCCTGGCTCACTTGTTCATTTGGATCATTTTTCATGTTTTTGTTTTCTGTGCCACTCAAATCTTCTACTATTTGTTGGTTAGTCTCCTGAAGGCATAATAGAAATTCCTCGATCTCAGGTTCCAATGGCTACTCTCCATCAAATGTAGTACATGATTCTTTATTCTCCTTTGGATATTCTTCTTCTTGATTTTGTTCTTCAATAAGAGAAAGAGAATATCTTATTTGAAATACTCTTCCTGATCCTAGATGAATATCATTTGGATCAAGAGGATTTGTTTGGAGATTTTGTATCTCAACATTGTAAGTGGGTTGAGTTACTTTATTGCTTGGGTTTGGAAATGGTTGTGCATGTAGTTGAGTCAGAGTGGGCCTTTGAAGTGGTTTTGGTTGAGAATGTGGTTGTGGTGGATTTGGATGGGATGGATAGCATTGATTTTGGTATGGAGGATATTGAGGATGTTGAGGGAAATATGGATCACCCCATTGAGGAGGTTGGTGTTGATATGGATGAAAAGGAGGAATGACATATTGGGGAGGATAAGACCATGAATATGGATCACCCCATTGGGAAGGATAAGACCATGGAGACCAAGGTGAGGTGCTAGGAGGATACCAAGGTTGAAATTGTGCATTATATCTTGTATTGAAAGATGAGGGGTAGTTCATATCATTTTGATATGAGTTGACAAGGTAGGGTTGCTCCATGTCTCCTTCTAACTTCTCAGCTACCTCTTCCTCTTCTACCTACAATAGTGAATGGAGGTGTGGTTATTACTGCACCACATGATCAAGTGGGGGGTTCATGGTATTGAAAAATTATTTTGTGTTTTTATAAAAAAAAGAATGAAAAAGCTAATGAAATGCAAGGCAATATGTCTAATGCATTTTTTTTGTTTTTGCAGAAAGTATGAATGCAGAAAAGAAAGAGGGAATCATTACAAGAATAAGAGATTGTTTTCTTTGACACCCTCCATGGAAACAATTCCAAAAAGTGATTTTCCCCAGTATTACAACAAGATTGTTGCAAATCACAAGGCTACAAACTTAGCTTATCAACCTCAGGTTCGTACAAGATTAAGAGGGGTCGACACTATATGTGTAGCAAAAACCTTCCTCTTCCTAGTCTGACTCCCGTAGATGCAAGTGAAAGATGGCAATGAAACAAATTCAAATGAGCAAATATCTAGGTAACCTACCACTCCTAAGATGAAAAAGGTAAATAACAATAAGAAAACCTATTTTACTATTGTTGGTAAGTAAATGAAAGAAAGGAAATCTATTCTATTTGCAAATGTAAATCACAATGAAAACCAACCAAATCTAATCTTTCTTGTTGGAAAGGAAATGGAATTAAAGGAAATCTATTCTATTTTCAGGAATGAAAATTCCTAGATTATTTTTGCAAGAAGGAAAACATACTTTGCTTAAAGTAAATTGCCGAAAGGAAATCTAGACTAATTACAGAAATCAACATTCGAGAAGCAAGAAATGTAAGAGTTAAATGACGAATTCACAAAGCCTCAACTCACCCAAAGTGGTCTCAGAGCATTCATAGGCTATAAATATACTTCTACCATGAATTTGGAGTGAATCTACGCAAGGAAGATCTCGAAAACAAATTGTTATAGGATTTCTACAAGATTGTTGTTTCTTGAGTTAGTTTGTCAAATTCCCAAACAAATAAAATGAAAATTAGATGGGGTATTTTTTTTTATTAATTAGGGTTTACTAGGACTCCAATAAAAGTGTCATCACCCAAAAATACCCTTGCTAACATGTGCTAAAAATTAGCAGAAAATGACTATAAAAATATAAAATTATGTAATTAGTGAGCCAATTAACCTACCAAATGCCTAACCTATCCAAATTAAAATGCTATGGGATAATTTTTTTATTAATTTGGATGATTTTAAGCTTCAATCCAAGTGGAATCAACTTGAAAGAAGCTCATTAACATGTGCTAGGAGAAAATTATTATGATTTTGCTATAGGACTCTTCCAAAAATTCTATAATTGTGAACTAGTAAACCAACCCAAGTAGCTCAATGATGAATGTGACTTTGCGAAGCTGATATAAAGATGCATCATAATTGTATTTGTATAAATTAACTTCAAAACCACTTATTTCAATCATTTAACCAATCTAACCTACAACAAATGAAATGTGAATATTAAGTGTAGAAACAGGAAATGCAAGAAGAAGAAATTCAAGTGAATAAGAAGTGAAAAGAAGCTAAATATATTGTATAACAGGGCTTTTAGGCTCCTGGGATGGAAAATCCTAATGATAATCAGATTCCTATGAAGTAAACCAAGCTTTAGAAGCTAAAAATGGCACCAAGCTTCATTATTATATTCAATCCAAGTACATCCTTAGTAGAAGTGAAAGTAGAGTTGCCAAATAAAAAGTTTCCTTCACATGAAGACTAAGAAAATAATTCCCTTAGAGGAAAATTCGAATTTGTACCTTTACAAATTTATGGGGAAGCATCCTCCTTGAAAGGAGACAGTTTTTCCCTCCAAATCCCTCAAAAAGTGGATTTGGTTCCCAATAGTATGAATCCACACTAAATGATAGGGAGCACATTCCTAGATTTTCTCAATCACTAAAGCTCCAAAATTTGTTCAATAATTTCATAATATCCTATTCATTTATTATCCAATATGGGTCCATCCTTTAGGAGGGAGAAAGTCCCTATATTATCTCATTTAGAATTTACTCAATATTCTCTCCATAATTCTGCAAAAATAAATAATATTAGGCATATAATATGCAACTATCTCCAAACCTTCCTAGTGAACACATTATAGCTCAAAAGCATGTCATCAAATGTAAAGAGAGAGGTAAATTGTGCTTAAGGATGGTTAGATGTGCCTTAAATTGTGTCTAATTTGGAGGCCCATCAATTATCATGCATGGTGTTAATATGCCAATATAGCGCATTCCCTTCTTATTTAAAATAGTTCAAATCATTGTTAAATGCAACAACGAAATTTATGCCCTATCACATCCATTGGATTGAGATTTATAGTTAATTCACTCATAGGTCTACCCCCGAGATCATACAGTTTTCGTCGATCTATTTTCAAAGGTATGTTTGATCTCATCAGGTCACCTAAGGGGTGTTAACCAATGCATACCATATATATCAATATGAAACAAGAACTGTTAGATTAGATTGGTTCATGTTGTTGAATGATACTTAGGTCAGAGAGGAGTGTTTAAAAAGGGTTTAACTTTAGGCCCAATGAACCATTACAACCATTGGTTTGGGTTTTAACAATTGTTGGATTATAGTAGTCAGGTAGTTTATAAAAATTTCAAATTCCCAATGTGGAGGGTGGATTAGAATACATTTCTACTTTTAATGGTCTTTGCACCTAAACGCTTATGAAAAGGGAAAGACAAAACTTCTTACTATAAAGAAGATGTTAAGTTACAACAGTCAACTCCAACTAGGGATACCATTTCCTTATGGAATGGTAAGAACTGAGACCAGGTTCCTTTCGTTAGGGTTGTCCCTTTGAATCTATTTCACGTGTCTGCATTGAATTCGTTGTACTGGTCATGAAGTGAAATTTTTTTAGAAAAGACAGCCTAACATAATTTGATCTAATCATGAGGAATGATAGGATGGAAATATAATTGTCCACTATATCTGCTTTTTTTATTATATGTTTCAAACTTCCTCACTTAGATGTAGAGCAGAATTTCACAAGAACAGATCTTACAATGGGGGAACCTTCTGGACCTATGAGTGTTTTGTGTGAGACGCTTCATAAAAAAATGGATTGGATTTTAAAGGAGGTTGAAGAGATAAAGGTGTGGCCAATTAAAAAAAATCGAAAGGAGGAGAAGCTGACTATTTTTCCAAGAAATTATGAGATTGTTCGTGATTTGCATTCCACATCAAGCTAAGGAAACGATGCCTTAGTTGACTCCAAAAACTCTCCTGAGGAAGCAATCGTCATATCTGACTAGTATGTTTAGTGGGTTGGAAGATTTTTGACCATAGAAGTTTGTAATCATTTCTCTAGTTAGTTGAAGTACTCGTTAGGGAAGAATTGTATAATTTGGATAAAGATGAATTTTTTAATGCTTTCGTAAAATTGTTTTGCTATACATTTATTGTGCATATGATATGATTTTCAATGGTTTCTTTTATAGTTACTTTACTATGCATATGTAAAACTATATTTTAATCACCGGACTCGGACAACCTAAATAGTTTCATAATTCAGTAGATAGAGCAGAGTTTGTTATGTGTTATTACACCTTTAATTTCAAAATACAAGACATAGAAATGCCATTATTAAATTTATAGATACACTTAATGGATAGTCATCATGTTGAAATATTAATGTTAGGATTGTAAATAGGTGGATCAAATCCTTATTTTTTTAAGAAACACCATGTCCATGAGTTTTCAACTTAAATGTTGCTTCATTGCCAGTGGGAATCGATAGCCCCAACGAAGTAATTCACCATCTCAAAGTACATGAAACCTCTATCTTTCTTGTTTAACTTTTATGTTAGTGGTCCTTCGTTGAGTGTTTGTTTTAAAATATCATTAGATTTAATTTGTTTGGTATTCATGGACACATGTAATTTTTTTTTTCATTTTGCATGATGGGAAGATTATGCAATGGGAAAACAAAATTCCACTAACATTGCTCCACTACCAATGAGCATCCATAGCTCTAATGTATTTTTCAGCATACTCCATAAAAAATAACCATTGCATAAAGAGGTGAGAAGATTACGCATTAGGAAAACCCAATGCCAGTAACATTTCTCTATTGCTAGTGAGTGTCCATATCCCCAAAGTACTTGTCAACATACCCCACCCCAAGAAAAAATAAGTGACTATCCTAGGTATGGTGCAAGTAGCAAAGAAGTATTATGTGTGGGGAAAAATAATGGCTTATAGTCTTTGTTAAACCTTTCAAGCAATAGATGACACAGAAGCGGAGAGCTGAATATAGAATTAACACCAGAATGTCCCAACAGACCAATAAAATATAAAATTCATGAAATGAATTGAGTTATGTCTAAGTAAAAAATTTGAAATCAAGGGTAAGATATAGGCCTTATGATTAACATATTTCTTTTTTATAGATATTTTGTTATTATTTTATTTTTTATTTTTAGAATTCAGTTGTGTTAGTAAACTATATTTTCACAATTGAAATTGTTACGAAACCAACTCACAAAAAGATAGAAAAGATAGATCAACGACTTAAGAATCATCCTCTTCAAGGGGGAAACCTCCTTTACATTACACAAATGAACAATTCTTGGATGATACAAATGACAAGACCTCCTTTCTATATATAGGAGTCTAAGGGGTCCCAATACAATTAGAGCCTACATAACAATAATATTGTAGGGGCACAATAATAACAGTAGTGGGCTTTTATGGGGCATAATAATAATAAAATGGGGACTATATAGACACAATAATAATAAGGGGGTTGCACTAATAACAATAAGGGGTTACACTAGTAGTATATGGATCTAACATGCCCCTCTCCTTCAAAAAGTGTTGTCCTCAACGCTTGAGTAGTTCTGGATGCTTCTATATAAAATTCTCATCCTCCCATGTGGAATCTTCAGCGGGTAAGTTCTTCCACTTGATGAGATACTCTAAAATTGATCAATTCTGTAACTGTTGATTTCTTGTTTTGGTGATTGCTTCCGATTCCAATATGATTTTTCATTCCTCATCAAGTTTTGGAAATATTGTTTGAAATGGGATCTCCTCACTTATAACCTTCTTTCAGCATGAAACATGGAAAACTAGGTGCACTCATGAAGATGCAGGAAGCTCCAATTTGTATGCCATAGTACCAATCTTTTTGTAAAACATTGTACGGACCATAATACTCTGGTGATAATTTATTATCCATCTTAGCTTTCTTGAGGGACATTTGTTTGTATGGTTGTATTTGTAAAAATACCCGATCACCTATATCAAAACTTCTTTCGCTGCGATGTTGATCTGCCGGTTGTTTCATTCGATTCTATGCGAAAGTGAGGTTATCCTTTTTCTTCTTGATATGTCCTTCTATATTGAGAGTTTGAGGAGTGGTAATTCTTGCCAATGCATTACAAGATATGGTCAGATTCATTTATTCTTTCTCTGGGGTTGGTTCCTAGTGTATATCCTCTTCTTTTAATTTTTATTGATCCTTTTCTTCCTCCTCTTCAAAATCAATGTAAAATAACTTATTCTCATCACACTTATGACCTTTAGTGTATTTTCTATCACAATTGTAACAAAGGTCGTTTTCTCCTTTTTCTTCCAATTGTTGTGGTGTCAACCTTGTAGGTGGTGAAATTTTAGGAGAAACAACACTTCCATCTTTATAGTTGTGAGTGGTAGGCTATCTTGTTGCCATAATTTTGCTTTCCATTTTTCTTGCCAACCTCAATGCCTTCTCTAATGAATCAGGTTCCCAAAGGAAAACTTAATGTTGAATTTTATCCTTTAAAGTCCCTATGAAGACATCAATCCTCTACTTCTCTAGAATATCATTTACCCTTATATTCAACTTTTGGAAGTCCTCAATGTGCTTTGCCATTGAACCCTTTTGTTTGATATTTATCAACTGCCTAAAAAAAGTGTTGCTTTTTGTATCCTCATAATGTGTTATCATTTCTTCCGTAAAAATTGCCCAAGTGACACCTTGTTTACAAGAGCAAAGCCATCGATACCATACAAACTGATTTGGTTCCAAATATAAAGTTGCAATGCATACCTTTTGTGTGTTTTGTACATTATGGAGATCGAAATATTGCTCCATCTGTAGTATCCATGTTACGAGATCCTTTCCATCAAAATTCCTCATATTGAGCTTTGGAACATGGTGGGTCTTCAATCCACCATTAGAGTCTATGAAATCATGAATAACATTTCTTTTATTCTCCTCATGAGTTTCCTTTACTACCCTTTCACCATTAGTAAGAATTTCTTGTAGCACATTTGTCAAATCTGTCTTCAAATCCTCCATGTTGCCTTTAAGTTTTTTTTCTATACCACCCATCTTAGCTTCCATGCCTGTCTTCAAATCCTCTATGTTTCCTTTAATTTTTTCTTCTATACCATCCATCTTAGATTCCACGCATTTCTTTAAACCATCAATCTTAGCTTCCATGCCATCCATTTTAGCTTCCACTCCTTTCTTTAAACTATCCATCTTAGCTTTTGTTACTTTTTGTGAGAGTGCATTTTGTTGGACTTGGTCTCGTAATTTTGATATATCATGTTGCATTTCTTCCTTTTCTTCATGAGTCATGATAGATCTTCCTGGTTTCTTATTATGTGTTTCCATTTTCTTTCTTCATGGAATCAATTAATGATAATAATTCTTCACTATGCCCTTTTAATTCCTTCAAACTATTTTTTCAAACCAAACTTATGCAAAATTTAAAAAAAAACTACACATTTTTTTTCACTTTGTAGGAGCTCGATATTGAATCTATTATATCTCTATAATTTCAAATCTCTAAGGTCTGAAATTGCATCCTGTGGTATCCCTATGAGTCCTCTTTCCAACCCCACATGTCTGATCAAGATTGGATTCTCAAAGGAAGAGTTATTCCAAATCTCCTACAATGACTTGATTATAGACTAGTTCAGCAGAGTGAACTTGTAAGAAGTTCGATGTGTCATTGTTTTGACCTTATGACCTGAAACTGATATATAGAAAACTACAAGCTATCATCTTTCTATAACTTCTGATGAAATTTCAATCTTATGCTTAGAGAGAAAGTTATGACGATTTTCCCAAGGGCACCTGTTTGAGATATAATTCGGGAGTTTGCAAAAACCCTAACTTCCTTTGATCCTAGCTACGAAAATATAGTGATAAAGATCTGAAATTCAGACACGAGGTTCATCGAGATTTCAGCTCAAATGGGTTTTAATTTTTACTTCTAAAACATTGTAGAAAAACAATTATAGTAAAAATTCCACGATGACCTGTTTGGAGCAGTGAAACCTTAGAATCCAAAGCTTTGATACCAAATGTTATGAAACCAGCTCACAAAAAGATAGAAGATATAGGTCAACGACTTAAGAATCAGCCTCTTCGAGGGGGAAACCTCATTTACATTACACAAATGAACAATTCTTGGATTATACAAATGATGAGACCTCCTTTCTATATATAGGAGTCTAATGGGTCCCAATACAATCAGAGCCTACATAAAAATAATATTGTAGGGGCACAACAATAACAATAGCGAGCTTATATGGGGCATAATAACAAAAACATGGGGACTATATGGGCACAATAATACAATAAGGGGGTTGCAGTAATAACAATGAGGGGTTACACTAGTATTATAGGAACCTAACAGAAATTATTTCAAACTATTCATTTATACGCTCTCTCTCTCTCTCTCTTTCTATATATATATATATATATATATTATGTAAACATCAGTAGCTGGAGTAATGCTTGGGGAACAAACCAATCATAGGTGGGAAATTACATCATCTTCAATATTTTTGAGGGAGAAGGAATTTTCTCCTTCAATTCTATCAATAATGAATAGGTCAAGCCAAAAGTTATTGGAATTTCCATGCTTCCCTAGGTATTCATTCTTTTTTCCCCATTTTAATATCCAGTCTCCTAGGAGGAATGTACGTTCTTTGGCCTACTTATTGAACATTTTTTTAATGTTCACTTGATGTTTGGTTATCCTATCATATACTTGTTCTCTCTCTTGCTAAATATAAATCATTTGATTAATTCTCCATTGTAAATCATTTGGTTATTTATTTACCACTTGTAATGATTTCATTATTTTAGTCCTTAAATTTAATGGTATAATGATCTGAATTGGATCCATGAAGATTATCAAAGTGCCATGACTAAATTAAGACAGGACAGACTTCAAATTTATGAACACAGAGTGATCAGGAAGACCTCTAGACAGTGGTAGATTGCAGCCAACAAGGAACAACGAGGATCTTGGTCAAAGCACGCTGACTGAGGGCCATGGATTCCACGCAGAAGGTAAAACTGGCACTTGGGAAGCCCGGATCGAGAAACAGAGGCCATTTCTGATGCGCAATTAATGGCATTGCTGGGCAAAACCCCTCAAGAAGGAAAGGCCCCGAGCACCCAGTCACATGAGAAGCCAGGAAACCATGGGGAAAGTGCTAAGGCAAAAGGCGGGACCCGCACTCCAAAACTAGCGGTATATCGAGGGCACCCTTGAGTGGTAAGTGGCTTTGGCTAAAACCGAGCAATTCCATTCAACGCACGACGTGTGTCTGGCGGATGAGAGAGAAAAATACCGCTCATCGCATGCTAATGATCGAGCAAGTCAACTGCGCAAAATGAGCGAATATCGTAGGATCTGGAGGCTCCAGATCTATCGGGGGAGATTGTGCTTGATGGAGGAACCAGATTTGAGAGCCATAGCATAAAGAAGTTTGAAGTTTGATTTGACCACTTAGCTGGCGAATGAGGCATTCTACAGTGTAACTGAATTACCGAACCGTTGAGGAAGAGCTGGCATAGTTCGTGAGAGGACAAGTGTCGACTTCCCTATGGACGATGGCGATGATGCAGAGGTAGGGAACTCCAAACGAACAGCAGCAAGCGAACCGAAGGGGTGGAAGAGGAATCAAACAGTCATGAGATATATCGGATTTAAGCCATGAACAGACAAAGAACAGAACACGAAGAAGAAGAGAACGAAGACAGAGAGAGTGAGAGCAAAGAAGAGACAGTGAAGCAAAAAGTAGAAAATAGATAGCCGATCTAACCTAAGGCAACATCGAGCAGATAGAAAGCTTGAGAGGTTTAAGCAACCCTTGAGAGGATTTGTCGGGAATTGGGCACCACATTGGGCTCCTCCCATTAAAGACCAGAGAGGTCAAGACTTGGAAATGGAAAGAGCCTGTGCACTCTAGTGGCTTGGGGAATCCAAGAACCACCCTACCAAGCATTATCTGTTTCAGGAGACTCAAATTGAGCTCCTCATTGTAATATTTGCTTTAAAGACACAATAAAAAAGTCCACCACTGAAAGCTGGAATGGAGACGTAGCCCTGGAGAATAGGGTGAACTCCTTATTAAATATGTTGTGTTCTTGCATTTTCTTACTGTGTTTCTCTTACTGTTTTCCATTCTTCCAGTGTCTATGTATTTTGCAATCTAATCGATCCGTTGCCTAAAATAACATAGACACACACCAGCACATGAGTCCGTAATACCTTCATTTATTAATTAATTAAATGAGGTCACTCACGAGTGATTTTCAGATCAAGTGGTATCATAGCTTTAGGCTATTAAGGTTAGACAAGCTTGTGTTGGTTTAGCTGTTGAATACTAACTAGATCAAAGCTCAAATTAGGAGAAGGATAGTTGGTCAAAACTAATCCTGAAATTGGGAGAGTCTATCCTCGGAAGACAATGTTAGAGGAAGGTTCTATGGGGCCAGACCCTCAATTCACAGATAGTTTCCTAGCCATAAAGTCCATGGTAGAAGAAATGTATAGGGACTTTAGGAAACATAAGGATGAAGATTCATCATGCTCTAAGCAAGACAGAGGAGAGGATGAGTCACATTACCATGACCACTCAAAAGGCAAAGGGAAACAGGAAAGCTTTCTCACACCTCCTGACAGCCCTAAAAGGAAAGCATCTTTGATCAAACTAGATGTTAAATTTGATTTACCTATATATGATGGAGAGTTGAATGCAGAAAAGTTTGACAATTGGATTAGACAAATTGATTTTTATTGTAGAGTACAGAATATCGACTCAGACAAGAGCAAGATTCAGCTGGAAAGCCTACACCTTGGAGGCACTGCCTTGGTTTGGTGGGAAGGCAGAACCCAAGCTGACATGAAAAGACATGGTAAGACCATCTATGTCTGGAGTGAATTTGTTTCTGCAATCAAAAAGCAGTTCTAACCTTAGCCTACATGCACCAAGGTATGATGAGTTGGCAAACTCTTTGACAGTTGAAAGGGCAAAGTGTGCAAGGGTATACTCAAGAATTTAGAAAGAGAGCATTGATTCTAGGAATCTCATTAGACTCACCTAAGACTCTGTTGAAGTACATCAGTGGTCTACACAGCTACATGAGGCACACCATCCTCATGTTTAATCCCACTAGTATAGATGAGGTATTTGTACAAGCTACTCATCTAGAAGCTAGAGGAAAGAATGGAAATCCAGAAGTTGGGGGATCATCCCAACCCACTGCAAGCAAGAATAAGGAGAAAAGAAAGCAGAAGTGGAAAGCAAGGATGGCTAACACTGCACAGAAAAGCAAGGCTTCATGCACTCACTGTAAAAAGGATGGGCATGATGATGAGCATTATTGGGTTTTGCATCCAGAGCTGAGACCAAAGAAGTTCAAGGGCAAGAAGAAGAAGACTGCTGCAGCTATTCAGAAAGATTTGGGGTCAGACTCGAGAGATGAAACAACCATTGCAGCCACAGCCATAAGAGGTAAGAATTCTCAAGCATCTACTAGTAATTCTACACAATATACTACTAATGAAGAAAATGAGAGAAAAAGACACGAGCTTTTCCATATTCGAGTTATTTCCAAACATCAAAAGATTGATACTTTGTTTGATAGTGGCTCACAAGTAAATTTAATTTCTAAAGCAATTGTAAAGAAGTTGGGATTAGCAACTACACCTCACAAGAAACCATACCAATTAGGATGGTTAAATGATAAAGCACAACTACAAGTGACTAGACAGTGCAAATTCAAGTTTTCTTTTGGGTCAGCATTTGTAGATGAGGTTGAGTTAGACATAATTCCTTTGGATATATGTGGAATTGTTTTAGGAAGTCCTTACTTGTATGATTAGAAGGCTATTTTCTATAGAGCTGAGAACAAGTATCTACTTGTTAAAGATGGAATCGAATACTTTGTAAGATCTCATAAGCTCAAGAATAATTATACTCTCATAAACTCAGGGCAGATGAAAAGAATGATAAATTCATGCAAACAATTCTTATTGATGGTTGTAAAGGAAAAGAAACCTGATAAAACCAATGTATTTGAAGGCTGTAATGCTAAACAACAAGCTGATTTAGAAAAGGTTGTTTCAGAGTATGATATCTTGTTTCAAGAACCTAAAGGTCTGCCACCCAAAAAGGAAATTGTACATGATATTATTTTGCAACAAGATGCTCCATTGCCTAACATTGGAATGTATAGGTTGTCTACTTTAGAGAATGCTGAAATCAAGAAGCAGGTGCACGAGTTGCTCGAGAAAGGGTTCATCAGACCTAGCACATCACCATGTGGGTCACCAATCGTTTTGGTGAGAAAGAAAGATGGCTCGTGGAGAATATGCATCAATTACTGAGCACTAAATAAGATAACAATCAAAAATATTTATCCCCTTCCTCGCATAGATGATCGTTTAGATCAATTGAAAGAAGTTGTTTATTTCTCCAAGCTAGACTTGCATAGTGGATACCATCAGGTCAGAGTTGCAGAACAAGATGCATGGAAGACTACTTTCAAAACAAAGAAGGGATTGTATGAGTGGCTGGTTATTCCTTTTGTCTTAACTAATGCTCCTGCTACTTTCATGAGATTAATGAATGATGTACTTAGACCTTTTCTTGATGATTTTGTTATTGTGTATCTGGATGACATTCTAATTTTTAGCAAAATGTGGGAAGAACACTTAAAGCATGTTAAGCAGACACTAGATGTTTTGAAAAGAGAAAAAATTCATGTTAAACTCTCAAAATGTGAATTTGGCAAAACATGTCTGAATTATTTGGGTCATATAGTATGGCGGTGGTGAATTGAAGATTGATCCCTCTAAGGTGGCAGTCATTGTAAACTGGCCTAAACCCAAATCTGCTATAGAAGTTAGAAGCTTCTTAGGAGCAGCACAATATTGGAGGAAGTTCATTTCTAACTTTTCCTTAATTGTAGCTCCCTTACATGGTTTAACAGGATTGAACAAGGTGTTTCATTGGGGAGGCAAACAACAGAAAGCCTTCGACACCTTGAAAGAAAAGATTAGTACAACACCTGTACTAGCACTGCCTGATCTTCAAAGACCATTTGAGATCCAAACAGATGCCAGTGACTATGCCATGGGAGCAGTGTTGACATAGCACGGTAAGCCCATATGTTATCATTCTGAGACTTTTAATCCTATAGTAGTTAACTATCCTACATATGATAAAGAATTGTATGCATTAGTTCAAAGTGTGAAAAGGTGGAAACATTACTTAATGGGCAAAGAGACAATAATACATACTGATCATCAACCACTTCAATATCTACACTCCCAAACTAAGTTGCAGCAATCAAGGCACTATAGATGGATGGGTTTTCTACAACAGTTTCATTTAGTCATCAAATATAAAAAGGGCATACACAATAAAGTTGCAGACATGTTATCTAGACCTATTATAAATGCAACTACTATACTTAGGCATAATTTTGTGCTACATGAAAGCTACATTGAACAATATGCTCAAGATATAGACTTTAAAGATGTATATGCAACTTTAAGTCAAGGCAAACGAGTATAAGAATTGGATTATCATATAAAGGACCGACTCTTATACCATTGTGGGAAGTTATGCATTCCACAAACTGAGAGAGTAAAGATAATTAGAGAAGCACACACTTCTCTGATATCAGGTCACTTCGGGGTAAGTAAAACACTTGCACAACTGCAAAGATTCTGTTATTGGCCAAAAATGAACGAGACAGTTTCTAGATATGTAAGAGGGTGTACTATGTGTGCTAAAAGCAAGCCCAACAATAGAAAACTAGGCTTGTACACTCCATTACCAGTTCCTTCTCACCCTTGGGAAAGTGTTTCCATGGACTTTGTTGGAGGACTGCCTAAATCTAGGAAAGGTCGTGATTATCTATATGTTGTTGTGGATAGGTTTAGCAAAATGTGTATTTTGATACCTTGTAATAAACAGATTACAGCTGAATAAATTGCAAAACTATTTTTTTAACATGTATGGGTTCATTTTGGATTACCCACTTCCATTGTATCTGATCGAGACACCTGATTTGTGGGAAATTTTTGGTCAAGTCTGTGGGAATTGATGGACACCAAACTGAAGAAAATCACAGCTTTTCATCCACAAACTAATAGCTAGACAGAAGTAGTCAACAGGATAGTGATTCAGTTACTCAGAGGATATTGCAGCAAACATCCTAAGCTTTGGGATGAACATTTATGTTATTTGCAACATGCTTACAATAGAGCAAAACATTCTTCTACACAGATATCTCCTTTTGAGACATGTTTTGGTTTCACACCAAGGTCTCCTTTGGATTTTCTCTTTGGTAAAGATACCCACAGTTGATGGACACAGTGATGTGGACAGGGCAACTAGGTTCATTGAACAGATCCAAGAGATCCACCAGGCAGTACAGGAACAGCTGGAAAAGAGCCAAGCCAAATACAAGGCAAGGCATGACAAGCATCAGATGGAGCATAGTTTCCAAGTTGGTGACTAAGTCTGGTTCTATATCAGCAAGGACATGATTCAAGGTGAAGGTAAAAAGCTAAAGCCTATCAGGTATGGAACCTTCAAGATACTTGAGAAGATTGGTGAGAATGTTTTTCACCTTGATCTACCAGCTTACATGCACATCTACTTAGTCGTAAATGCAGATTGCTTGAGATTGTTTGAACCCTCTCTAATTGAGGATCCCAAGGAGCAGAGTTAGTTGCCTTCTGTTGATGACCTGCTACTTGAATATCTTAATGAATTGCAGGAAGACACAGTTTTGGACAGGAAGGTGAGGACGACGCACAAAGGAGATGTTGAATACCTCAGAGTAGGGCTCAAGGGTTCAAAGCTGAGCAGTGGAAAGTGGATAGAGATTGGACAAGTAAGGCAATTGTACGCTCACTTAGTCAATGCTTGAAAACCAAATTTTGGTGGTCCAAAAGCTTTTTTCAGTGGGAATGCCATGATCTGAATTGGATCCATGATGATTATCAAAGTGCCATGACCGTATTAAGACAAGACAGACTTTGAATTTATGAACACAGAGTGATCAGGAAGACCTCTGGATAGTGGCAAATTGCAACCAGCAAGGAACAACGAGGACCTCAGTCAAAGCGCGCTGAACGAGGCCCATCGAGTCTATGCAAGAGGAAAAACTGGCACTTGGGAAGTCCGGATCGGGAAACGGAGGCCATTTCTGATGCGTGATTAGCTGGGCAAAACCCCTCGAGAAGGAAAGGGCTCGAGCACCCAATCGCATGGGAAGCCGAGAAACCGTGGGGAAAGCGCTAAGGCAAAATGCAGGACCCGCGCTCCAAAACCGATGGTATATCAAGGTCACCCTTAGGCGGTAAGCGGATTTGGCTGAAACGGAGCGATTCCATTCAACGCACAATGCGTGTCCAGCGGATGAGAGAGAAAACCGTCGCTCATCACACACTAACGATCAAGCAAGTCAACCGCGCGAAATGAGCGAATATCATAGGATCTGGGGGCTTCAGATCTGACGGCGAAGATTACGCCCAATGGAGGAACTGGATTTGACAAGGGGAATTAAGCCGCGACATAAAGAAGTTTGAAGTCTGATTTGACTGCTGAGTTGGTAGATGAGTCATTCCACAGTGTAACTGAATTACCGAACCGTTGAGGAAGAGTTGGCACAGTTCGTGAGAGGACAAGTGGCAACTTCCCTATGGACGAGACGCAGAGGCAGGGAACTCCAAATGAACAACAGTAGGCGAATCGAAGGGGTGGAAGAGGAATCGAATAGTCATGAGATAGATCGGCTTTAAGCCATGAACAAATAGAGAACAAAACACGAAGAAGAAGAGAACGAAGACAGAGAGAGCGAGAGCAAGAAGAGACAGTGAAGCAAAAAGCAAAAAACAGAGAGCCGAGCTAACCTAAGGCAACATCGAGCAGACAGAAAGCTTGAGAGGTTCAATCAATCCCTGAGAGGATCTGTCGGGAATTGGGCACCACATTGGGCTCCTCCCATTAAGACCAGAGAGGGCAAGACTTGCAAAGGGAAAGAGTTTGTGCACTCTATTGGCTTGGGGAATCCAAGAACCACCCTACCAAGCATTATCTGTTTCAGGAGACTCAAATTGAGCTACTCATTGTAAATCTCTTCTTTAAAGACATAATAAAAAAGGCGACCACTGAAAGCGTAACCCTGGAGTATAGGGTGAACTCCTTATTAAATCTATTGTGTTCATGCATTTGCTTACTGTGTTTCTCTTACTGTTTTCCATTCTTCCAGTGTTATGAAACCAGCTCAAGAAAAGATAGAAAAATAGATCAACGCCTTAGAATTCAGCCTCTTCGAGGGGGCAACCTCCTTTACATTACATAAATGAACAATTCTTGGATGATTCAAATGACAAAACCTCCTTTCTATATATAGGAGTCTAAGGAGTCACAATATAATCCAGCCGACCTAACAATAATAATATAAAGCCACAAAAATAACAATAGAGGGATTCTATGGGGCATAGTAATAACAATATGGGGGCAATAGGGGCACAACAATATTAATAAGGGGTATAACTACAATAGTAATGGGGTAATCACTATTATTATAGGGACCCAACATGACCCTCTCCTTCAAAAAAGTGTTGTCCTCAACGCTTGAGTAGTTCTGGATACTTCTACATAAAATGCTCATCCTCCCATGTGGAATCTTCAGCGGATAAGTTCTTCCACTTGATAAGATACTCTGAAATTGATCGATTTCGTTGCTGTCGAGTTCTTGTTTCTGTGACTGCTTCCGGTTCCAATATAAATTTTCCTTCCTCGTTAAGTTCTGGAAATATTGTTTGAACTGGGAGCTTGTCACCTATAACCTTCTTTAAACATGAAACATGGAAAACTGGGTGCAACCGAGAAGCTGCAGGAAGCTCCAATTTGTATGCCATAGTACCAATCTTTTGCAACACCTTGTATGGACCATAATACTTTAGTGATAATTTATTATCCTTCTTAGCTTGCTTGAGGGACATTTGCTTATATGGTTGTAGCCGTAGGAATACCCAATCACCTACATCAAAACTTCTTTCACTGCGATGTTGATCTGCTTGTTGTTTCATTCTATTCAATGCCAACACGAGGTTATCCTTTAAGAGTTGGAGGACTTGTTGTTGATGTTTGATGTGATGTTCCACTGCCTGAACCTTAGAATTTTCTCTTAAATATGATGTGATGGATGGTGGTTGATACCCATAAAGTGCCATAAATGGGGTCAATTTTGTTGTTGTATGGAAGGAAGTGTTATACCACCATTCAGCCAGAGGCAACCATTTGACCCATTGTGTCTGTTTATCAGATACAAAGCAACGAAGATATCCTTCCAAACATTTGTTTACTATCTCAGTTTGCCCATCAAATTGAGGATGATAAGATGAGCTATGAGCTAACTGTCACGCGGAAAGAGTCGACTTTGTGGACAAAGCCAACCTCCCTAGAAGCTTAAGGCTTTCTAGTGACAAACAAGACAATTAAGAGCAATCCTTCTCTAAATATGCATTTACAATATGAGTAACCAAGTGTTTAGATCCTACCTGTAACCCAACGCTATTGTAGTAGTCCAGCCTCATCGATCCGGATGAGCTCCTCCTTCTCTTCGAAACCTGCATTCACTAACAATCAAACGATTAAATAGCACCTGAATATCTCATAAAATAAAACATATTTAACATACAGACCAAGGAGTATATGAAACAACTCATAAATAACAAATTGTTGAGAAGAATGGACTTATTTGTATTAATAGGAAACAAAAGAAACCATTACAACCTGAGCCTTGGTGTTGTGTAGGTCCCTCCCAGGGTCCAACAAGAGTTCTCCTTTACTCTGATCAGCTCACCCACTTCCAAATGAAACAAGAAAGGATGGGAATCTCTCCTCACAAGCTTCTACAAGGAAGTCCTAATTCCAGTAGCATCTACCCTTAGGAATGTTCAGCTTTCAACCTCTCCTCCCTCTGGCCCAATGCCTGTATTTATAGTGCTTTGGAGGAAGTTAATTAGTTCCACCATGAATGGGATAAGCCCCTCTTTCAATGGGATAGCTCCCCTCTTCATGGGATAAGTTCCTCTTTCTTTGGGGTGCATGAACCATCTGGAGGCGCTCAATACACGTCAAACCATCTTCTAGAATGCTCTAGATTTGACCACAAGTAACTTTTTTAAGATGAAACTCGTGCCTTTTGACCTTTACAGGGGTACGCACCCACCCCTTTACATACAGAGCGTACAAGTACGCAGGTATTGTGAACTTGGGTAGCGTACACGCAGGTAAGGCTAAGAGAAACTGCGTACCAGAGATAATTGACTTTAAATGACTTTTCTCTCTTTCTTGGAGTTTGACATGAAGAGCAGAGGCATGAGACTTGCCAAGGAGGATAGTATGACAGTGGATGGAGCCATACTAACTGCAAATAGTCATGGTGACATTTTTTAGTGTAACAGATTGCCCCCTAAAGTGCGAAGCCTGTAGTAGATTAGGGTTTTATATGATCTAGGAAGGGTGAAGTACTTTATCATTTCAAGGATTATCTTGTGGAGAGCCTGGTCAGAACCTGCAAATATTCAACACAAAATACATATATAAGATGATATCATCGCTGAGGTAGGCATTCCCATACTCAGATTGAAAACTTTAACTAACAATCTAACTACTGCTCCGATACAGGAATGATTTTTCAGTACATCACAATCATAGACTCCTGTAGACACAGTATGGATGCAGCCATCTGTTTATGATTAGTCTACTATATAATGAATATAAAACTCCTTGCAGCCTGGATGGTGGAAACTACATCCAGGGTCTTCATTTCTACTTCCCGAATTGGTACGATTCTATCCATGCGAATAAATGAGTTGATGTCGAGCATGGTAGAAACCACTTGATTACCATTCGATGATGTAAACTGTTAACAAGTGTGAGAGAGACCACCAGTGATGTCAATGGTTCTCAAACTACCCGATACAATCCATGAGGAGGATAACATATGCTTGATTATAAGCTCATCCTTCGGATGAGTCCAACTTAGTTTAGATTCAGACCCTAAGAAGGAGTGGTCCGTTCCTGTTTGTAATCGAACAGGTCCTTTACTATGAAATTTTAATGAGTCCAGTATAGGAGAAACTCAGAGTTTTTCAATTTTAAAGAGTCTGAAAAAACTAAAGAAGACTCCAGGGTTGAACTTTTTCGTAAATTTGTGTCTCTCAAGCCCGAAAAAGTATAAAATAATACCTGAGAGAACCGCTTGATCTTGCGACCAAGGAGTACTTTCATGATTAGTGCCTTTGACCTGAAAAGTAAAAAGCGATCAGAGGCACGTCGTTTTATTTCCAGTATCGAATTTGAAACGACAAAAATCTGGCAATCTTTTCTTGTTTTTACGGTCAGAAAAGGGCTATAAGAGGACCATCTTTTTAGTTCCGTTTTAACGAGTTTAAAAAGAAAAACTCGGCGATATTTTCATGTTTTAGGAGTCAGAAAAGAGCTTAAAGATGACTCTATGGTTTCACTTTTTCGTAAGTTTTAACGAGTTCAAAAAAAATGATAAAAATGTACTCATATGGTCGACTTTCAATTTAATTTACGAGCAAGAAAAGACGGAAAGAACTCGGCATTTTCATTTGTTTTACGAGAATGAAAGATAGCAAATTAAATCTCGGGATTTTCATGTGTTTAACGAGTCTTGAAAATAACTGAAATTGACTCGAGATAGGTTTCATTTTTACAAAAGCTTGAAACAGAGAAAAACTATGCTCCAAAGTAGTTTCATTTCTACACAAGCTTGAAACAGAGAGGAAACGGTGCTTGATGCCCCCTAAGCGTAACTGCTAGAGCGCATGCCCCCCAACTTCATTTCATTCAACTAAGTACACTACTGGTAATTATTAGCTGGATGGAATGAAGGTTCAGTGACGAGATCATTTTGAAAGACTCGACCTAAAACTGTAAGAAAATTATGCAAAAAACTGAAATAACTAACCTAAAAATACAGCCTAACATTTATGAGGTCTAGTCAAACTCTCGACTCAATTAGAGGAGGATTTGTTTCATTTTTTAACGAGCTTGACATAGGAAAAGAACTATGCTCGGATTCAGTTTCATGTTTACGCAAGCTTGAAACAGAGAAAAACTATGCTTGTTATAAGTTCGCATGCCCCCGCATAATGACGCAAATCAAGGTACATGCCCCCCAAGCTTCATTGCATTCAATGAGGTGGATGAAATGAAGTTTTACTTTCGAAATCTTGGAAAGACTCGTGGGGGTTGTTTCATTTTTTAGTGAGGTTGACACAAGAAAAGAACTATCCTCAAAATCCTTGTTTCATTTTTTTTAAACGAGCTTGACACAAGACAAGGAACTATGCTCTAAAATCCTTGATTCATTTTTTAACGAGATTGACACAAGACAAGGAACTATGCTCATGACTACTCTCTACAATCTACCTACTTAACCTACCCTTGTTTCATTTTTTAAAGAGCTTGACACAAGACAAGGAACTATGCTCAAGACTCCTTGTTTCATTTTTTAACGAGCTTGACACAAGATAAGGAACTATGCTCCAGAAGTTCGCATGCCCCCAGCATAATGATGAAAAGCGAGGTACATGCCCCGCAGGCTTCATTGCATTCAACCAGATGGATGGAATGAAGGTTAACTTTCAATATTTAACTTGAAAAGGGAGTTGTTTCATTTTTAAGGAGGTTGACACAAGAAAAGAACTATCCTCATACCTGATTCATTTTTTAACGAGGTTGACTCAGTAACAGGAACTATCCTCATACCTGTTTCATTTTTTAACAAGGTTGACTCAGTAACAGGAACTATCCTTGCACCTGTTTCATTTTTTAACGAGGTTGAATCAGTAACAGGAACTATCCTCGCACACACTGATTCATTTTTTAACGAGGTTGACACAGTAAAAGGAACTTTCCTCACAATCCTTGATCATGGCTTCCAATCGGAAGAAAGACATGTCAATGGACACACCTTGATCATGGCTTCCAAGAGGTCTTCATCAGAAGGAAGAATAGTTCTCTGGAAGGAACACATGTCAAGGGACTCAAAAGGGATAAGAACATCGTGTTCAAGTAATCCCATAGAGTTTTCCATGTCAATTACCGGATCTAAATCGAAGGAAGATGAGCAAACAGTGAGAGGCTCACTTACATCGGTAACTGAAAGCATGGGACCTGTTGCCACATAATTAACCCGTGGCAGGGTAGATACCACTTTAGAATCAGGAACATTTAGGGGTGTCATATTATTGGTAGTTGAGACAAGACTAGGGAACGAAAGTTGGTCTACAGTCACAATACTGCCATTGTGAGGGAAAGACATCACGCGAAAGAGTGTCGATACGACAGCTTTCATTGCATAAACATAGTCTCGCCCAAGGAGTAAATTGAAATCCAAGGGACCTCGAACTACCATAAGATCAATACAGACAGTTTTACCTTCCATGGTAATAGAAAACTTAGGAAGGATCCCTAAAGGTTCACTAATGGTTATGTTAAAAGCTTTCAGATTCTGCGTAATAGGCGCAAGCTGAGGGGAACCCAAAGCTTTCCAAACAGTTGAGGATAAAATACTAAAAGAAGCACCTTCATCTACCTGAGTACGATGTATGTCCCTACCACCAGCCTTGACAATGATTTGGAAAGGGATGGAGGAAGGAAGACGAGGTTCTATCAGTCTATTCCAATCAAAGGAAAAGACCTTAGTACTTGGAGGGGGTTCTGTAGAAACAGATGAAATGCCACCCGGGATAGAAGAATCTGATGTAACAAGAAGAACCTGAGCGGTATGAAGTTCACTCTCTAAAGGGAAAGTGGGATCGACCGAATGTGAAATTGAATCGACCACTTGATCAACTAATGGATCATCAACCTGAGTGACATGAGTTTCACTCTCCAATGGAAGAGTGTGATCAACTGTACTTGAAATTAGATCAATCACTCCGTCAGTTGACGGTAGGTTGGGAGAAAGTTTACGGTAACCAGTTGGAAATTCTTGTTGTGGAACAGTAAGGTTTTCCAACAATTTTGAGGCTTCATCCATGTGAGGGAAAATGTGAGTTTGATGACTCCCTTTGCATAACTTACAAGGAAACCTAACTTTACCTTTTTTCCCAGGAACCTGACTATCACTGGTTGATGGATCAATGGAAAGTTGATGAAATTTTTCTGACCATACTTCCAAGACCTTTGGAATACCAGGACAATTGACAAGGAAGTGGTCACCCTTACAAAGCCTGCAAGGGTATTTGGGTTTACGATGCATGTCGGAGTTTTCCTCAACACAACTAACACTTACAGTTGTGGTTGGTTGGTTGACTTCTTTCTTATCTTGCTTCTTCTTCTTCTTCTTCTTCTTCCCTTTCTTCTTCTTCTTAGCCACCTAGTTACTAGCGTCAAGGCTTTTACCAGGCGAAGAGGAAGAAATGGAGGAAGAAAAATTAGGCGAAGAAGGTAAAGGGTCAACAGAAGGTTGGTGATGTTGAGATGGTGAACTCTGTTGAGGTGAAGCATTCGGTTGAGGTGGAACAATTGGAGTATTTGGGGCCATCGAAGTTGAAAATAACCATATTGGTAAACCTATTTTAAATCCAGGTAATGACAAAGTAGCCATGTAAGGAGGACCAACATTTCCAAAGTAAGGAAAAGTACTAGGATTCTCGTTAGGAGGGGTTCCTAGGTTGATAAATTCGGAACATTTGTCATTATATCCAACTTCAGTGAATTTTATTAACAATTTAAAACTAAAATTAACAATTTACAATTCACACCTAACAATTAAAATTCACAATTCACACCTATGGTCTCTAAAAGTAAAAACAAACAAATTAACACGCGCTATCAAATCTAGGAGTCAAACCACACACAAACAGTAACCTTCCGGACCAAAAACACTAGTTGGTGATGAAATCCAACATCGCAGAATTCAGTACAGAAGTGGCGGGTGGAACAGTTACCCCGGCAACCTGCTTAATGAATAGACTGGACCAAGTTCCTCCACTTTAACCGTCTCGAGTGAAGTGAACCCCCCAGAAAATCCAAGTGAGTCTAGCTGACGTCTGCTCCAGGTACAGTGGGATCTTCCCTCCACCGTCACCTTGGGTGGAACCCTAAAGATAATGGTCACTAAGGTTACCAACAGCAACAAATATACCTGGGGGAACAGTCTACGACCCGATAGCACGCAAGGGCAGAGTAACAAGCTCAATCCCCTTGTCGGCTCCTTGACAATAATCCAAGGTTTACTGACAAGTGACCCCAGGCTCCTCGACAATAATCCGAGGTTTACTGCTTGTAGTACGTGCGTATCTGGCGTCTTTCCCAATGAAGGAGGATTGATCCCCTCACTGGTTCGGACACGGTCTCGTGCTTCTCCTTTAAGAGGAGCTTTCCCAGAGCATAAATGTAACAGTTGGATTTATCCTACCACAAGATGAGCTACTTGTTTGTTTTACTGTCTTGGATTGTTAACTAGATCCTAGTCCAAGACACTAACCTAATCTAGTTGGTGTATCAGAGCCCTAGAAATGTAAAAATTACTAGATGAATTTTAATTAAGCGTTGTGTTATTAAGGCTGTTATTACTCAAAGGGGTAAATGGATACGAAACCAATGGTGTTATGACCCGACTCAACTGAATGCAATCGAATATGATAATGTAATCTTTTCAATTCGATGAATCCTAACTAAAGTAAGGAGAGAGTTTCCATTCACTTCCAACAATGCAAAAAATTGATCACTAAGAGAAAATATAACAAATTCTCTAATGCACTAATTTTATCAAGAAAAACTAATGCAAATCAATTCCAAACCATTTTTTTATTTTTATTTTTGTGTAAATTCAAATCAAAGAAAACTGATCTAAATCTACGATTGATTTTTCAGAATGTAAACTATGCAATTGTAATCTATGCACAATTCACTTGAAAAGTATGCAAATGTAATCTATGCACATTTTTCATTAATATTCTGAAAATGAGAATTCTAATTTTGCAAATGTGATCTATGCAAGAGAATTCTCAAACACAAGACGATTCTAATGTAATCTAAGAACCAATCAAGTGCAAGTCAAGAAAATTGGGTGAGAGTTCCAAAGATCAAAAATAAAAACACTCAAAGGCGATTAACACTCATACACAAAAGCAAAAAGATGCAAAATTGTGAAAAGACTGAGACAAACCTCCAAGTAATGACCAAAGGAAATCAAATTAAGAATTTCTCAAAAAAGAGACTCAAAACACCCAATTGATAAAAGCTTGAAGCAAGAATGCCAATGAAATTAACCTAAAGTGAAAGCTTCTGACAGGTAACCAGTGGATCTGGGCAGTAAAAACAAATTAAAAGCAAAATCTAAGAGGCAAAATGGAAAAAATTGGAATTTTCTTCAAATTTGACAGGGGTACGCAGGCAACCTGTTTGCACAGGTGCGGGTACGCTCTGTGTACAAAGCTGCAGTGCGTACAGGTACACACTGTGCCTAACGCAGAGGGTGTGTACTGCTCTCAAAACCAAGAAAAATAAAAAATAACTTAACCCTAAGCTATTCCACCCAAATTCACAGTCAATCAGTCAAAAACCAGAAAGAAATCGACTTTCTCAAATCAAAGTATCAATCAAAAGAGAAATCAATCAAATCCATGGATTCCCCAGTGGAGTCGCCATTTTGTCACGCGGAAAGAGTCGACTTTGCGGACAAAGCCAACCTCCCTAGAAGCTTAAGGCTTTCTAGTGACAAACAAGACAATTAAGAGCAATCCTTCTCTAAATATGCATTTACAATATGAGTAACCAAGTGTTTAGATCCTACCTGTAACCCAACGCTGTTGTAGTAGTCCAGCCTCGTCGATCCGGATGAGCTCCTCCTTCTCTTCGAAACCTGCATTCACTAACAATCAAACGATTAAATAGCACTTGAATATCTCATAAAATAAAACATATTTAACATACAGACCAAGGAGTATATGAAACAACTCATAAATAACAAATTGTTGAGAAGAATGGACTTATTTGTATTAATAGGAAACAAAAGAAACCATTACAACCTGAGCCTTGGTGTTGTGCAGGTCCCTCCCAGGGTCCAACAAGAGTTCTCCTTTACTCTGATCAGCTCACCCACTTCCAAATGAAACAAGAAAGGATGGGAATCTCTCCTCACAAGCTTCTACAAGGAAGTCCTAATTCCAGCAGCATCTACCCTTAGGAATGTTCAGCTTTCAACCTCTCCTCCCTCTGGCCCAATGCCTGTATTTATAGTGCTTTGGAGGAAGTTAATTAGTTCCACCATGAATGGGATAAGCCCCTCTTTCAATGGGATAGCTCCCCTCTTCATGGGATAAGTTCCTCTTTCTTTGGGGTGCATGAACCATCTGGAGGTGCTCAATACACATCAAACCATCTTCTAGAATGCTCTAGATTTGACCACAAGTAACTTTTTTAAGATGAAACTCGCGCCTTTTGACCTTTATAGGGGTACGCACCCACCCCTTTACATACAGAGCGTACAATTACGCAGGTATTGTGAACTTGGGTAGCGTACATGCAGGTAAGGCTAAGAGAAACTGCGTACCAGAGATAATTGACTTTAAATGACTTTTCTCTCTTTCTTGGAGTTTGACATGAAGAGCAGAGGCATGAGACTTGCCAAGGAGGATAGTATGACAGTGGATGGAGCCATACTAACTGCAAATAGTCATGGTGACATTTTTTAGTGTAACACTAACTGAGTACCAAGACAAGAAAATAATTCTATCCAAAAATTTCCCGTGAAAATGGGATCTCCGTCACTTACAATAATCTTTGGGTTTCCATGTAGCTTTTGAATTGTTTCCATAAATGCAGTAGAAACTGTACTGGCTTTAAATGGATGTGATAATGCACAAAAGTGTGCATACTTGGTAAGTCTGTCAACTACCACCATGATGACACTCTTTCCCTTAGACTTAGGTAAACCTGTGATAAAATCCATTGAAACCTCCTCCCAACGTTGGCTTGGAATGGATAAAGGTTGTAATAGACCCGGTGTCTTAATTGTTTCAACTTTATTTTGTTGGCAAACCAAACATTCCGCCACAAAATTTTGAATGTCTGATTTAAGGCCATCCCAAAAAAATTCCTTCTTAACCTTGTGGTAAGTTTTTAAAAATCCTGAGTGCCCTCCTAAGGGAGAAGTTTGCAATTCCATAAGAATATTTTGTTTTAGCTGGGAATTCTTACGGAGGTATAAGCGATCTTTGTACCATAACGAATCATTTTTCCAGCTAAATGTATCAGACGTACTGGAATCTTGTTGTAACTTTCGAATAAGTGCCCACACTTCTTCGTCATTCTTCCATTCCTCCCTTGCTTTGTTTATCCAATCTGGTTGGATAATAGAAATGGTGCACAACAATGCTTCCACATCCTCATCCTTTCTTGAGAGTGCATCTGCCACCACATTTTGCTTCCCTTTTTTGTAGATGATTTCAAAGTCATAACCCAACATCTTTGTGACCCACTTTTGTTGCTCTTCAGAGGATAATCTTTGTTCTAAAAAGTATTTAAGGCTATCATGATCCGTTTTTACCTTGAAGTGTCTTCCCATTTGGTAGGGTCGCCATTTCTTAAGTGCATGGAGTATTGCCAACATTTCCTTCTCATAAATAGCTTTTCTAAAAAACTTCCCCTTGATTGGACGACTTTCAAAAGCAATGGGTCTTTCATCTTGCATTTGAACAGCACCAATTCCATTTCCTAAAGCATCACATTCCACAAAAAAGGTTTTTGTGAAGTCCGGTGTAGCTAAGACCGGTGCTTCGCACATTGCCTCTTTAAGATGTTAAAAGGCCTTTGTTGATTCCGGAGTCCATGAAAATTCATCTTTCTTCAATAATATTGTTAGAGGTGCTGTTATTCTCCCATAATTCTTAACAAAATTGTGATAATACCCTGTCAACCCGAGAAATCCTCGCAGATGCTTTATGGATGTGGGGATTTTCCATTCCTTAATGGCTTTAATTTTGCTAGGGTCTACCTTAACTCCTTCATGAGATACAATATGACCTCGATATTCCACCTCCTGGACTCCAAAGAAACATTTGGATCTTTTTGCATATAATTGTTTCTCCTCCAATAGTTGTAGCACCCTGTCAACATGTTCAACATGATCCTTCCAAGACTTGCTGTAGATTAGTATATCATCAAAAAATACTAACACAAATTTTCTAAGGAATGGTTTGAAAATTGAATTCATCAAACCTTGAAATGTTGAAGGTGCATTGGTAAGGCCAAAAGGCATGACCAAAAATTCATAATGACCCTCATGAGTTCTAAATGCTGTTTTCGGAATGTCTTCAGTCTTCATTCTGATTTGATGATATCCTGAACGAAGATCCAACTTGGTGAAGTAAATTGATCCATGCAATTCATCCAGTAATTCATCAATGACAGGAATAGGGAACTTATCTTTAATAGTGAGCTTGTTGAGCTCCCTATAATCCAGACACATGCGCCATGATCCATCCTTCTTGTGCACCAATACTACTGGAGCAGAGAAAGAACTTTGACTCGGTTTAATTATACCAGCCTCTAGCATTTCTGCAACCATACGTTCAATTTCACTCTTTTGTACATAGGGATATCTGTACGGCCTGATGTTTGGAGGAAAACTTCCTGGAATCAGATGAATAGCATGATCATGATCACGCATAGGTGGGAGACCTTTGGGCGTCTCAAATACCTTGGAATGATTGTCCAAGACTTTTTGGAGATCTGGAGAAATAGATGATTCCGATGTGGAAACATCTAGCGAACATAATTGTGCACTTACACCTCTTTGCTCCTTTTTTAGAAGCTTTGTCATACCATTAGAGCTGATTATCTTTCCTGGTTTCCCTGCAATACCCCTTAATTCAACTTCCTTTCCTTCTGTAGAAAATTTGATGAAAAGTTCTTGAAAATAAAAAGCTATTGTACCCAAGGATTGTAGCCATTGGACTCCTAGTACAACATCAGCACCTCCCATTAGAATGGAAAGCATTGGGCTAGTCAATACATATTCTCCCATGGATAGCTTGATATTATGGCACTTTCCAGAGAAATTTATTGTTCCTCCATTTGCATTCATCACTTGACACTTTGGTGCTGGATATAGGAAGCAATTCAATTCTTTTGCTACCTTACAATGAATAAAATTGTGGGTGCTTCCTAAATCAATCAACACTATTACCTTTTTCTTCTTGATTTGTCCTTCTATCTTGATGGTTTGAGGAGTGGTAATTCCCGCCAATGAATTAAAAGATATGGTTGGATTTATTTGTTCTTCATCTAGGCTTTGTTCCTGGAGTATATCCTCTTCTTTTGACCTTTCTTGCTCCTTTTCTTCTTCCTCTTCACAATCTATGTAGAATAATTTCTTCTCATCACACTTATGACCTTTAGTGTATTTTCTATCACAACTGTAACAAAGCCCTTTTGCTCTTTTTTCTTCCAATAGTTGTGGTGTCAACCTTATAGGTTGTGGAAGACTAGGGGCAACAACACTTCCGTCTTTATAGTTGTGAGTGGTATGCTTCCTGATTTCCATAATTTTTCTTTCCATTTTTCTTGCTAACCTGAATGCCTTCTCTAATGAATCAGGTTCCCAAAGGCGAACATCATGTTGGATATTATCCTTTAAAGACCCTATGAACACATCAATCCTATGCTCCTTTGGAATATCTTTTTCCCTTATGTTCAATTTTTGGAATTCCTCAATGTGCTCCATTATTGAACCCTTTTGTTTGAGACTTATCAATTGGCTAAAAAAAGTGTTGCTTTTTGTATCCTCATAATGTGCTATCAATTCTTCCATAAAAATTGCCCAAGTGATAAATTGTTTACGAGAGCAAAGCCATTGATACCATTTAATACAAACTGATTTGGTTCCAAATATAAAGTTGCCATACGTACCTTTTGTGTTTTTTGCACATTATTGAGATCGAAGAATTGCTCCATCTGTAATATCCATGTGGCGGGATCCTTGCCATCAAACTTCCTCATATTGATTTTTGGAATATGGTGGGTCTTCGATCCAACGTTAGAGCCTATGGAATCATGATTAACATTTCTTTTGTTCACATCATGAGTTTCCTTTACAACCTTTTCACCATTAGTAAGTATTTCTTGTAGAAAATTTTTCAAATCTGTCTTCAAATCTGCCATGTCTGTCTTCAATTCTGTCTTCAAATATGCCATGTCTCTCTTCAAATCTGTCTTCGAATCATCCATCTTAGCTTCCATGCCCTTTATCTTAGATTCCACGCCATTTATCTTAGACTCCACGCCATTTATCTTAGCTTCTATTAGCTTTTGTGAGCGTGACATTTGTTGCACTTGTTCTTGTAATTTTGATATATCATGTAGCATTTCCTCCTCTTCTTCATGAGTCATGCTAGAGCTTTCAGGTTCCTTACTAGGTGTTTTCATTTTCTTTCCTCAGGGCATCAGTTACCGATAATAATTCTTCACTATGCCCTTTGAATTCCTTCAAACCAAGCTTACGCAAAAATTAAAAAAAAAAAAAAAAACTACACACCTTTTTTCACTTTGTAGAAGCCTGATATTGAATCTGATATATCTCTGTAATTTCAGATCCTCCAGTTCTGAAATTGCGATCTGTAGTAGCCTTCTGCGTCCTCTTTCCAATGCCACAAGTCTGACCCAAATTGGATTCTCCAAGGAAGAGTTATGTGAAATCTCCCACAGTGACTTGATTATAGACTAGTTTAGTAAAGCGAACTTGTACGACGTACCACGAGTCACTGTTTCGACCTTTGGATCTGAAAAATGCATACAAGAAACTACCGTCCATCCTATTTTTGTACCTTCTTATGAAATTTCAATCCGATCCCCAGAGAGAAAGTTATGACGATTTTCCCCAGGTCACCTGTTTCGAATATAATTCAGGAGTCTGCAAAAAGAACAACTTCCTCAGATCATATCTCCGCAAATATAGCGCAAAAATCTCTAAAATTTGGATCCGAGGTTCAGCGTGATTTCTTCTCAAATGGGTTTTTTTTGCAACTTCTAAAACATCGCAGAAAAAAAAGTTATAGTGAAAATGCCACGATGACCTGTTTGGAGCAGCGAAACCCTAGAATCCAAAGCTCTGACACCAAATGTTATGAAACCAGCTCAAGAAAAGATAGAAAAGATAGATCAACGCCTTAGAATTCAGCCTCTTTGAGGGGGAAACCTCCTTTACATTACATAAATGAACAATTCTTGGATGATTCAAATGACAAAACCTCCTTTCTATATATAGGAGTCTAAGGAGTCACAATATAATCCAGCCGACCTAACAATAATACTATAAAGCCACAAAAATAACAATAGAGGGATTCTATGGGGCACAGTAATAACAATATGGGGGAAATAGGGGCACAACAATATTAATAAGGGGTATAACATCACTAGTATTATAGGGACCCAACATCCAATGTCTGTGTATTTTGCAATCTGATCAATCCGTTGCCTAAAATAACATAGACACACACCAGCACATGAGTCTGTAATACCTTCATTTATTAATTAATTAACTGAGGTCACTCACGAGTGATTTTCAGATCATATAACAATTTCAATTCGATACACTAGATGAAACATAGATTTACCAATTCATTTTGTAGTACTTATTTTGTCATCCCAAAGGGCATATTTTAAAGCAATATGTTAATTTCTCTATTTTGAATTTATTGATTTCTTTAACATTTTTATTTTTTTACTCAACCAACACATTTCCCTAGGGGTAATAGGTTGTTGAGTGTCCAAGATTGATGTTATAATTATTACAAAAGTTATAAAAGGAGGATAAACATAAAGGTTTAGCATTTCAAGTGATAAAATTTTTAGGAAAACCATAGCACAAGAAAATGTTCTCAACTAAAAAATCCATAATGAATTTGTCTTTAATTTTCCTAATGGGTATAGCTTCTACCCACTTCGTAAAATAATTAGTGGCGCTCACTATCCAATGATGTTGAGAAATACTATGAGGGTGTATCTCCCCAATAAAATCTAGTCCCCATTTTTGAAAGGGGGCCTTAGAAGGGATAGGCATTAAAGGAAGGGAGGACAATTTCTACTTCCTGGAAAAAAATTGGCACTCATGGCATGCTCTAAATTTTTTATTGACTTTAGAAAATAGAGTTGGTCAATAAAATATAGCTCTTAAGATTTTATTTTCATTGGTTTTCTGAGCATAGTTCCCACCACACAGCCCATCATGATGTTGAATTATAAGAAATTTGATCTCATCAGGAAAAACAAAATTAAATAAACACTTGTTGGGTCTTTCCAATATAATTATTTATCTATGATACAATGTTTTGTAGCTTTAAGTTTTGAAGAACACTTTTCTGATTTTCTCAAGAGTGCATGTAATATCCTAATGCAAATATTCAGTAAGTAGTAGAGACATGCACTAAGCTACAAAAATATAAATTTAATAGAAGAATGCACAATTAGTAGACCATAAAATTTGAGCAAGAAATATGAGCCATTTTATTAATAATGTTGAAGATTGGGTACAAATGGAGAATAAAAATAGAACTTGGGATTTCTGCTACAAGCATACACGACCCAGGTGAGGTGATGTAGACCTAAGTGTTGGAAAATGTCCCAAGCATGTAAATTGCAATGCCAAAAAAAAATATGTTTCTCTTTTTGAAGAAGAACTAGAGTTTTTACCCTCCAAAGCACTCAAAAAATTATGCAAAATTAATCCTGACCTCTACACACCAATTGCATGAAAAACTAGAAAGGGTTTGGCCCAATTCTAGTTGACTTGGATGAACCTCAAAAAGTGCAAATCGTTCTATCCAGTAGGCTCTAAGCATTGCAGGAGGTACAATACTCGAATTTTCTCAAAACAACTACTCAATGGTCACCCAAAATCCACACAATTTTTTCTTTGAAAATAGGCTTCCCCTCCATCCAAATATCTCCCAAAAACTAGCTACTCCTCTATTTTTTGCAAGCTTCAACCAGTGAGCTCTACACACTACATAAATGAGATAAATTTGGCCTTGGAAATTCCCTCAATCTCAGCCCTGCAAACCACCACAAAACCCCAACCTTAACTATAACAAATAACTCCTCAAATGCCTATAACTTTTCTCCAACTATAGTTGCTCCAAAAAGGGGTGTGAATTTCCTTCTGCACCCTGGCCACATGCATAACTGGGAGAAAATCTCTACAATATGCTCAAGTGAAGCCCTAAATTAGACTCCAATTTCCCTTACTAGGGAGGCACTTGAAGTCCTTCGAAATAGGGGTGGAATTTCCTCTTGGAATTCATGTGTGTAGTAGCACGTCTCTTCTTATGCTCAAAAACTCCAAGAGAGTTTGATTTTTGTAGAGTGATAGCCAAAAGATCCCAAAATGAGGCTTCCTTGTGATATTTATAAATGTTGGTCCCCCCTCCCTCAGTGGGCCTTCAATTCCACTAATTCAAGCCACCTTCTTTCTCCCCTCTCTCCTCTAGTGTGAATTCCTCAAGGGGTTTGAATGTCCCTTTTTGTGGCCCGCCACATTCGACTAACAAAATAATTATTCCTTTTTGTTTAATGTGCATAGCATCCTTTTTCTCCAAAATCCAAGTGGGGTCTACTCAACCCACCTTTCCTAAGTCCATAACATCGAAATGTCAAAAATGCAAAAATTGAGAGTTACTTAGTAGAATTTTATTTAATGGGGATATCATAATCCTCCCCACCCAAAATTTGTGTATCCTCAATCAATCGTAATTCTATATGTTATTACACCTACTCTCTCTCCCATGTGGCATCCTCCTTTGGAAAATTTTTCCCATTGACTAGGAATTCTTTAATGACTCTATTCCTGAGCTTCCTCTCTCTCATCTCCAAGATAACCTCTGGTACTAAAACTAAATTCCCCTCATCATCCAAGGGTGGTAGATATGTGGCAACTATAAAATTTTGTCCCAAGGCCTTTTTCAGGCAACACACATGGAACACATTGTGTACCTTGCTTCCTAGTGGAAGCTCCAACTCATACGCTACCTCCCCAACACACTTGATCACCCTATATGGGCCATAGAAGTGAGGCTTAAGATTCTCATCCCCCTTTTGGTTGAGCGTAGACTACTTGTATGGTTGCAGGCATAGGAAGACCAAGTCCCCAACCTCAGAGTGCCTCTCTACATTGTGATTGTTTGCATACATTTTCTACTGGTTTGAGTTGTTTGCGAATTTTCCTTGAGGGCTCTAAGGATCACTTGAATTTCTTGTATCCAATCTTTTGCCCCTAGTACCTAGTTCTGTAACATCTCCTGGTTGATTTTCCATGTACATAAAATAAGACCAAGGTCATGGGACACGTATTCCAAGTTGAATGGTGGGTAAACATTACAGTAGGCATCACTTATGGTTAATTAATGGCTATGGAAATTGGCAAACGAATTTGAAAAGGAAAAGAGGTAATAAATAGCATTAAATATAAGGAATAAAGGAAAATAGGAGGAAAGGAAGGTGAAGAGACACAAATTTTCATGCAAGGGAAATTAGATGGAAAATGAAGGAAAATGAAAGAAAAAGGAAAAAAGGAAACGAAGAGTCTAGACATCAATGATAAAAGGGAACCTGAGAAATAGTTCACATCTTTTCTCAGCTTTCGATCATGTGCAACAAAGGAGAGAGAAAAAGAACTTGGACAAGCAAGCAATGAAAATAAAGGGAGCACAAGAAGAAGCTTAGATAGCTACAAGTAAGGAAAAAAATTAGCTATGGATAGTAGGTAATAGTGTGCATGTGAGATTTAGCATGTTGGGATTCAAATTCATGGTGCATGCATTGGTTATTTATTTATGTTTGTTTCCATTAGCATGAGATTTTCCTAGATTAACAATGGCTTCGACCTCTCCTTGTCATTTCCTAGATAGTCATGGTGTAGTGGGTTCCTCTTTTTGGTTTTTTGAATGGTTCTCAAGTTTCCTATGGCTGTGGGTTGGGATAAATTATCTAGAGCCCTGAAACAGCTTGGGTTCCCTGGAGGCTATGGGTTGAGATAGGACATATTTGAATCCCTGTAATAGCTTGGGTTCCCTAGAGGTTGTGGGTTGAGTTACTACTTCCTAGAGCCTTGGACAGCTTTGGTAAAGACCAATCTAGTTGATGTTAGTGATTTCTGGACCATACAAGTGATATCATTGTGCTTGAGTGTTGAGGTGGTTTGGCCTCTGGAAGCCATGGTTGGTTCTATTTTGGTTTAACCCTTATGATCTCACATTCATGCTTGGAATTTAACGCAGGGGTGATTGGTTGAAAGAGAGATTTGGTTCAACCCAATCTACGGTCAAGTGGTATGTGTAAGTCCCAGACTTGGTTGGCATTTGCATATATATGAGTTATTTTCCTATTATGATATTTGAGCACTTGTATTGGTTATTATGATAATCTTATGGTTGATTTCTCATGGTTTCTATTCTGGCTATATGATAGTTATATGCATGGTTCTATTATGTGCTCTAGTTATGGATCTTGTTCATGATTTGATGAGTAATGGATGGTTGATGAATGAATGCTTTAACAAGTGTTATTGCAGCTAGATAGAGAGGGCATAGAGCCTTCTTAGTGATTCTCATATGAAGTTCAAAAGTTTATGATTAGATATGCATTCATAACTTGTAGCTTCCATGTTTACTATATGTTTGATGAAATTTATATCATGTATTAGGCATGTCTAGGTCAAGATCTTACTCAAGTTCTGAATGTTTAGCAATGTTATCATCATTTTCATGATTCTACAAAGTTTTAGTAATTTTTGGGTAGTGGTCTATAGGCTATCTGAAAAAGTGGCATAGATCTCACGGTCGCATGCACAGAACAAAATATTTTGGGTCATAAATGCATGGAGAAAGGCTTATGGGTGCGGTTATAACCACCCAACCACATACATGAAGTGTTATGGGTGTGGTTAGGGAGTAAACCTAGTGAAAAAGAGTTCTAGATCAGGGATTAATCACCTGGGGTGGTCGGTAAGCTCCCAAGTGATATGTAGTCTCTAAGGGATGTCAAATTACTTTTTTATAGGCCTCACTTCCATAGCTGGAACTTGGAGGTCGAGTCATATCATAGTGACGCTCAGCTCATGTTTGCCCCAAAGAGCTTGTAAAAGAGGGTAAATATGGGAGGGGTGGTTATAGAGTGGTATCAGAGAAAGGTTGTGACACTAGACCTTGAGGTAAAAGCAGATCAATATACAGGTTTGTATGTTAGGCATGTAGGCATGATGGTATATGGTTATTATATGCATTGTAGTGTATGCATGCCTATCATTTTTTTGTTGTTGTGGATACATGCATGGTAAATATTATTTGATTAGTACACTTATATGCACGTGCATCGGTTAGTTATGTGCGATAATTAACTTGTTTTTATATGCATTGCAGTCATGCGCATGATGGTTATTGTTATTGCAACTAATTTTTTGATATTATTATGCTAATATGGATTGGCATGTGCAAATGCGGTATCCTCCCTTAAGATACGTTGGAATATGATTTTGATTATGTATTCTATGTGGTTTATCTAACATGGTATGTTGCACATCAATATAAGGTCAAAGATGAAGAGCAGAATGGTGGACTACAATTCACATGACTCCCCTTACAGGCATGATGTGAATTCTATGGAATGGGAAAGGTCAGTTGGGAAGTAAGGAGAAGAGTACTCTCTTGATTTTGAGGAGTCTGAGGGAAGAGATTAGAAGTTCCAAGGAAGATAATAATAGGTTGATTGAGGCACAAGAAATACTTGCAAGGGCTCAAGAAAAGAAAGTAAAGTTTAATGTAGTGATACCTAAAATCCTTTTAGATTTATAGAAGCATGGACAAAAGGGGATCATTCATGGAGATAGGCAAGAATAAAAGACAAATGGTGTAGATGGAAGTAGGTTTTAGAAAACGTAGAGGATGGATAATTATGATACAATCAGAGCTAGCAAATCATTAGATACACTTGATAGGAGAGGCAATGCTTATGGGCTTTATTCTAGTTCCAATTTTGAGATGCGCCATCGCCAACATCCTTATAGGATGAGTTTAGGAAAGCCAGGTATCATAATTTGGATGGTGATTTGACTAAGTCATAAGATGCGAAAGCATGGTTGCATGGGATGAGTTTAAATATTATTTAGGAATACGTACATGTCTGAGAGGTATTATGACAGAAAGGCCAAGGAATTATATGATCTCAAGATGAAGGGGACAAGGAAAATGTGGAACCCTATAAGAGGACATGGGTCTTAGCCTAAGGAGCAGTGGAATAAAGGTAATGACATAAAACTATTGTGGTGTTGAACCTATGGTAGAGATCATCGCAGGAAGGATTTCCATTTGTATCAGAGTGGTGTGGTGAAGCATGATAGGCCTCATACCTACAATGCGGACGAGGCGCAGATAGTTGGTGATGTAGGTCAAAGCATTCCTCGGATCTATGCAACAGTGGATAATAGGCAAGCAGGTCATCAAGAATTCATTATCGATATGGGAGGTGGAACCAAAGGGAGAGTTCTAGGTAAAGCCTCACTACATTTTATAGTGGAAGGAGCTCATGCTCCGGGACCGAGCAATAGAGCAAGTCAAAGTGCAGGGAAGCACCTTGGATCCGAGGAAGCTAAATGATAGACGGTTGATCAAATGCAGACATAACAGTGCATTAGAGAAATTTTGAGGTCTAAAATGGGCCTACTAAGGAATATTATAAAATAATAGTGGAAATAATAAAATAAGATTATATTACATCATCAAATTTTAGAGGGAAAAAAGAAAAAACTACTTTTTAAACTTATCTCCCTATGGTTTTACTCAAATTTTGAGTAGGAGCACTCATTGGACATGGAATTTAATTCCTCATCCAAGGATTACCCATGTTGCATGCTTTCGATGGATCTTGCTACACGAAAAATGAGAAATACATGAAAAAACTCGATTGCAATCATGTCTTTCATGTATTTCTCAATTTTTTTGTAGCAGAGACGATCACAAGTATGCAAAATGCATAATCATAGGATGAGGAATTAAATTCCACATCCAATGAGTGCTCCCACTCGAAATTTGAGTAAAACCATAGGGCGATAAGTTGAGAATATGAGTTCAAAAAGTAGCTTTTTTATTTTTTTATTTTTAATCTTTTTATCTTTTTTACTCTAAAAATGGTGAATCATCCCCCATGGTTGACATCATCATATTGAATCCTATTGGTTCTTATAAAGTTTATTTTGGTCATACATTTATTTTTAGGCCCATTTTGACCTCAAAATTTATCTAATGTGTTTCCAATTATGGCTAGATTCATCAAGGGAATTGGAATCCCTTGAGAGATGATATGTGCAGGTGTTCAGTTACAAGATAGTGTGCTTGGTATAGTAGGGTAAGATAATTGGTATCTTGTTATATTTATTTATGCATTGACAGTTGTTTGTTTATGGAAATATGATGTAGAGATTTACATGACAAAAGATACTATCATAGATATCGAAGAAGGCTCGAGTTGAGATTTCCCTTTGAAGCATTGGTAACCATGGGGATTGAGTCATGGTGTCTGATTGAAATTTTTGTGCTTTTGGTGTTTTTTGATTTGTTTTTTCATGATTTACGGTTCCTACTGTGATTGGTGCATGGTCATGCCACTTTGTTTGTGGTGTTGTATTGGTGTTTGGTTGTCCTTATTTTATTTTTCCTTTTTGTTCTTTCCTTTTGTGTTTTGAGGGCCTTGGGAATTGGTTGGGGGAAAGAGGAAAGTTAATGGAGCTCAAGGAGAGCTGAGTGAAACCCAACAGGTAATGTAAGACCTGTATGAATCTCAGTGTAGGAATAAAGGGTAGCTGAAGGAAATAATATGATAGTTAGTTGGGCTAGTTGGGTCCATTGGCGTGAATGGAAAATAGTAGGATATTCATCAAAAAGGTAATAGGAATCATAAAGTAAATGGATTTGAGGCATCAAATGCCTTGGCTATGTTGGGAATTGTTTTTCTCAATGTTGTTCTTGTTGTACATAGATAAAGGAATTTCTCTTAACCTTGACCTTATGAACACTGGTAATTGTGTTGTGATCATGATTATGTTGATGTTGATGTTTTTATATATGTATATATATGTATATGTATGTATGTATGACATTGTCTGACAAGGTCTTCATGGATCATTCTTGTGGAAGAATGACTGCTTTATGCAGGTGAATGGCATGAAAAGGTTCCTGGTTTATGAGGAATCAAGTGGGCAGAGTAGCCCTGGAAGACCTATGAGGTTAGTATCATGTGGATATGATTTTGATATTATTTTCTTATGACTATGCCTATGCTTATGTTATGGCAGACAATGTTGAAGGATATATCAATGGAAAAAAACAGTGTGATCTGTGGCATGTTGGGATAAGCATGGATAGTGGAAAGACACTAGAGGCAAGGTTTCCTAGTAGAGATGGTGTGGTTTCTGGATGTGCAGTTTTGTTTTTGTGTACATTTTGTACATGTGGTGTTGTGTACATGTCGTACATCTTGTGTTGTGTACATGTTGTATTGTTTCATGTATATTGTGTAGTCATTGTATTATGGCATGTGTATTCATTGTGTTGTACGATGTGTACACATATGTTTTGTTTTATGCATCATGTGTAGGTGTATGTGTTGTGTTATACACCATGTTTAGGTGTATTTGATGTGTCATACACCATGTGTGGGTGTATGTGTTGAGATGCACACTGTGTGTATGTGTAGGTGTTGGGAATTTTTTCTCTAGATCCCTAGAGTTTGTGAGATAGGGCCTTGTAACAACTTAGGTTTCATAGAAGATGTGGGTGTAAGCCTTGTAACAACATGGGTGCCTTGGAGGTTGTGGGTTCAAGCCCTATAATAGCTTGGGTCCCATGGATGTTGTAGGGGGAGCCATCTAACAAATTGGGATTCCTTGGAGGCTGTGGGTTGAGACAGTAGTCACAGGAGCCCTAGATAGCTTGGGATGAGACCAATCTAAGTTGTTTATATTAAGGGTAGAGGTGGTATAGTCTCTGGACACCCTTGTTCCTAATACTACATATGGAAGAGAAGGTATTGGATTCTTGTTAGGTTTTGAAACTGATTTAGTGTGTGTACGGAAAAGGCAAAGAACAAAGGACAAAAACAAAGAACAATTTAAATATAAGTATCAGTATTTTATTTTAGTTTTTAACTATGCACATAGTCTATGATTTTGATTTATGATGGTTGAGTTTTGAGCTAACTAGATGTGATATGTTTATACATGGTGATTTGATCAAAAGAGATCATTTGAATTTTTGTGACAAGAAGTAAACAGAATTCCAACTGTACCTTGTTGACAAGCTATCAATGAGGTATGATTTGAATTTATTTCAATTCCTTTTGAGTCTAATGGAAATAATGTGCTTCGTACAAGAAAGCATGGAAATGCCCAGTTTGGGTGGCTAGAAATGGCTCCAAGAATATTATAAGAAACATTAAAAAAAATTGGAACATGCAATATTGTGTTTGTGAAGCAATCAGGAACACGACCATTGTGGGACATTGATACCCAATATTGTCCATTGATTTCCATAAGCATGCTATGACTGGTATGATGGTTTTGAGGTAGGTATATGCCTTGGTTTTTAGACCTTCTAATGCAAGGAAACCTTGCCACGGGATGGATCGCTCGAGGGACTATGTAATAGAGAAGGGGATGTTGGGGAACTTGGAAGGTGAGTGACTACACAGAAGGGGGCGACCAAATTTCCTGAGGGACTGGGAAGCAGAGAAGGGAAGGTCAGGGAATAATTTTTTTTTGGTCATTAGCATCGCTTGATGGAATCAGAAGCACATTAGGACTGTTTCGTAGAATAATGACTCAGTAATTGTTCACTAGTGCAAGGATTGTGGCACTAGACATTATAGGCAGGCTTTGATTTTAGCAGTTGATTATGGACTTACTGGGAAGGAGGTGAATCTGGGTACTAATTTGAGGGTGTAGGCGTGAGCCTCTAGATTCCCTTGTTACTGATGCGGACATCGTATCCTTCTATTTGCTAGTTAGATAAAATGTACACATGTATATAGGTGTATGTCATGGTAAATATTGCATTGAGTTATGTTTATAAAGATCCATAAACCATATGTTTATTTTCTAGTTGAAGAAAATGCATATAAGTATATATGTGTTATCATTGTAAATACTGCATCGAGTTGGGTTTATAAATATCCATAAGCAGTATGGTGATCATGCTTTTACTAGCTTGGTATATTGTAACTACTGCAATGAGTTGTGTTATAAAGCTCCATAGGAAATATGTTTTTTTGGTCATAAATGTTATATAACATTGAGGACAGTGTTCCCCCAAGGGGGAGGGGTTTGTAACGGCCCCTGGTTGATTTTCCATGTAAAAAAAATTAGACCAAGGTCATGGGACACATATTCCAAGTTGAATGGTGGGTAAACATTATAGTGGGCATCACTTGTGGTTAATTAATGGCTATGGAAATTGGAAAAGGCAAGAAAGCAATAAATGGCAATTAATTATGAGGAACAAAGGAAAATAGGAGAAAAGGAAGGTGAAGAGAACAAAATTTTCATGCAAGGGAAATTAGAGGAAAAATGAAAGAAAAATGAAAAGGGAAAGGAAGATACTAGACATCAATGATAAAAAGGCACCTGAGAAATAGTTGATAGTTACCCAACTTTTGATGAGGTGTAGCAAAGGATAGAGAACAAGCACATTGAAAAGCAAGCAATGAAAAGAAATGGAGTGCAAGAGGAAGCCTAGACAATTGCAAGGAAGGACAAATATTAGCTATGGATTGCAAGTAGCAGTGTCCATGTGAGATTTATCATGTTGGGATTCAAATGCATGGTGCATGGATTGGTTATTTTCTTATGATTATTTTCATTGGCATGGGATTTTACTGGATTGACAATGGTTTCAGCCTTTCCCTACCATTTCTTAGATAGCCATAGTGTAGTGGGTTCCCCTTTTTGGTTTTTTTATTATTTTCAGGTTTCCTATGGCTGTGGGTTGGGACAAATTCTCTAGATCCCTTAAACAGATTGGGTTCCCTGGACGCTATGGGTTGATATGAGATATCTCCAAAGCCCTATAATAGCTTGGGTTCCTTGGAGGCTGTGGGTTGAGTTACTAGTTCCTAGAGCCTTTGACAGCTTGGGCAAAGAACAATCTAGACGATGTTAGTGATTTGTGGACCATATAGGTGAGATCACTATGCTTGATGGTTGAGGTGGTTTGGCATATGGAAGCTATGGTTGGTTCTATTTTGGTTTAAACCTTATGACCCCACATTCATGCTTGGAATATGGCACATGGGTGATTGGTTGAAAGAGAGATTTGGCTCAGCACAATCTATGGTCGAGTGGTATGTGGAAGTCCCTGACTTGGTTGGCATTTGCATATGTTAATATGAGCTATTTTCCTTTTGTGATCTATGAGCACTTGTACTGGTTATTATGATAATCATATGATTGATTTATCATGGTTTATACTCTGGTTATATACTGGTTATATGCATGGTTCTATTATTTTCTCTATCTATTGTTCTTGTTCATGATTTGATAAGTATTGGGCGGTTGATGAGTGTATGGGATAACAAGTGTTATTACAACTAGCTAAGGAGGGCATAGAGCCTTCTTGGTGATTCTTAGATGAATTTCAAAATTTTATGACCAACTATGCATTCATAACATGTAGCTTCCATGTTTACTATTTGTTTGATGAAATGTCTATCATGTATTAGGAATGTCTAGGTCGAGATCTTGCTCAAGTTTTGATTAATTATCATTGTTATCATCATTTCCATGATTCTAGAAAGTTACAGGTAGTTCTAGGCAGTGGTCTAGAGGCTATCCTAAAAATGTGGCATAGATCTCACAACCACATGTATAGAACAAGGGATTTTGGGTCATAACCACATGGAGGCAAGCTTGTGGCTGCAATTATAGCCTCCCAACCGCATGCATGAAGTGTTATAGGTGTTGTTTAGGAGTAAACCTAGTGAAAAAGAGTTCCAACTCAAGGATTGATCACCTAGGGTGGTTGGTAGGCTCCTGAGTGATATGTAATATCTGAGGAGTGTCATATTACTTCCAGTTTGTAGGCCCCACTTCCAAAGTTGGAACTTGGAGGTTGGGTTGTTTCATAGCGACACTCAGCTCATGTTTACCCTGGAGAGCTTGTAAAAGTGGGTAAATGTGGGAGGGGTAGCTATTAATGAGGTATGATTTGAATTTATTTCAATTCCTTTTGAGTCTAATGGAAATCATGTGCTTGGTACAGGAAAGCATGAAAATGCCTAGTTTGGGTGGTTGGAACTAGTTGCAAGAATGTTAACAGCAACAGTAAAATGAATTGGAACATGCAACAATGTGTTCATAAAGTATTTACGAAAAGGGCCATATTGGGACATTGTTACCCAATAGTGTGCATTGATTTCCATGAGAATGCTATGATTGGTATGATGGTTTCGAGGTAGGGATATGCCTTGGATTTTGGACCTTATAATGATAGGAAACCTTTCCAAGGGATTGATCCCCTGAGAATGGGATGTCAGGGAACTTGGAATATGAGTGACTGCATGGAATGGGGTGACCGGATTTGCAAAGGGACTAGGAAGCACAAAAGAGAAGGTCGAGAACTAATTTTTTTTTGTCATTTGCATTGTTATATGGAATCAGAAGTGCATTGGGAGTGTTCTTTGGAACAGAGTCAGTAATTTTTCACTGAGAGAACAAGTAGGGCAAGGATTGTAGCACTGGACATTGGGTGTGGGCTTTGACTTTGACATGGATTATGGACTTCCCAGGAAGGAGGTGAATCCTGCTACTACTTTTGAGGGTGGAGTAGTGAGCCTTTAGACTCTCTTGTCATGGATGCAGGCATCATATCATTTAACTTGTTGGTTAAAGCGAATGTGCATATGTGTATATTATTGTAAATAGTGTATTGAGTTGCGTTTATAATGCTCCATAGATAGTATGATTATTCATTGGTTGAAGAAAATGTTCATAGGTATGTATGTGTATATCATTGTAAATACCACATCAAGCTAAGTTATAAAGCTCCATAAGAGGTATGTTTGACATGTTTTCAACATTTTTCATTGTAAATAATGTAATGAGTTGTGCTATAAAGCTCCATAGGTAGTATGTTTCATTGTTCATAAGTGCCAAACAACACTGATGATGATGTTCCCCCAAGGGGTAGGTGTTTTTAACATCCCCTAGTTGATTTTCTATGTAAATAAAATAAGACCAAGGTCATGGGAAACATATTCCAATCTCAATGGTGGGTAAACAATATAGTGGGAATCACTTGTGGTTAATTCATGGCTAGGGAAATTGGAAAAGTAAAAGAGGCAATAAGTGGCATTTAATTATGAGTAATAAAGGAAAAGAGGAGAGAAGGAAGTTTAAGAGACACAAATTTAAATGCAAGGGAAATTAGAGGGAAAAGGAAGGAAAATGAAAGAAAAGGGGAAAATGAAGGGATGGGGACAGTATGACTGGATGCCAAAATGGGAAACACAGGATGAACGGTATGCAAATATGGATGGAATACTGTGACATGATATAATGGGACATGAAATAGACTCCAAGAATGTAAGGGTGACTCATCGCAGATGCTCTGAACAACAGTGACTTGATGATGTTGCCACACAGACTAGGCTTGGTGGAGACCATTGAAACATGAGTAAATGATGGTTACTCATGACGAAAGTCATCATATGGTATGACAAGTATTAAGAGGAGGTGGACCTCAAAGTACAAGTGTCGCTTTATGATGGAATTCGATTTTGAGAGGCGACAAAGTGACCCTTCTTGGAAAACTGTTTTCCTGGTGAGGTATCAAATCACCAAAAATTAAGGAAGACCCATTATAGAGCTCAGTGAGAGCTTTCCAACGGTGTTGATGGTTCATCAAACTAAGCTATAGTCTAGTCATAATGTGCAATAGAAAAATTGGGGATTTTTCTATGAAAGGATGTTTTCCCTCCAATTTGGATTCATTTGCTAAGTGAGCTATGGTGAATTTGGAGAGGAGAAAAAGGCCCTAAATCTTATGGAGATCGTAGCGGACAAACCGATCGTCAGAATCAGGATCTGCAACTTTAAAGTAGGTGGCCTTACTCATCTCAAGATGGCCTTAATGCTTCTTGGAATGATGGTTCCTAGTGAATAATGAAGGGAAGAGGAAAACGAGAATGAACTACTAGAGGTGGTCTAGAATCACCTTCACCCACTAAGTCAAACATGGGGACTATGTGGACATAGAGTAGAATATTTGAAGATATGGTATCAAATGTCTACGATATTTGATGTGCATATGGCTCGCCGGAGAGGCTGGTAGAACAAACTATCTGAGGAATGGGAGGATAATCGACCATCATCCAGTGGATCTAGGCTAAGACTTATGTTAAGATGGCCAGAGGAAAACCATCATGCCCCAAGCATGGAATATTGATCTGGTATGCAAAGGTGGGAATGATACCCCCCTAGCAGGAGGAGTTTGTGGAGTGCCATTGTGTTTCGAGTGCTTAAAAAAAAAGTATTCATGCATCTCGGCCCAACTTGGCACAAGATCCTCCAAAGGAGATGTGGGGGCTTATGTGCCCCCCCCCAAATATGCTTTGGGCATACCAGACTTATTTAGAGCTATGGGCTCCAAACACTTATATAATACATAATGAGATTATGTGTTTTTATATGACGATGATGGTTTTCCATTATTTTGGTTATCTTTTGTGGTATACATGTGATAAATGCCAATCTAGAATGTTGTTTTCAATGGTATCTACATAGTGATTTTGGGCTCTAAGCACATGAATGAAAGTAATGGTTTCAAATTCACCTACCAACAACTTAACTCGTAGATATTTTCTAAATAGGACTTGTTTATGCACGTGATACACACCATTCAATTGCATGACAAGTAACAAGGAATATAAATGAACATGAATATGAAGGATGCGATGAGCGAGGGAATCGACTAACAAACCTATCACCGCATCATATTCATTCCGATTATTGGTGTCAGATCCAATGCACACATTGTTTGAAAGGACTAATGTATGCAATGGGGTAAAAATGGCCCAGGCTACTGAGGCTAGATTCTGGGAGAAGCAATATGCACTGTTGGCATGACCAACATACGATGTGGATGATGGATCCATTTGAAAGGTGCAAAAGACAACAGATGAGATGATGCAATCTACCTAACCTCATGGAAGAAATAAAGACATGAAAATCAAAGGGATGTGCTATGAGAAAAATTTCTTGAGCCAGAGCGCATTAGGAGAACTAGGAAAGAAATGGCCTTCAAAATCCTCTAAAGAAATTCCCCCTTACTTAAGTGTAGGGGTAATCAAGGATAGACATAGATTCCATGGTGTCCTTATCAGGTTGAGAGATGGGCGGACAGGAGGAAGACTAACTACATGATGCAGCGGCATTACCTAGTGCATCAACCTGAGAAATAAGGTTCACATATGCATCATCTTGAATGGTAGACAACGGGCTAGTAGATGGAGGATCTACGGATGTTGAGACCTATGATTATGTCGAAGGAGGTTCAATAGAAAAGCTTGTAGAAACCTCAAAAAGGTTTTCCTATGAGGGACTCAAGGATGATGACAGGTAAAGCATGTGGCCTGTGGTGTCTGCCATCTCAACATCGGGGGAGGGATCACAATAGTGGGGCTAGAGTCTCCCTATTCTAGTTGACTAGTGGTACCAAAATCCATGGGTAGAGGAGTAGATGATCCACTACGAGTGTCCTTGTATTCGCAAAGCGCTTCAAGGTAGTCGTGAAATTCATCGAGATGAGGGCAGCAATGGGAATAATGACCATGATGATCACACAGGGCACAAGGGTGGTTTGTGTGAAATGCTTTGAGTTTCTTAGGTGGTCCTGATAAGTTAACATGGACTTCTGGGATATTGGACTCAAGGAATGCTTCATGAACCGAAGGTTTGAGTTGAGGAAGTTCAGGACAATTATTGGTGGCATGCCCAAGAACTTCACACAAAGCGCACTGATGTGACAGCTTTGGGACTTTGGGGGCTTGAGAAGCTTGGGTAGCCTTGTCCTTAGGTTCATTCCTCTTAGCTTTGTCCCCTTGTCTGGATGCTGTCGCAATAGGAGTGGGATCCTATTAAGGTTGTGGTGGAACTGGAGCAATGACAAGGGTCATAGGAACCTATTGAACCGGGGTCAAAGCATGGTATGGTCATAGCTAACTAGGCAAAGTGCTTGCTGGGGGATCAATGTACCATACTGGGATCCACAAATTCATGTTAGGAAGGACTAGCGAAGCCATGATAGGGATAAAAAAGGTTCCCAGAGGAGGAAACAAGAAAGGTATATGTCCTGCAAGGAAATTTCCCCGCAGAACAACTCTTGGATGGTTAAGACCTAGAGGATCGGTTCCTGATGGGAACATAGGAGAGGCACCCACAAATAGAGGAGGTCTTGGGTGGGTGGATCCAGATGACTCGGCTGAGATGGTAACAACAGAGTGATGAGGAGCTGGCTTTCGATCAGAGGTATTGACCTTGTCAGAATCCATCATGAGGATCTAGTAGTCACCGAGACTAGAAGGTTGGGGGAGATGAGCTACTTGATCTGGCTGAGGTTGAGAAGCAACAAATCCTTGCTGAGGGAAAGGATTCATGAGCACTACCAGTTGAGAGGGCACAGGATTCTAAGGCGACTGTTGACCTCTAGAAGTTGCTTGAGCTTCCCACATTTGGCACATCTGGGGTAAAAGAGAACACTCATGTGCATAATGCCCATGTACACCACAACATGCAAAAGGCTTGCTCGTACAAATAGCCTTGTTTTGTTTGGGTTGGTTTCCCTCTTGTTGGTTGTTGGTGTTAGGCTGGTTCCCTTGGGGTTCACTAGGCTAGTTACCTTGATTACCTTGGTTACCCTTGTTACCCTTCCCCTTATTCTTTCATTTTGAATTTTGGGGATTGGTAGCACTATGTTGTGCAAACACTTGACCCTAAGGGGGCTATGGCTACTGAGGCTGAGGATGCATGGGATGTTGCGGCACTAATGCTTGAGGGGCAGGAGTGCCAGGTTGTGCATAAGAAGGAACAACAGTTTGGTAGACGGGTTGGGGCCCTGGAAACATGTTACTAGCAGGAGAGGCATAAATGTTGGAGGAATTGGTGCCCCCTACGAATAGCCATAACTCTGCTGAGAATATGGCGAAGAGTATGAAAGGGATCCAATTATACCATCGGCGGCGTGAGATGTCGCCGGTGCATTGCCACTTCCAGGATGAGGGAGGTATGGAATGACGGTATAGACATAACTAGATTGAGCATAAATCAAATCATATCTCAAAGTGATCTGGAGAGCTTCTTCCTCAGTCTGAGGAAAATGGGACATGACATCTTTCCCGATGGGGAATAAAAGGCTCTTAAGAAACCAATCTAGATAGACATGGTCTTCAAAAGGCGGGGCACAACATGTCCTCCTTCGATGCTACTCTTGAACATGGTCAGAAAGGTGAGTAGTGGAGGACTGACAAAATGTGGTCAATAGCTCTCTACTAGTGTCATACCGGAGAGGTAACTAGAAATATGATAAGAACGCTTTAGCAAGCATCATGAAAACAGAATGAGAAGTGGAGGGCTAGTCTACATACCATTTTGCAGCGTCTCCAATGAGCGTGCGTTGGAAGAGCCGAAGACGAATGGAGTCATCGGTTATGGAGTTGGACGAACACCACATGTGGAAGGATCAAACATGGTTGGTAGGATGCTTGCCAGCAATACCCTCAAACTTTGGGATCTCTGAGGGAATCTTAGTCAGCATAGAGGGCCAACTAGCATCGTGATGTATGGGGTTGTTTATCAACTGGTTAAGATCCAATAGGCTTAACCCAACCATAAAGGGGAGCATGGGGGCTGCCAGAACAGTTCCTTTGACTATTATGCCTGATGTGACCACTAGTATAGTACTGGAGCCACCACCAATTTGGGTTCTTGCACCAGCTGTAGTTCTAGACATGGTGACGATATGTGGTGAAGGAGGCTCAAAATCACATGAGGAATCAAAAGGACCAGGAGAAGAGTCGTTATGGGGATTCAAAGGGATATGAACTCAAACCCGACAGGGAGGGATAATACGCCCAAGCGGAAATTGGGGTGAAGGCCTAATAGTCTCTGCGACACACACCTTGGTGGTGCAATGATGGTAGGACACATAGAACACAGAAATGGTGAAGGGAGATCAACAATATATCTTTTGTCTCTGATGGAGTCAGATAAATTTATTGTGTTAATTCTTGGCTTGGCGGTGTAAACCAAGCGTCCTTCACTTAAGGTGTGTTTGTGTGTGCAAGTGTATTAATTGATTAAGCCCAGATCATGTTTGTAACAAGGAAAAAATCTTGCTAAAAATAAACTGAAATAAATAACAGAAAATGAACAACACAATAATTAACTAAATCCCACCAAAATTGGGTTTGAAAACACTGTACAGCTTGGTGGCTAAACTGATGGGAAATACACTGAAGAGGTCAAGAGATCTAAATGTCAATGTGACTGGGATCAAGTGACTCTAAGCTACTGGAAAGTGGTGCAGCAACAACAAAAAACCAGAGGGGAAGATCACTGCAAAAATATAGGGAGATGGGTGAAACACCTAGGGAAATCGACGGGACCCTAAAGGAATGACCAAACAAGTTTCAATGTGAAAATATGGATGGTAGCAACCTATCTTATCATATCTGAAACAAAATGTTATAGATCTGGAAAATGTGGCTGAAGGCGCTGCAAAAACTGAGACTTTGCACTCAGCTAAACTCCTCCTAGAAAGGTGGAAGTGTACTAGAAGCCCTTGGGGAGGATAAATTCGACTTCGACAAGTAAATCAAATTGGATCAAGGCCTAATTGGGGCGAGGTAGAGGTCATACACCCAGTAGACAACTCTCAACAAAACCTAGAAACATATCTAAGAAAAACCCTAAAACCCAGAAATTGCAGGTTTTGACCTATTTTTTGATAAAATCGCACTTTTTGGGATAAAAAATACATTCTGAATCCCAAATCACACCTTTTGGGCTGAAAAATGCAATTTCTATTCCGAGGATCCTCGTCTACAAATTTCAGAAAAAAAGAAAAGAAAAAAGTGCCGCCTTTGTCGTCGCTGGTTCCTGTGACCTGCGAAAACAACCAGAAAGCTTGTAGAAGTCAGAAATTTATGAGATCTAGGGTTAAAAAACTAGGAAACATTAAGAGAATTGAAAAATAAGAAACCCTAAGCTGAAAACCGAAGGTCACCCAGGTTTCTAGATCTGAAGTATAAAACCCAGTAGAGTCACCAATTTTGTATTGGAGACCCAGGTTTTTGAATGAGAATTATTCCCCAACGGAGTGGCCAATTTTTTGTAGTGTTTTCTTCTCAAAGATGCACGAAAAGAACCCACTTAATATTGTGGATGACAAACAATATCAACAAAATAAATGGCTGTTAAACATTGTAGATCTATAGCAACTAATAGAAACAAAACCTGCCAAAGACCAGATCTATGCTACAATCATAGTTAAACAACAAAAAGAAATAAAATAACTCCAATCATCCATTGGAAACCAGATATGTAAAGAATAATTTTATAATAACACCTGTGAAGAGAACAGATAAATGTTAATAGTTCCCCTCTATGGGATGGGTTCTTGGCTATCCTCAAATGTCTTCAGCGTTTGTAGAGTCTCTCTCCTCTATAATGCATAAACCCAACAAAAATATGGTGTGTGACGATGAAAATAATCAATGTTACAACACTGAGTGCAACAATGAAAATAATCAAAAGAGAATAATGAATGGAAAACCCTTCTATTTATAACAACATATTGAGTTATCCTCAAATAATGAGCAATAATAAAATATTATTGTTCTCATTCTTGGAATAACCACTTGGAATATTTTATTATATTTGGTTAGGATGGAAAAAATATTCAAACTTTTATTTAGAAATCATAAATAAATAAATGATTTATTTATCATCTCAAGGAATTAGTTAAGGAATAATAAAAAAATAAGGATTTATTTAATTATTCCTAATTGATTTAGTCAAATTTGACAAAGAATAATAATTAATTAGTGATTAACTAATTATTCTTATAGAAAAATAAGATAATTAATTATTTATATGTTCATTTTTCATGATTGGGTCAAATATGATAAGGAATAATAATAAAACAATGGTTAAAATAATTATTCCTAGAAGAAAATCAAATAAATAGTGATTTATTTAATTATTTTTCATGGGTTTAACTATAAATTACTTAACAAAGGTGGTTTATTAAGTAATTTCTCACAGTGAAAGCAATTTTACTATGGTAAAATTGGCTTTACATGGTGTACTTTGATCCATCTAGTAAATTAGGCTAGATGATCAATTTTTTGGTGATAACAATATCTTTGCGAGAGCATGAAAATATAATTTGTGACCTTTGCGAGAGATGGGAATAATATATAATCAAATTTAAAGGAGAACATAAAAAATGCAATGGTTGAGCTGTAAATGAATATGGCCAGGATGGAGTATGAGAAGATACAACTCAAACAGTTAATGCATTAAAGAGTTAGTTGTAGGGATCCTTCAACCAATTGCAACATGTACTTGATGGAAAAAATTCTGATGTGTAAAAAGAATGCTATCATCACCAATAAGCCTTTACAGGTTGATACCTCAGATGAATTTATAGAAGCATACGGGGCCTGTATAAATCAAGAAAAAGACTTGCTTTGTGAATTGTACCAACAAGGTTTTATGTTACCTTTTAACAAAAGATGCAATCAAAACCCTTGCGTAGGGGATTTCCAGTTGATATTCTTTGTATCTTGTTTGAGAAATCAGGGCAATTGGTCATCAAAAATTTACATTCATTGAGTAAATATCGATAACATACTATGGGTTAGAGGAGAATATGAAATACCTCTATAGGTGATACAAGAACAACAAATGTTGGAAAATTCCTCAGAGAATGAAAAGATTATCACCAGCAAGAGCCAGTAGGCCATTTCATATTTCACAAACTAGATTGAAACATTGAAGACTAATGAAAAAATAGGATGTAAACCAAGGTGGGATGCCTCACGAAAAACCCAAGATAGAGATGCCTTTAACCACCATAACTTAAAGATAACTTTAACAAGGGTTTCTAAATTTATTTATTGCATGGAAGAATGTGAGAATAATTAGATCGGTCTTAATTTTCATTATCTGATGATTTGGATGCCAACAAGGACATGTAAAAGGTCATATAACCTTAAAAAGAAAGAAGAGATTGCATGTTGGAATGAAAATTTGGGAAAAGGCAAGGTATATTCATGTTGATGAAGAAAGACAGTGTGACTATAGTATTAACAACATTCATGAATCTCCCTCTTCACTCTCAGTTCGGACCAACCGATATGTTGTTACTGACCTTCACTAGCTCACCATTACTGAGATTCATTCCCTCATTGCTGCTGACACTCACTAGCTCACTGTTTCTCACACTCATTTCCAATGTTGCGGTAACTCATAGTCTGTAGACGCAGAATATTTGTTGTTGTGATATATATTATTATGATGTAATATATCATCATTAGCAATTAGCAATTTCCAAATACTGCTAAAGTCATGTTTTACATGTTTTCCTTTTTGTTGCTCTTAGGTTAAATTTTGTTGCTGAAAATTTTGTTACATTTATGTTTCCTTCATTTCAATTTAGATTTCATGTTTTCTACCTAGAAATATTAGGTCATAAATCCTTTAATTTCTTTCATCTTTAAATTTACTTTTTAGGTATTTTATTTCTGAAAAATGTTAATAATTACATATACTTAGATATATTAGATATAATAAATCACTTTATTTGGGGTTTTAGGTTATATGATAAATCATCCATTCTTTAGGTTTTGTAGGCTATGCAAATCCACATCTAGCTAAGATATATGTCAGATTGAAGTGACATATATTGTTGTGTCTATATTCTGTTTTCCTTACTACTACGGAATAAAAATTTTAGAAATTTTTTTGATATATTGTTCAGGCCTTTATATTCATGGTTATCCTAAGAGGATCTCAATGTAGGCAGTAGCATGCAACCACATATACAATGCAGGTTTCAATGCACATACCCTTAGATCTACACTTGTAGCATTTCAATGTTTCTTATGAAAACTTGTTGGCATCAACTTTGCTTGGTTCGAATTTTATAGAGTTTGGGAGCCATCCAAGGTTTAGAATTAAGGTTTTGGTACACTTTATATTGGAGTTGTTCATTTTGCATGATATGGAAGATTTGATTGAAATTCTGATCTAATAGGTTCATTAGAATTGTATCCAATCTTAAATATGTTTATGAAGAAAGCATTTGACACCTATCCATGTATATCAACCACATTTACAAATGTGTTTGTGCTAGTCTTAGTTGTATACATCATCTAATGAATAATATGAAGAATGTAGTATCATCAAATGTCTTAGTGCTAGTCTTAGTCTTAGTCGAATACATCATCTAATATCTTAGTCTTAGTCATATTGATCTTAATGTTGGGTAAACTTGTTAATGTTATGCAAGCTCCCTCATCAATATTAAAAATGTGTGTTTAGGATCGTCTCAAATTAACCAAATTGTGAGGAATTATGTGTCAAGTGTTATGTGCCTTTTATGAGAAATTTATGATTTTAATTAGGTGTTTAAAACACATATAAAACAATTAAATTGCACAGAATTAAAACACAACAAACTCATAACACAAAGCTAATAAAGGAGTTCACCCCTCCTGGGCTACATCTCCTTGGACCTACTACAATGGCTAGGCCCTTTTGGGATTAATGGTCAATTCTCTAATTGCATGCACCTGTAATGCTCCAATGGATTTTCAACCTACTCCATTCGATCAAGAAGACCCAAAAACCCCAAAAATGACTATCCAAGCTCTGCAGTTGGACTTCAGCTGATCTAGGATTGACCTCCTCTCCTAGTGACCCTAGGCTTCTGTAAACTTCAACGTAGAAAAATCACATACAAAAGTGCCTTTCTGCCTCTACATCCTATTCCATTATGTTTAGAGCATCTAAATCATCTAGTAATGACTCTTTCTGAGCCAAAATTGGTCGAAAATTGAAGAAGTTATGGTCTCTTCAATTTTTCCTAGGAAAACTCCACTAAAACTGGAGAACTCCAGTTAACTCCGCCAAATTTGGAGTTATGCCGAATTTATCAGACCCGCCAAAACTACCACCATGTTAAATTGAAATTAATTAATGGTTAATCATGGGTTAATTAATATAAACTCCACTTAGCGCGTTAATGGCATGCGGTTAGCATAAGCGCTTAATTAGTGGACAAACATGTTTTAATTACCACTAAACTCCATTTAATCCATGCGGTTATTAATTAGCATTTAATGCTGGCTCTTGGCATTGATGTTGGTCACATGTTTGTGGTTACCTCCCAATCCGCCAATGGCTTAAATTTTAAATACAGTGTCTGCCCCATACTTGTTAAGAAGCATGTTATGGTATGGTGGTAAGTTGTGGGGCTTGTGCGGGCGAGGTTGGGGGTTCAACTACGTTGGCCTGCAAACAAAATTTTGCAATTTGCGTTGATTCTGCCAGGCCTTTGGGGAGGGACACGTGAAGACCTCTAGGCTTGCCACATGTCACCTTCTCATTGGTCCTTCCCTGTCCAATGAAAAAACACCAACTCACCAAACTGTCAACCAATCAAAAAGTGCCACTTGGCATGAACTCACTGTCCATTGAACAAAATTTGGCCTGCATAGTGACCTCTTACGTCAGTAGTACAAACTGCTAATTGTGCGATGACTGTACCTTTTTTTGGTGTGCAAAATTCCACTGTTTGGCAAAGTGGACAAAAGTCCATATCTTCCTCATACGAACTCTGTTTTCAGTGAAACGAATTGCATTTGGATCGTATCGCCATGCAAGATGCATTTGTTTAGGTTTTGATCGATTCCTAGCACTTTTATTTTTGAGCAAATTTTTTGCCCTAATCCAGATTCCAATCACTCCTTCCCACTGACAGGCTTTTGGATCCACAAAATTTGGTTATCTGATGAGAGCTGAATACTCTTCTCCTTCCCAAGTTCTATCAGTTGATTCTACTTTGAAAAATCTCCATGACAACCACTTGGGTTCACTGACATACCTTGCCTTGCAAATGGCTTAGCACTTCAACCAATGTTCTCCTTTTCTTGCTGACCCAATCCAACACTTGTTGGCTTCTTGCTGATTAAACACCTTACTATACCAAAGCAATCCCCCGGTGCTTGGAAAGCTGGCTAATGGCCTTCCCACTAAGAATCATGTTCCTCCTTTGCAACACATGCATTCGATGCAAGCTTCTCCTTGGAAACCACTTTTCCAAGTTAAGCCCATCTGAGTGAACTAAAACAATGAGTTCCAATATCAGTAATAGAAAGAAAATAAATGACCATCATTTTACCTCCACGGTTCCAAATTCCACATCTAGAAGAATGCATTCGCCATATCTTTCTCTTCTTGGCCTCAACACATCAAATCACACTGTAGACCATTTGATATTTTACAAGGGCTGCAAAATGTTTTGGAATTTTTGTCCACTTTTTGTTATGAAACCAGCTCAAGAAAAGATAGAAAAGATAGATCAACGCCTTAGAATTCAGCCTCTTCGAGGGGGCAACCTCCTTTACATTACATAAATGAACAATTCTTGGATGATACAAATGACAAAACCTCCTTTCTATATATAGGAGTCTAAGGAGTCACAATATAATCCAGCCGACCTAACAATAATAATATAAAGCCACAAAAATAACAATAGAGGGATTCTATGGGGCACAGAAATAACAATATGGGGGTAATAGGGGCACAACAATATAAATAAGGGGTATAACTACAATAGTAATGGGGTAATCACTAGTATTATAGGGACCCAACATGCCCCTCTCCTTCAAAAAAAGTGTTGTCCTCAACGCTTGAGTAGTTCTGGATACTTCTGCATAAAATTCTCATCCTCCCATGTGGAATCTTCAGCGGATAAGTTCTTCCACTTGATAAGATACTCTGAAATTGATCGATTTCGTAGCTGTCGAGTTCTTGTTTCTGTGACTGCTTCTGGTTCCAATATAAGTTTTCCTTCCTCATCAAGTTCTGGCAATATTGTTTGAATTGGGAGCTTGTCACCTATAACCTTCTTTAAACATGAAACATGGAAGACTGGGTGCAATCGAGAAGCTGCAGGAAGCTCCAATTTGTATGCCATAGTACCAATCTTTTGCAACACCTTGTACGGACCATAATACTTTGGTGATAATTTATTATCCTTCTTAGCTTGCTTTAGGGACATTTGCTTATATGGTTGTAGCTGTAGGAATACCCAATCACCTACATCAAAACTTCTTTCACTGCGATGTTGATCTGCCTGTTGTTTCATTCTATTTTGTGCCAACACGAGGTTATCCTTTAAGAGTTGGAGGACTTGTTGTTGATGTTTGATGTGATGTTCCACTGCCTGAACCTTAGAATTTTCTCTTAAATATGATGTGATGGATGGTGGTTGATACCCATAAAGTGCCATAAATGGGGTCATTTTTGTTGTTGTATGGAAGGAAGTGTTATACCACCATTCAGCCAGAGGCAACCATTTGACCCATTGTGTCTGTTTATCAATACAAAGCAACGAAGATATCCTTCCAAACATTTGTTTACTATCTCAGTTTGCCCATCAGATTGAGGATGATAAGATGAGCTATGAGCTAACTGAGTACCAAGACAAGAAAATAATTCTGTCCAAAAATTTCCAGTGAAAATGGGATCTCTGTCACTTACAATAATCTTTGGGTTTCCATGTAGCTTTTGAACTGTTTCCATAAATGCAGTAGAAACTGTACTGGCTTTAAATGGATGTGATAATGCACAAAAGTGTGCATACTTGGTAAGTCTGTCAACTACCACCATGATGACACTCTTTCCCTCAGACTTGGGTAAACCTGTGATAAAATCCATTGAAACCTCCTCCCAACGTTGGCTTGGAATGGATAAAGGTTGTAATAGACCCAGTGTCTTAATTGTTTCAACTTTATTTTGCTGGCAAACCAAACATTCTGCCACAAACTTTTGAATATCTGATTTAAGGCCATCCCAAAAAAATTCCTTCTTAACCCTGTGGTAAGTTTTTAAAAATCCTGAGTGCCCTCCTAAGGGAGAAGTGTGCAATTCCATAAGAATCTTTTGTTTTAGCTGGGAATTCTTACAGAGGTATAAGCGATCTTTGTACCATAACGAATCATTTTGCCAGCTAAATGTATCAGAAGTACTGGAATCTTGTTGTAGCTTTCGAATAAGTGCCCACACTTCTTCGTCATTCTTCCATTCCTCTCTTGCTTCATTTATCCAATCTGGTTGGATAATAGAAATGGCACACAACAATGCTTCCACATCCTCATCCTTTCTTGAGAGTGCATCTGCCACCACATTTTTCTTCCCTTTTTTGTAGATGATTTCAAAGTCATAACCCAACATCTTTGTGACCCACTTTTGTTGCTCTTCAGAGGATAATCTTTGTTCTAAAAAGTATTTAAGGCTATCATGATCCGTTTTTACCTTGAAGTGTCTTCCCATTAGGTAGGGTCGCCATTTCTTAAGTGCATGGAGTATTGCCAACATTTCCTTCTCATAAATAGCTTTGCTTAAAAACTTTCCCTTGATTGGACGACTTTCAAAAGCAATGGGTCTTTCATCTTGCATTAGAACAGCACCAATTCCATTTCCTGAAGCATCACATTCCACAATAAAGGTTTTTGTGAAGTCTGGTGTAGCTAAGACCGGTGCTTGGCACATTGCCTCTTTAAGATGTTCAAAGGCCTTTGTTGCTTCCGGAGTCCATGAAAATGAATCTTTCTTCAATAATGTTGTTAGAGGTGCTGCTATTCTCCCATAATTCTTAACAAACTTGCGATAATACCCTGTCAACCCAAGAAATCCTCGCAGATGCTTTATGGATGTGGGGATTTTCCATTCCTTAATGGCTTTAATTTTGCTAGGGTCTACCTTAACTCCTTCATGAGATACAATATGACCCAAATATTCCACCTCCTGGACTCCAAAGAAACATTTGGATCTTTTTGCATATAATTGTTTCTCCTCCAATAGTTGTAGCACCCTGTCAACATGTTCAACATGATCCTTCCAAGACTTGCTGTAGATTAGTATATCATCAAAAAATACTAACACAAATTTTCTAAGGAATGGTTTGAAAATTGAATTCATCAAACCTTGAAATGTTGAAGGTGCATTGGTAAGGCCAAAAGGCATGACCAAAAATTCATAATGACCCTCATGAGTTCTAAATGCCTATTTTGGAATGTCTTCAATCTTCATTCTGATTTGATGATATCCCGAACGAAGATCCAACTTGGTGAAGTAAATTGATCCATGCAATTCATCCAATAATTCATCAATAACAGGAATGGGGAACTTATCTTTAATAGTGAGCTTGTTGAGCTCCCTATAATCTGGACACATGCGCCATGATCCATCCTTCTTGTGCACCAATACTACTGGAGCTGAGAAAGAACTTTGACTCAGTTGAATTATACCAGCCTCTAGCATTTCTGCAACCATACGTTCAATTTCACTTTTTTGGACATAGGGATATCTGTACGGCCTGATGTTTGGAGGAACACTTCCTGGAATCAGATGAATAGCATGATCATGATCACGCATAGGTGGGAGACCCTTGGGAGTCTCAAATACCTTGGAATGATTGTCCAAGACTTTTTGGAGATCTGGAGAAATAGATGATTCCAATGTGGAAACATCTAGCGAGCATAATTGTGCAATTACACCTCTTTGCTCCTTTTTTAGAAGCTTTGTCATACCATGAGAGCTGATTATCTTTCCTGGTTTCCCTGCAATACCCCTTAATTCAACTTCCTTTCCTTCCGAAGAAAATTTGATGAAAAGTTCTTGAAAATTAAAAGCTATTGTACCCAAGGATTGTAGCCATTGGACTCCTAGTACAACATCCGCACCTCCCATTGGAATGGAAAGCATTGGGCTAGTCAATACATATTCTCCCATGGATAGCTTGATATTATGGCACTTTCCAGAGCAATTTATTGTTCCTCCATTTGCAATCATCACTTGACACTCTGGTGCTGGATATAGGAAGCAATTCAATTCTTTTGCTACCCTACAATGAATAAAATTGTGGGTGCTTCCTGAATCAATCAACACTATTACCTTTTTCTTCTTGATTTGTCCTTCTATCTTGATGGTTTGAGGAGTGGTAATTCCCGCCAATGCATTACAAGATATGGTCGGATTTATTTGTTCTTCATCTAGGCTTTGTTCCTGGAGTATATCTTCTTCTTTTGACCTTTCTTGCTCCTTTTCTTCTTCCTCTTCACAATCTATGTAGAATAATTTCTTCTCAGCACACTTATGACCTTTAGTGTATTTGCTATCACAACTGTAACAAAGCCCTTTTGCTCTTTTTTCTTCCAATTGTTGTGGTGTCAACCTTATAGGTTGTGGAAGACTAGGGGCAACAACACTTCCGTCTTTATAGTTGTGAGTGGTATGCTTCCTGGTTGCCATAATTTTGCTTTCCATTTTTCTTGCTAACCTGAATGCCTTCTCTAATGAATCCAGTTCCCAAAGGCGAACATCATGTTGGATATTATCCTTTAAAGACCCTATGAACACATCAATCCTATGCTCCTCTGGAATATCTTTTACCCTTATGTTCAATTTTTGGAACTCCTCAATGTGCTCCATTACTGAACCCTTTTGTTTGAGACTTATCAATTGGCTAAAAAAAGTGTTGCTTTTTGTATCTTCATAATGTGCTATCAATTCTTCCGTAAAAATTGCCCAAGTGATAAATTGTTTACAAGAGCAAAGTCATTGATACCATACAAACTGATTTTGTTCCAAATATACAGTTGCCATACGTACCTTTTGTGGATTTTGCACATTATTGAGATCGAAGAATTGCTCCATCTGTAATATCCGTGTAGCGGGATCCTTGCCATCAAACTTCCTCATATCGATTTTTTGAATATGGTGATTCTTCTATCCAACATTAGCGTCTATGGTATCATGATTAACATTTCTTTTGTTCTCATCATGAGTTTCCTTTACTACCTTTTCACCATTAGTGACCCTTTCTTGTAGCAACTTCTTCAATTCTTCCATATCTGTATTCAAATATATCTTCAAATAAGCTATGTCTCTCTTCAAATCTGTCTTCGAATCATCCATCTTAGCTTCCATGCCCTTTATCTTAGATTCCACGCCACTTATCTTAGCTTCTGTTAGCTTTTGTGAGCGTGACATTTGTTGCACTTGTTCTTGTAATTTTGATATATCATGTAGCATTTCTTCTTCTTCTTCATGAGTCATGCTAGAGCTTTCCGGTTCCTTACTAGGTGTTTGCATTTTCTTTCCTCGGGGCATCAGTTACCAATAATAATGCTTTACTATGCCCTTTGAATTCCGTTAAACCAAGCTTACACAAAAATTTAAAAAAAAAAACTACACACCTTTTTTCACTTTATAGAAGCCTGATATTGAATCTGATGTATCTCTGTAATTTCGAATCATCTAGTTCTGAAATTGCTACCTGCAGTAGCCTTCTGCGTACTCTTTCCAATGCCACAAGTCTGAGCGAAATTGGATTCTCCAAGGAAGATTTATGTGAAATCTCCCACAGTGACTTGCTTTTAGACTGGTTCAGTAGAGCGAACTTGTACGACGTTCCACGAGTCACTGTTTCAACATTTGAATCTGAAACTCACATACAAGAAACTAAAGCCCTTCCTCTTTTTGTACCTTTTTACGAAATTTCAATCCAATCCTCAGAGAGAAAGTTATGACGATTTTCCCCAGGTCACCTGTTTTGAATGTAATTCAGGAGTCTGCAAAAAGGCCAACTTCCTCAGATCATATCTCCGAACATATCACGCAAAAAGCTCTGAAATTTGGACCCAAGGGTCAGCGCCAATACTTATCAAATGGGTTTTTTTTGCGACTTCTGAAACGTCACAGAAAAAAAGTTATAGCGAAAATGCCACGATGACCTGTTTGGAGCAGCGAAACCCTAGAATCCAAAGCTCTGATACCAAATGTTATGAAACCAGCTCAAGAAAAGATAGAAAAGATAGATCAACGCCTTAGAATTCAGCCTCTTCGAGGGGGAAACCTCCTTTACATTACATAAATGAACAATTCTTGGATGATACAAATGACAAAACCTCCTTTCTATATATAGGAGTCTAAGGAGTCACAATATAATCCAGCCGACCTAACAATAATAATATAAAGCCACAAAAATAACAATAGAGGGATTCTATGGGGCACAGAAATAACAATATGGGGGTAATAGGGGCACAACAATATAAATAAGGGGTATAACTACAATAGTAATGGGGTAATCACTAGTATTATAGGGACCCAACACTTTCGCTTCTTGATTCCATCATCCTCCAGTATTAACATGCTGCTCATGTCATGATTTGAGAATGAAGGCTAATCATGAGCCTCTTTCTCAAGCATGGACCTTCTAAAATCCTGCGACATCTTGTCACAAGAAACACCATTAACCTTGAAAAACACTCGTGCAAGAATATAACTTGATGACCTCTTCCTTTTGTTTCTTCAAAGCAACAAATCTCACATCATGTGAACATTGCCATGTACTCTTACATCTTGGTGTATAAACCATCGAATAAACACAAGTCAAAAAAAATGCTTCTTCAAACAACTGACTTTCATGTCAAACAAAAGCATGTACAACAACTTGACTATTTACAAAAATAATTCCACATTCTCATGAAAAATTTCGTCACATATCCCTTTCATCTTTCGAGACAAAATCAACTCTTCCAAGTCGATATAACATGCATGTAACAATCAATCGACCACATAAGCTGACACTCATGCATTTGCAAATGATCAACATTCTCAAGTTGACAACATACATGTTAACGAAGCAATCAACCAACACAAGTTCAATCACTCATGCATGTTCAAGCACAATGAAACTATTAAAAATTCCACTATTCACACACAAAAAATCTCATGCATGTATAACAATTCTCAACTCTCTCACAAGTACAATCACAAGTACAAGAATACCATTGGTATGTACAAGTACTTAAAGAGCTGAAATGACCAAATTTTATGCAATAAAGTGAGTCAACATACTCCACTTTCGAGCACCTTCCTGGCGTAAACATGTAAGTTCAAGAATGCAACATGCATGCAAATTTGTAGTTGCAAATTTCCATGTTTGTTGCATCTATGTGAGTCAACATAAATCTACTTTTCCAACGTCTTGCTTCATGCAATATGCAACATACTTTCAACATAAAAGAAATGCAGCCAAATAACAAGGAAATGCATCAATAAGGCAAGATTTGCATGAATTATCAAAAGAAATGAAAGGCCTTAATTGGTTAAGAAATCTAACCATCTCTTTCCAAACCATTTCAATGGTTCTTCTTTCAGCTGCACTTCATCATGTGTATCATCCTGACCCACATCAATTATGGAATCCTCTTTTCCATTCTTGCCAAAATCTCTCTCCACCTTCTTCAAATGTTGTGGATGACTTGTTGGATGCAAATTCTCCTTTGTCACCTTCTTGAGGAGGTGAATTTGATGAGGTAGTGGCTCTCTTTGGAATACTAACAAGGGTTTCGATGACCTTATAGATTTCAACATCCTCTTGTTTTTCATTTCCACTAGTTGCATGCTTATGAGAATCTTCTTACAAAATGGGTATAAAAATTTTGCATTCCTCATGAACACAAACTTCACAAGCTTTAGGTAATGAACATGCAATTAAAGTCCTTCTTGGAACACCTTCATGTGCCTCCTCGGCTTTGGAGCATTCTCCATCATGTTGTCCACAACCAAGACCCAAATACCTAGGCCTTTCCTCAACAACAATTGGCTCAACTACGCCTCGTGCATGTTTGTCTAACCCTTTACATTCATATCCCATCTTCATCAATAATTTGAACCCTATTCCTCTAGTGTTTCTTTCAAAAGCACCAAAACATTCATTTTGAGAGGAAATTGAAGATAAAATTGAATTGCATACCTCATTTTCGTGCACATACTTGGCTAGGGTTTCCTTGGCATCATGGAGTTGAATATCCATCTCATGCATTTTTTCAAGAAGCTCTTGCTTCTCCTCCTTCATGGCCATCAACTCCTCTTGAAGTATCGTATTCTCCTTTCTATCTTCATATAGCTCTTGCACCATATCTCTCATGATGATAAGCTCTTGCAACATCTCTTCATCAAAGAGTCTTGCTAAGGAAGATGGATTAGAAACATCACTTGTTGATGTTGCCATCACACTTGTAATGCATCAAAAAGCTTCACAAAGATTCAAAAAGTTTCTCAACAAAGAAGCATCTCCCTTATTCATCTTACACACATAAAATTGCACACAGTTAATTTTCTCCTTACACAAATACAAAACCAATAGCTAATTTTCTAGCTAACCTTGGCAAACCATTTCATGGTTAAAATGGGAAAAGCAGTGCTCTGATAACAACATGATCTGAATGTTGGGCAAACTTGTTAATGTTATGCAAGCTCCCTCATCAATATTAAAAATGTGTGTTTAGGATCATCTCAAATTAACCAAATTGTGAGGAATTATGTGTCAAGTGTTATATGTCTTTTATGAGAAATTTATGAGTTTAATTAGGTGTTTAAAATGCATATACATCAAGTAAATTTCTGAGAAGTAAAACACAACAAACTCATAACACAAAACTGATAAAGGAGTTCACCCCTCCTGGGCTACATCTCCTTGGACCTGCTTCAATGGATAGGCCCTCTTTGTATTAACGGTCAATTATCTGATTACATGCACCTGTAGTTCTCCAATGGCTTTGCAACCTGCTCCATTGGATTCAGAAATCCCAAAAACCCCAAAAATGACAATCCAAGCTCTACAATTAGACTTTAGCTGATATAGGTTTGACCTCCTCTCCTTGTGGCCCTAGGCTTCCTTAAACTTCAACGTAGAAAAATCACATACAAAAGTGCCTTTTTGCCTCTCCAACATGTTCCATTGTGTTCATAACATCCAAATCATATAGGAATGATTCTTTCTGAGCCAAAATTGGTCGAAAATTGAAGAAGTTATTGTCTCTTTAGTTTTCCCTAGGAAAACTCCACCAAAACTGGAGAAACTCTAGTTAACTCCGCCAAATTTGGAGTTATGCCAAATTTATCGGACCCACCAAAACTACCCCAAAGTTAAACCAAAGTTAATTAATTTTTAATCATGGGTTAATTAATATAAACTCCACTTAGTGCATTAATGGTGCGCGATTAGCATAAATGCTTAATTAGTGGATAAACATGTTTTAATTACCAATAAACTCCATTTAATATGTGTGGTTAACAATTAGTATTTAATGCTGGCTCTTGGCATCGGTATTGGTCACATGTTGGCGGTTACTCGGTGGTTATCTCCCAATCTGCCAACAACTTAAATTTTAAATGCAACTTGCGCCCCATACTTGTTAAGAAGCATATTGTGGTATAGCAATAAGCTGTGGGGCTTGTGCGGGCGAGGTCGCGGGTTCAACTCCGCTAACCTGCAAACAAAATTTTACATTGTGCACCGATTCTGCCAGGCCTTTGGGGAGGGACATGTGGCAACCTCTAGGATTGCCACGTGTCACGTTCTCATTTGTCCTTCCCTGTCCAATGAAAAACGCCAACTCACCAAACTGTTAACCAATCAGAAAGAGCCACTTGACATGATATGATTGGCCATTGACCAAACTTTGACCTACACAATCACATGCCATGTCAACAATACGGACTGTTGATTGTGTAGTGACAGTGCTTTTTTTTTGTTGTCGCAAAATTCCTCTGTTTGGCAAAGCAGACAAAAGTCTCTATCTTCCTTATAAGAACTCTGTTTTGAGTGAAATGAGTTGTGTTGGGATCGTATCGCCCAGACAGATGCGGCCGTTCAGGTTTTGATCGATTTTGAACAATTTTATTTTTGAGCAAATTTTTGCCCCTAATCTAAATTCCAATCACATACACATCATCATCATCTAGTCTTAGTCTTAGTGTCATCTTCCATAACATACTAAACAATCAATGTATTGAAAGACTAAATGTAGATGCATGTAGTTATTTATTGGCCTATTTGACAATTAAGGCAAATTTCCCAAATTAGCAAACATGGCGTCACCACCTATCTAACATACATGAACATATTCAACACAAAAATAATACATGTAATGCACTAATTAATATTAAAAATAAATTGAAAACAAAAATATCACAACAAACCTGGAAAATCATGCGTTGTTGGAGCAAGGGTGGCCACACCTGTTGAGTTATTTAAACTCAAATGGTTCATCTTCTTCTGCAACGATATTCACATCAATTTCCAATCTTGCATTTTGTTTGCTTGTTTTTATTCCCTTTTTTGGGCCTAGGAAACTCTTCTTCCTCTTCAAAGATGACTCAAAAGCACCCAACCCACACGTGAAGTCATAATCCATAATATGAAGATTGTTTGCGTCATCCAACATTTTTTTAACCAAACAAATAAACTGTTCAATCTTGGTCAAAGTATCAAGAGGATTGTTTCGAAGCAAGTCTAAGTAGCTAAATAACTCCTCTTTTATGGCTTTGAAGCCATTGAATAATTTCTAGTGTGATGATTTAATAATGGGTTTGAATCCATTGAACGATAAAACAACCAACCCACTTTTATGGCATGCTTGAAAATGTTGTCATGAATAGACCATGGGAAATCACAAGTTATGAAAGTTGTGCGATGACAAGTGACAAGATATTTCTTATTAGGTTTAGATTGACTACTCACCAAAAAAGCATGAGACATTCTCTCATGAGGGTTGAAATCACTATATAGATTTCTTTTTTCCTTTTCCATTGATGATTCAAACTATTTCTCTTTCTTGTAATTATTCAAATATCCTTCCTTTTTCATAATTTCCTTAAACTGATAATAGGGTTCAACATTTGTTAGAAAAATATATATCAACCAATCCATCCTATGAGTACATTTCTTCTTCTATCAGATAGAAAATTTGTCGCTAGGTAACAATGATATGACTCCACGACATTGTTTGTCTCCTAATTTGCATGGGGAAAATGCCAACGTCATTTTACCCATATCCCTAATTACAGATAATTTGGGTTAGTGAAGACATTTCGTCCGTATGAAAACCAAAAAGAGAAATGTAAGAAAGAGTATGTGAACTTACAAATCTTGTCACCGACAACCCAATTCTTGTGGAAATAGTCTAATAACATATCCTCGTTAGCAAATTTGTTGAATAACACATTAATTGCAATGTTCACTTCATCACTGGAACAACCTCTCATAATCGAACCCAAATCCCTAAATATCTCTTTTTCTATTTCTAAACTATTGGCCATTCAATTGACATTTTTTAGCCATGCTCTACATACGTGCCAAGCACACAAGATAACATTGCACCTTGTGATTCTCCAGCCACATTCAATTCATTTCAAGCACGTTCTTTTTAGAATAAATACAAGTTGCACTATAAAATAAAATGATCAAAGTTACCTTAAAACACTGATTTCAGCCAATGCATCATCAACCATGAAGGCATTAACTTTTCAATTATAATCAACTGGTGACGCTTATGCATGAGGTGCTCCAACCATAGTGAAATGTCTTGTGATGTATTATGTGATGCCATGAACCATGCAATTGGCACCCCACTTTGTTTCTCATCAAACACCACGAGTGTGTATGACTGATACTATCACATTCAAAAAACATATAAAGTCAACTTTAGTTCATTAATCATTATCAATCACTACAAATCATATTATTGTTCTATATCAATATTTCTTAATACACTCACCCCATATTTATTTGTGTTGAAAGTTGAATCCATGACTATTAAGAGATTATTTGATAGCTTAACCATGGTCTCCAACATCCACTTTGTTTTAATTCCAAAAATAAAAGGGATCTCTCTACCATTGGGCTTTTGATGAAAGAAAAAATCGTCCTGGTGTTTTTTATACCAAAGTTTCACCCTCATTTCATGCTTCTTATGCAATTGATACTTTTCTTTCATTAGACTATTATGGATGTTAACATATTTCCTGCACAAAAATAAATCCCTATCTCAAGTTGTGGCATTCATGTCAACATATTTATTTACATTTTTACAATCTGAGTCAATCGACACTTCAAAGAAGAAACAAATCTCTACATAGGAAACCATGTCCCTTGATAACTTTGGTTGATGCAGGGACCTAGCATCACCCAAAGTGTCATGTTGGCCATGGCAAGACCATCCTTGGCTATCTTCATGTTCATACATGGTATATGTTATTATCACTATGTCAGGGATTTGATCCATAACTTTTACAATGAAATGACATTGGAAACCCTCTTTTTTGCAAATGAGGATCTTCGTTTCATTTCATTTTGTCCTCTTCTGTCCTCGGGGCCATATGAATAAGCATAGTTGCATAAAAATGTTTGAAAGGTAAATACATATTAAAAAATGATCGAGCATGTTAATACCAACATCTAAACAATGTATCTCTAAAAAACATAAACTTCACGTTGCAAGGAAGCAGAAGACCTTGAGCCTGGGCGTTAATTTGTACCTGCGTGAAAGAACATGGAGCATCTAAGTTCATTTCCTCTCCTCTAATGAAGTCTAGAATTCTATGTGAAGGGATTTTTGCAATCTGATCAATCTTCATGTTATTTCCATGTAGTTCAAACCAATCTAAATCCTTTTTAGAAAAGAAGATATTTTCTTTAGGGCCTTGCACCAGAAGGGAAACTATTGTTTCCCATTTGATTTGTTTTACCATTTTGTCACCCAAGAAGTTGTTGCAATGGTGAACCAGCATGTTGTTACAACAGTGACTTAAAAATTTGTTGTAGTGATGACCAAGAAAGTTACTCCAACAATGACCCGACGAGTTGCCACAATGGTGACCTTGCGAGTTGCCGCAACATTGAACCAGTGAGTTACTACAATGTTGAACAAGTGAGTTTCCACAATGGTGAACCTATGAATTGTTGCAAAGTTGAACCAGCGAGCCATTTCATCTAGCCTTGTTAAAATAACTTATCTACATTTGGAAATTTAAGTGTGATATCCAAAAAATGTGGAGAATGCAGACATATATTAAACATGGCCTAAAGATGGCATAAAAAAATCCATTTTCATTAAAACTATTGGTGTCTTTATTAGTGAATACCCAATGCTTGACAACTGAAAATTTTGTAAAGATCTTCTCTTTCTCCTATATTTTTTGGGTGAGGGGGCACAAGCTGCATAATATTTACTACATAAATTAAAAGCATAACCCAGAATGACATTTCCTTTCCAGAACAATAAGTTGTGTTTTCCTTCCACATAGTAATGCCTGCGTAAAATAAATAAGAAACCTAGAACTTACTGTTGCACCTCAATGTTTGCAACGCCAAGTTTTGTTCATCATTTCATAGGCACATGGGGTTGCAGGTGTAGGGGATTTAGAATGAACAGGTCCATCGAGAGCATGGATTTCAGAACTCGAAGGTGGGAATTGGGTGGTGGATTGATCCATTAATTCGTTGTGGGGTTTCTCTTTATTGTTTTTGACGCCAAGTTTCGCTCATCGTCTCATAGGCATGTCAGGTTGCAGGTGCAAGGGATTTCGAATTAACGGGTCCAGTGAGAGCATGAATTTTAGAACATTGAAGGCCAAAATTAGGCAATTGATCAATCCATTAATTTGTTGCACGACAGTAGGAAAAAGGTCCCATCATTTGCAGTGAACTGGAGCGTGCAAATGAAACAAATGACCTACAGATGATAACAATGATGGATGATGGAGACAGACAAACATGGACACTTCTTCTCAACGACGACAAGGAGGGAGAAGGTGGAGGAGTCTGCTAGAAGGGTCTTGACAACGACAAGTCGTTGTGAAATCCAAAGGGTGTTCTGTCAACTTGTTAGACTACACCGTAGTTTAAATTTTGATGAGTGATTTAGGTATTGGGCAAATTTTAATGAGTGATTTAGATAAAGGGAAAGTTAGACAATCTACTTAGTTGCAGAATCCATTTCTTACTATCATTCCTTGGTAGATTTGTTGGAAATAAGATTCATATAGGCATAGAAAGAACTACTGAGAAAGATTGTATTAATGGCATTATCTAGTTAGACACCATTGGAATACAATTAGCTAAAAATGATATTCTTATACACACAAAAAGGAATACTAAAAAAGATTGAAGTACTGACATGATGTATTTAGATGCTATTGACATAGATTTAATAAACAATTTTTAGTATTACAAAACTAGATTAGCTAGTATTGTAATTTATTCTACTAAAAGAACTACCTTCAATCCTACTTCCCATTGTTGAAAACAATAAAATTCAAATCTCATGCATCACACCATAAAACCACACATATTAAAAACAATTAACTATGATCATCATCAAAATTCCACTTAGACAAAGTAAAATAAATTTGAAATTCCAAATCTACAAACCAAAGAAAAACTATTAAAAAAAAATATTATTTACAATTTAACAACCGAAACATTGGTCTTCCAACAACTCAATCAATCAATCAGCCATGTCCATAAACAAGTTAGCAGGCCAGGATTGGCTAGCAGGTTGCAGTTATTTCATTCATTATATATTAATGTACCAAAGATTGAAATTGACACCGCAAATTCGAATTAAAAACGTGGATCCCACTTATTTTCACATCTCACAAATTCCTCCAAATGGGTTTTTGGGTTTAGCGCACATATGGGTGGAGGGTGAGGAGGGGAGGGTGAGGAGGGGAAAGTAATGGGTGCTCGTGTTAGCTACCGGCGGAGGCGGTTTTCTCCTCCTACTTAATTTCACAGATCTATGCCCGTACGCATACTTCTTCGTCATATGCCCTAAATTTCTCATATCTCTGCCTTGCAAACGCCACAGATCCGCCTCCCCCATACCAATTTGCAGCTCGTTTCCTACAACCAAAAGCTCCCGAGATATCAGAAAATTGATAATACGGCGAAATAGCAGTCATTCCTGATAATGTAATTAAGATTGAGAGACGTTACCACGTTTGGAGTAGAAAAAGGAGTAGAAAAAAGCAGCAGAAAGAGTCAAGACTGGATTGGGGAATCTACTTCTTGAGTCGCCACCACAGCAGGTCATTGTACTCAATGAGATTTGAACTGCAGTCTCTTGAGGCTCGCCCAAATAAACTTACTGTTAAACCTCACATTACGGTACTATAGAAGGCAATTGTTAGAAAAAGCACCAAAAAAAACAATAAATACACCAAATGAAGCATTATTAATGATGGTCTAATAATTATCACTGTACTTTATTTTCTTTCAATAGTTAACATGCTGTTGTTCATAGAAGTAGTTTTGCCAGAGATTGGAACACAAAACTAAACTACAACCTCAGAACTAGGTAACATGCTGTTGCTATTCCTGTGTTTATATTTGTTGTAAATCTCCTTTATCTGTTGAACAGTTAACAGTCAAATATGGCTGTGATTGGCTGTGATTGACTAAGTAAACATAAAATACTGTTAAAACTACTACAAATCGATTCCAAACACCAAAACTCTAAATACCAACAATTACAACAAATTCTCTGAAATCATGACTAAAGCCAGGAAAGTGAAAACCACAGATTTTTATTTTGGGAAGACTGTTAATGTCATAAATATATATTTGTTTTCTTCGGTGCAGAGACTCGATGCATTGAATAACTGTCGCAGTAGACTACGACTTGAATCTTGATAATTTACGCCACCTGAATCAATTTTAGTTGATTGTCTGGCCGCTTTCATTTCGGATAATTGGGCAGCAAGATTTTGTGTTTTTTTGGTAGGTTGTATTTTAACAAATATTTTTATTTTTCTTTATAATGCACTATTTACTTGGTTATATTGTATTCAATGATGTCAGGGTGTATATGCATGGTAAAATTCAAAAATAATTATATTTATTAAATAAATTTGTAATATTTAAATTATTAAATTTTAGTAATTTCTTATACATATATACCATCCAACATTACCCATATATATATAGATATAATTCAACATTACCTTGATAAATATAAGCATTCTATGTAATCCAACTACTTGTATATCTATTATAAAATGTTCCACTTTATTTTTTTCCCTTTAATATTATTATTTGTTTGCTTAATTCTATTTATTTTGTATATTGGATATTGTGCAACATGGTTTTATTGTTTTTCTTAAGGATTTAGCTTTAGCTTTATGTCTGGGAATAATCCATAAGAGGGTTAAGCTTTTGCTTCCATCAAATGCTTTTAGATAGTCGTTAATCTATACATACTTCAATTTAACTTTATATAAAATTTTATATTATAAAAATTTAATTTTATATAAAATTTTATATAATTTTTTTATAATATATGTTTGTTTGTTTTTTTGTTTGGTTGTTGTTATTGTTTTTGTTTTGTTTGTTTTTGTTTTTGATTTTGTTTTTTATTTTTTATTTTTTTTTGTTTTTTCAGGGAAGTAGAGCAAATAGTGATAGGGTGTTTTGTTAAGGCGTGGTGTAAAAGTTAATGGTTTAAAACTCCATGGGAAAAATTAACCATGTTAAGTGTGGCCCAAGACAGGTGTGATCCCTGGATGATTTTAATGGCTTAGATGCTTTTGGGTTGGGACTACTTAAATGACAAATCCAAAACTCCATGGGAAAAAATCCAACCATGCTAAGTGTGGCCCAAACAGGTGTGATCCCTGAGTGATTTTGATGATTTAGATGTCCTTGATTTGAGACTACTTAAATGAAAAATTAGACATGTCTATGATCCGTGAGTGATTTTGATGATTTAGATGCCCTTGAATTGAGACTACTTAAATGAAATATTAGACATGTCAATGATCTCAGAACTCACATTATCTAACAAAAAAAATAAAATTATATATATAAACACACAATTTTACTTAAAAATAATATTTATAAGAAATTTTCATTTTTCTAAATTAATTAAATAATTTTTAACCGAAATAAATTTATAAAATATTATTTTCATATATATATATATATATATATATATATACCAACTTCCATTTGATATAAGAGTATAGGTTATGAGAAAAAGCCATAAAAAAATGGTGTTGTATCTATAAGCCCTTATCCTTAAAAATAGACACTAACTAGTGTTCTAATTTTTCAAATTTGTGAGCAATAATTATATTACATATTTTAAAAACTTAAAATAGGTAAAATATTTAAAATATTTCAAAAAAAATTCATATGGTTAAATTATGCATGAGATGTGATAAAAGAAAATGTCAAAAATATTAAGTTGTTTTTTATCACAATATTCATTCTAGTAATACAAATTTATAGTATATGGATATAACCACCTCATATAAGGAAAAATAGGATTCAATGCATACTTCGAATAAACACTATATATCCTATAATGTGTCATACAAAAAGGTGGTGTAGGTCTTCATGCTTGTATAGGGAGTCACAATGCTAATAATCCCCTCCTCAATCATAAAGTTTTAATAATTATACTAGGACAAAAGTAAGAACTACTGCATAAATTAGTATGATCTCAAGTCTTCAATTTGAAGCTCCTAGGTTGAGCCTCAATGAAGATCTATCTAGAAAACTATTGAATCTAGATGTTGAAAACTCATAAAATATGGAAAACCTCACTATGTACGCATGTGAACCAAAATGCCGCTTTTCACTCATTTGAACTCCAATATTTTATGGTAGCTAACCATGAAAAGTGAAGAATCATTTCCAACCCAGGGACATCCATATACATGTTTGAGAACTCGATCAAATGGCAAGCAATACTACGATAGATCTAGTTGTCCTATGCTAGTTCAAATGATCATCTAGGTCGACAAATTTCCATAAACATTAGTAGAAATTTTGAAGTCTAAAATGAGTTTCCGAAGGAAAATCATAAAATAATAGTTAAATTAATAAAAGAAGAGAATTTTCAAAGAAACAAAAAGCTGACTTTATTTTTAGTAGTATTTTTGACTTATCTCCTTATAGGTTTTCTCAAGTTTCAAGTGTATGCATTATATGGATGTGAAATAAAAAAACCACATCCAATGAGTACCCATTATGCATACTTTTGATAGACCCACAATGAGATAAACTAGAAATACATTATTTTTTTCATGTATTTCTAGTTTATCTCATTGTGGATCTATAAGAAGTATGCAAAGTGGGTACTCATTGGAAGCATGTATTTCTAGTTTATCTCACTATGGGTCTATCAAAAGTATGCGGTATGAGTACTCATTGAATGTGAGCTTTGATTTTGCGTCGACTGAATGCCAACATGCAACTCATAAACCTATAACAAGATACATTGAAAATATAATTAAACAAAATAGTTTTTGTTTCTTCCTCTTCAAAAATATTTACCCTTTTGGTTAAATTCATCATTCTAAATCCTATAATTTAATGTTGATTTTTATAGTACAATTTTTGTTTTTAAGCACGTTTTTTACTTCAAAATTCTCTTGATGATTGTTCTAAAAATATGACACACAAACATTGTCAATCAATATCTTGCATCATCTATTTGTAAGATATTAAACTATCTACCAAATAACCATGGAGTAGTAAACTAGGTGTCCAAATAGAGTTGTTGAAATCATGAATCAATCATGTTGAGATAAAATCAATTATATCATTGCATGTTACATAAAAATACAATAAATGGAAAGAATTTCAAATTTGGTGTTTTGTTTGTCTAAATCTATTATCTACAATTAATTGAAGTAGGATACATTTATTATCTACAATCATTTAAGTCTATTATTTCTCTTTTTCCACATGTTTATCAATTAAAATGTGAGACATTAGGGGTTCTCTTATGGGTTACCCTTAACCAATTCATCATTGTAGCTAGTGGTTTTGATTGAAAACTAGTCATTTTCACTTCATTCAGTGACTCTTTTTTTTCACTAACCATTTCACTCATCAATGTACCCCCTCTAAAGCTATAATATAGTACCATTTGGAGTCACCACTCAATTTTCAAGAAAACATTTAGAAATGGATCATAGTCATGCCCAAAATCATCATTGGTAACCATTGATTTAAAACATTCAAAGCCATATGTTTTTGCAACTTCATCATTTAACTATATCATTACATGTGTTTGAACTCGACAATAAAAACTACATAAAATCATGGCTACTAGATGCCATCGCCAAGAACAAATCTAGACATAGTGAAGTTTTTATTTCTTAACATTCTTCTTTCAACATTTGTTTGTATGATGATATGTCTTCCCACAATGAAGACAACGATGGAGATCAAAGCATTTTGTCTCCACATATCCAACTCAATGACAATGTTGACATTTTTAAAGCTTTTTGCATTAACACTTTTCATAGAGTTGGTAAAAAAACTGACACATAAAATGAATTGATTTGGGACAGTTAAAAATGTGAAATTTGATGTATATATTATATCTTAAGTCCAATTTATTAATGTTCAATTTTTATTCTTCCCCAACTCTTACCATGCTTGGGGAAAGATTATTACTTTCTTTTTTGTTTTATTTTATACATTCATGAATGTTTTCTTTTGTAATGTCAAATGAAACATATCACTTGGTATATTTTCGCTTAAATTGTTTTTGGTATAACTATGCTTTATCTTATAATTCAACATCAACTATTTGACTTGCGTTGAAAAATATTGATCTCATATAAATGATTGTTCTTTATAAGAACTGATTTGGAATTCCTATCTTTCCCTTGACTTTTTAGTGTCCTTAGCTTATCATTCAAGAGTTGGAATTGCATTCATAGCAAGTTGGATTTTGTTTTTGTGACATGAAAATGAGTAAAGAAAATTTTCAATATATTATTCATTGTTGTGATTGAAGTGTTTTTTATTATTTCATGCAATGTTTCCAATAAAGAAAACAATTACATGATTCAATAAAGTCTTCAACCTATATCATAATAACACCTATATTCATGATATATTAAAAAATATCCTTGATTTCATTATATATTTATAAATATATTAATAAATACTTTTATTTAACCCCTTCCATATATGTTTGCAATGATTAAAAAAAATATTATTTTTACTGGACACATTTTCTTATACCCCTAATAATATAAACATCTTGATAGTCTACATCACCTCTCCCCAACCCAAAATTCCTACAATATATTTAATTTGTTTCACAATTAAGTCGCTCTCTTTATAAATTGAAGAGGAAGTTAAGAAATAGAAATTAATTATGAACATGACTTGAGTCCAAATACATACTAATTAAGACTTTAGATTACATCTACGGAAAACTAGAGGGAAAAAAATGACTTTGTAACATACTCCATAGTGCATGTGGTTAGGCCAAACTAAAGATATCTTATGCTTGTGGAGGATTACTATGTTCATTGTTTACGTATTTCGAGTTTCCTGCATATTTTTAATCCATGTATGTTGACTTTCCTACATTTTCTCGATGCCATATCCTTACTTACCATCGAAGAAGGAATGTGAAAATGATGATTTTGAAAGTTTGTGTTCATAGGCAATAAGATTTGGAGTTCAAAAAAATAAATTTCATGTATTGTGTGTTTTTTTTGGTCGAGGTATGTATTTGAACTGTTTTACAAAGTTTAATAAAAAATTAATAATATAAAATATATATAATTAAAAAATTTCAAAAAATACTATTATTTTTATTTATTAGTCTTTTTCAATATTCTTATTTTTCAATTTATTTAGACAATTGGAAAAAAATTTAGGCTAACAGGTATTTCCAAAATACAATTGAAATAGTATTTTGCCAACTTTGAAAAATAATAAAAAGTATAATTTTGCATTATAAAAATATTTTTTATTAATGAAAAAGGCATTTTTTTTAATATGAAAAACTTAGTTCTCTGTGTAGATCACGCTTCTCTCTCTCTCTCTCTCTCTCTCTCTCTCTCTATATATATATATATATATATAACGCATTTTAGACTGAGTTATGTTACACTAACACACATACTTCTTAAGATGTGTGAAAATTTGCAAAGACAAGAGTTTCATTTAATGGAAAATTAACAGATTATATGACACTAAATTTTTTTGCAAAAAATATCATTAGGACAACAACATAATTCTCCACAAATTTGTATTTTTACTCCGAATCAAAACTCACAATGCTTATACAAATTTTGAGGGCTTCAATTCCATAAAAGAAAAAATTTGAAAATTTGAAATTTTATCCCCACATTTAGCCCAAAAGCATCTTCATGCATTCACTATATTTCAAATCATTTTTTATAATCAGTCTAGATCCATCTTAACTCTGAATCTACCAACCATGGAATACTTGGTAAATCCAGAATTAAGATGGATCTAGAGTGAATATAATTATTAATTTATATTTTATTTTACCTTCAAGTAATTTGACCTTATTAACATTTCTATCATACTAAATTAGAAAGTATCTCTTAACACAAAAATAAGTTATTTTAAAATTAAAATTAAATTAAAAATAATAATTTAATTTTAGTCCAAAATATTTCTCATTAAAAAATTAATAATGATTTAACATTAAAATTAAATTAAATATATTAATTAATTAAGTATTCACAGTAATGATAATGGTTGTCTTTTAGAAACCTTTAGATTAGCTTAAATTTTAGGGCCTCAATAAAAAAGAGCGAACAAAAAACCAAGAAATTAAAACTACAATGTTATTTAATGAGAATTGTAATTAGATGTGAATTTAGATTCATATTAAAGCATTTTAATTTAGTTAGTTTGTTTATAAAAAAAAATTATGATGGAATATATCACTATAAACATATCTAATATTAATGCGTAAAGAGCTTATAAAAAGAAATGAGATTGTAAGATACTATGATAAGATTATCGAAGAATTCGATAAGGCATGATTTATGTTTCATTAGTACAAGGGTTTGATTCGACAACAATGAGTTTTGAGGAAGTTATTTATTCGATGATTTTTTTAGGTTAAGTATATTTAATTATGAATTTTTGAATTCAATACGGCATGATTTATGTTTCATTAGTACAAGGGTTTGATTCGATAACAATGAGTTTTGAGGAAGTTATTATTTCGATGATCTTTTTAGGTTAAGTATATTTAATTATGAATTTTTGACAACACTCAAATTTATTTAGGTAGATTTTTTGTTTTCAAAATTTTAGTAAGTATTGCTTTTTATGAATTATTTAATTATAATTTTTTTAATTTTTTAATATATGAAAAAATATTTTTGAGATTACCCACATTGATAAAATTATTAATGTATGACTATGTTTCATGAGTCAAATTTCTCATAATATTAAATAATTTATATAATATTTATTCCATCAAGTGATACTCATAAGAATAAAAAAATAAAATTAAAACTAACCAATTATATTCCATAATAACAATAACATCTTCAAAATTTTACTAATAACTAAAAAATTCCCAAGAAATAACTATCCCAAATTCTATTAACTCAAACATACTTAACTATAAAGTTTTTCCAAAAGTGTAGATACCATAACTTGCCACCTTGTTTATAAAACCTTAATAAGTTCATAATTTATAATTTATTTATTTAAATCTCCTTTAATTTAAAAGACACTGGGGCTTTCAATTTAGTTCTTACCATTGTGATGATGATTTTTTTCTTTAAATTTACAATTAATTACAAACTAATAAAATATATATTTTTTAAAATTTTATAAAAAATTATAAATTTTATTTCCAATTTTAAATTTTATCATTATATATACTTACAAATGTTGCAAAGTTTTATTCATTGATAATATCTCTTTTTTCAACCTCTTTTATTTTATTAGAAATTCTAATAATGAAAAATTTATTCATTGATAATATCTCTTTTTTCAACCTCTTTTATTTTATTAGAAATTCTAATAATGAAAAGACATTTAAAAAAAAAAAAAAATTGTGACTATCTTTAAAAAAAACTAATAAAATGTAATGTGTGGAAAAGATGTGTACTTAGATGAATGGAAACATAATATAAAAGTGGGGTTGTGTTAGAGGTTAATGACATTTCAGCCCTATAGTCTAGTAGTAAATTATTAATCAAATATAACAATTTATAAAACTAAATTATTAATCAAATATAACTATTTATTTTTTATACGATTATAATTTATTATATATTTATAATTATTATTATTTTAAATATTATTAATAATTGAATATTTTGTGATTCATATTATTGGGAGAAATAGTTTCAACAAGAGTAAGATTGTATTGTATTTTAAAATGATTTTACCAAAAAGATTTCTCAAACTTAAATATTTATTCATTATATAAAATTATAACATTATTATTTGATTCTATAGTAACGATTATGGTTGTTAGCTATAATTTTATATAATTAATTAATTTATGTTATAAATGTAATATTGTGTAAAATTTTAATGTTAATTATAGCTGGCTAATTATTCATGATTGTTAATATTTTTATTCTACAATATTGTTCATAATTCATTATTTATAGTGAAAATTTATATAAAAATTAATTAATTTAGATTGATTTTTATATTTAATTAATATAAAAATACTAGCAATACAATAATTTGAATAAAAGATGTCATATAATATGTATAAATTCAATAAAAAAGGTAATTAATTAAGTTTAACAAATTTCATTTTAATATTGATTTTAAACAAGCATATGTTTTAACAAAAACTATGAAACAAACATTGAATCATATATGCATACTAAAGTCAAACTAGATTAATAAACCATATGCATTATAAGAAATAGGCAAAAATAATATTTTTATATTTCAAATGTAATTTTATATAAACATTTATTAATCACTCTTGTTCTCATTAATATTAGTGCTATGGACTTCAATCCTAATAAGGATAAAAAGACTAAGTATGGTTGTAGTTTTAGTGATAAATGTGTTGATAAAAACACCATCATCAGTACCATTGACCTTAGTAGTAGCACTTATCACATCAACATCATCACAAGGAGAAGAAGCATCATCATGAGCATAAGCATCTAAGACAAGGAGTAACAACAAGCGTAGGAGTAGCGTAATAAGCATCAAGATCCATAACAACAACGATATGACAATAATAGGAATCAATAGGAGCACCAAAAACATGATCATGAGCATGTCTCAACATTTGATGCTTATCATAGGAGTTAATCAATGCATCAAGGACCATAAATATATGATACAATAGCCATACTAATTCTTAGGGAATGTTCTTAAGGATATGTTGATGCTATCGATGTCCTATGACATATTTGTTTCTAATTTGTGTGGTTCCAAAGCCAATAAAAAATTACAAATATCATAAAAAATCTAAAATTTGAATATCAATAGCCCCAATCAGTTGCACTAAGGTATATGCTAGTGCATTGATGCAAAATTATCAACATGGACAATGCTGACATCCTCTTATGTAGAGACATACCATCCCCAATTAATCTTACATCTACAAAGTTTTTGATGATCACTTATATGATTATTTATAATATTATGATAATAACATCCACATTAAATATGATAAAAAAACATTTTGTCTCAAATAAAACTAACATGAGTATATTACCCCTCTTATATATGGGTTCATCTATGGGATATGTGTGATTCTCCTATCTATTAGTATATTCCTACATAAGGATACTATAGAAGGTGTACAATAAGATCATCCTAACAACCCAACATATCAAATGCTACATACTCCATTACCCAACTCAGTACAACCCCATCCCCTCTTTGGGAAACATCATACTCCATGCATGCATATGTGGGGTGGTGAATGGATATCCAACAAGGTGGTTGAATGTAAGTTGAATTGTTGTGAACATCTTGAAAGGAAACAAAAGTATTTGATGCATATTAGGAGACTAATCTCCCCCTAGTCCTATAGTAAAGAGAAAAATCTAGATCATGATAAAAGTCCCTTAGTAAAATATTTGACTACTTGTAAAGTCTTATATGCTCAATAATCCTGCCCACATAATGTAGAGTGAAATTGTGGCACTTCCTATTATTATTGTTGTTAGTAAATGCACTAAGGATAAGGAAAACAACTCATACATCCTCACATCAAAATTAAATAATGCATAGTTTCACTAGCAACTAGGAAGTCACTCACCATAGCTACTTTGACACTATCGTGCTTCATCTTGTCTGTGAGGAACCCCCTATAACATATTGGGGAACAAAGGAGGAACTATTACCGTCCTAGATCATATAACAACGAAATAAACATATGCCTATGTGTAGCTATACGACATGTATGAATCAGCCCCAAATAGTTAATATCCCTAATTTCAACAATGAATCAATCGAATAAAAAATCATTGTTCCCTTTAATGTTTGTAGTCTCCTCATAATGTTGAGAAATTCAACATATTTTAAGATAAAGCATGTAGGCTATGCATTCCTATGAAGGCCTATATTTCATCTCCTCTCATGGGCCTACCAAGGCCACACCATTAAATAATTTATGTATAATGCCTATGCCTAGTTCACATAAGAACTTTAGAAAATATAAATATAAGATCAAATTGTTTGTTAAAAAATTGGGATACAATGCATTTAACATGTAATTTCAAATTTAGTGTTTTGCTTAATTAGATTAGATCACTGCATTTATAGTAATTTACCCCAGGTTGGGTGTGCCGTAATGTTTTATATTCATCCCAACTTGTCAATGCGTCATAGCTTATTTGTGTGATAGAAAGGCCAAACCCTTTGCATATATTGGCGGTTTTATCATTGCGAATGTGATAAATACACTCATTTTTTGCCCTTCCGAAGACCATAGAAAAGATAGAGTGTTTTCTATGGTTCTCAGAGGCTATTGTATAGTTGTGTAATAGAGAGCTAGATTTTGATATTTGTGAGGACCTAACTTGGGGTCCTCTAATCAAAACTAATTTAACCAAAAGTTTACTAAAATTTCACGGAATGATTTATTTGCAACCAAATAATTCAATTAAATTTATTTGAAAGGGAAATATATATAATACATGATTTATTAAATAAAAATTTTGATTTACAACCATTCACATGAACTAAATCACAACAAAATACATACCAGGTTTTGATACAATAGCTCAGTTATGGCACTCCTGATGGAGTCGCCTAATTGAATTTGCCACCTTGCTAACTAGGAATGTCTATCCAACTTCCTAACCTAGGGAACCTCCATAAGTTCCATAAGCCTTCGATCCCAAGTCCAACAATAGGTGTAGTGTGTCTAGAAAAATAAGTCCAACTACAACCAATCTCTTGAGTTCCCCTTCCTTTCAGTCTCTCCTCCACCCTCTCCCTTCAAAATAAAAAGCCAAAAAAAGGACAAATTATTTGCCCCCTTCTCCTCTCGTCCTCCTTCCTCTTATGCGTCCCCCACTCACCCACTTCAACCACCTACCATTAAGGCCATGAATGCCCCCCATCTCTTTATATTTAATGACTTTCACTTCCCCTTCTAGATGCCTTGCACTGAAATAACTTTGAGGAGACATCTTGTCAAATTGAGGGAAATGAAATAATAATTAAAATAATAAATAATAATATTTAATCTTGAAATAAATTTGAGGAGACAACTTGATAGGTTGAGGGGTGGTAAACAATAAGATAATAATATCTAAGTCATATCAGTGAATGTTACATATTCAAAGGAATCTAATTAATTTAATATTATTAATCATATTCAAATATAACTTAATAATTATAAGCCAAGATTTTAATATTAATTAAACACTAATAAAGATTAACCATTAGTCAAATTTAACCATTTATTTAGTCATTTAACATTTTAAGTTTTAGAATACTAACATATTTGTGCGAGGTGTGAGTAAGCACCTAGCATATGCATACATCATACATATACTAATAATACTTATTGGAATCAAATACAAAAGTCAACCATTCAACAAGTGGGCTAATAAAACAATGTAAGATATTAAGATAGGGTAGCGGCATACAAGATTGAGGACTTTGATGTAATTTTTGTCATTTTGCATCATAATTGAAGAGGCCCCTCCATTGGAAGCAGACTTGAAGATGTAGCCCACATTGGTGAACTCCATTATCAATCTCGTTGTGCTATTTTAATTTCCTTGCAGTTATTTCTTTTTGTTCATGGTCCTTTCAATGTTTTTTAATCAAGTTTTGCATTTCACATTCTGTTTAACAAGACAAATCACATGTTCATAAATAAAATATCATGATCATCATATCACCATAATAAGCACATTAATCACACACGGTTATATAATACAAAAATCAAATCAAGTTAAACATAAATTACATCTCACACAGTGAACTCCACTGCTCATCATGAGGGAGTGCCGTATCAAGATATCCCCAATAATCCATCTTGGAATATGGATAATGGAGAACCTCTACTAGTGAGTTCCGCTGGAGCTCCAAGAACTTTGGAGTAAAAATAGTCCCCATGTAAATTGGCACAAAAACCTCACCCAACATGTATTTTGGGCTCTCATAAGCCCCTAAAATAGATATCTAGGCAAGTCCGTAGGGAGACTACTCACTCATAAATAAACACCACAATATGGACCTAAATTTAAAATCCCCTCCATCGTGGACAAAGCACTCTATCAATTAGAAATGCTATGGTTTCCTTCATTAAAAATTCGCATGCAAAAAAATGACCACATACCACCTACTCAACAAATGACATGCAACTCTTAATGATATAATGACTCCTCCTGGAGTCATAAATCCATGCTACTATGGTAGCCACTACTCAAGCCAAAAATTCATCAATGGTTAGGATATATAATGAGCCTTGCTCAAAACCCTTTGGTATTCTAAAATGCTAAGCAACTAGCTAATCTACTAAATTATATATGTCTAACCTCGGATCAAGAATGATCTTCTACCCTCCAATTCAAATCCTTATCAAATAATAAATATTAGATAGGATGCCCAATGATTCTAGATGTCCTTGTAATACACATCTACCTTCATGCAACCTCCACATTTGCACAATCTTAATTAATAAGTTCTCGTTCAGGCAAAATGCAGGTCACTTGAAGTTCTTAAGCAACCCAAAATGTGATAGCGTATGACACACACGAGGATTTACACACACCAATGGCACACATGGGGTGCTTGGGAGGCACTTTTATGGAGGCTAGTTTATTGAGAGATGAACATTATGGTATGTGTAATATGAACAAAGAGAATTAAAAAAAAAAAAAAAAAAACTAATAACTCAAGGACCAAAGCAGTATAGGTACATAAATCAATGGTGATCAATATACATAAGTCTACCAAAGCAATGTGCAAATGAGTATGGATATGTTGATAAAGTGGGGCTCACACCTCAAAGAGCTTTGACTTCCTATCTATGGAAATAGAAGGCATGGGAGGTTTGGTGGGAACTTCTTACGAAGATGTTGGCAAACTGGAAAGTGTTCAACGTCATGGTAAGCCACAGCATCTATCATTCCATCGCTAGGAAACTCTTAGATATTAAAAGAAATATAATAATAAATAGTATGCAATCAAATTCAAGATATGCACACAGTGATTCAGGTTACAATTCTAAATGGAGAAGCTATTAACAAGCCGGCTGAAACTCGCAACTGAAAATTTATGAAAATTGAAAAAAATGTGTCAATCACCAGCTGAGCACAAATGAAAACGAAGATGAACAAAAAACTCAATGAAAATGAAAGAAACTAGTACTACTGACGTTCTACTGATCATTTTTTCCATTTTTAAAATATCTAACGGCCAATGAAAACTTTGAAACGTTGCAAATGATCGATAAAAAAAAATGAAATCGAAAATTTCAATTGTAAGTTGTTTTTCAGAACTTCTAATGAATGGTTAAATTCTAATGAGTCGCAGTAGTTATTTAGATAAGGGTAAGTTACAATCTACTTAGCTGCCGAATCTAATTTTAATTAACATTTCTCGGTGGATTAGTTGGAAATGAGATTTTTACATGCACGTAATAGAAAGATTGGAACTCTCACGATATTATTTAGTTGGACACCATTGATATATAATTAGTTGGAAATGAAATTTACACTATTGAAATACAGTTGGTTGGAAATGAAATTTTAAAGAACATTGAGAAAATTTGCAGTATTATTATTATCTATTTCTCTATTGGCATATATTTAATAAATATTTTTTGTATTACAGAGCTAGACTAGTTGAGTCGAAAGGTTCATTTTACAGCCAGTATGACGTGTAAGCCTGTACCCGTCATCAAAATTGAAATTTTGCTCATGTAGGTCAAAATAAATTTTTAATTTTTTTTTAAAGAAAATATTAAATAACTATACAAAGCATTTAAATAATGTCCACTCATAAAAAAAATTTGCAAATGAAGAAATTGAATCCCTCAAGGCTCATGCTAGATCCGTATTTAAAATAAATCTATGCTAATAAAATATTAAAATTTCTTCTTATAAAAATAACTACCTTAAATATAACAACACAAAAATATTGAGTTTCATACCTACATACATAAAACATAAAACTACATATACTTAAAACAAATAATAAATAATTGTGAATCATCAGATTTCCACTTCACAATGAAAGATAAATTTAAAATTCCATGCCTACGCACCACAAGACACCTTTTACTATTACTATTTTTGTGTTTCATGCATACATAAAAGAGATAAAACCACATATACTGAAAACAAATAATTGTCAATTATCAAATTTCCACTTCACCATGAAAGATAAATTTAAAATTTCATGCCTAAGCACCACAAGACAACTATTACTATTACTAGAATCACTGGTTTTACAACCAATCAATCAATCTACCACGTCCAAAAACATGTTAGGCAGGCACGGACTGGCTAGCAGGTTGCAATTATTTCACTCCAAACAGGTTTAGCGCACATATGGCACTCAGATTTAGCGGACATAGGGCGGAGGCGGAGGTGGAGGTGGCGGTGGGGGGTGAGGAGGGGGAGACTTGTAATGGGTGGGGATGTTAGCTACCGGCGGAGGCGGCGTCAGCGGTTTTCTCCTCAGACTTATTTTCACAGATCTATGCTGGTACCCATAATTCTTCGTCATATGCTCTAAATCTCTCATATTTCTGCCCTGCAAACGCCACGGATCCGCCTCTCCCATACCAATTTGGACCTCGTTTCCTGCAACCACAAAGTTCAGGAGAGAATAGAAAATCATAAAAAGGCTAAACAGCAGTCATTTTTTTCGTAATTTAATTGAGATAGAGATGGATCTTACCATCGTTGGAGTGGCCATGGGAGGCAATGGTTAGAGAAAGCAGCAGAAAGAGCAATACGTACACCGAGTGAAGCATTATGAATGATGGTTTAATAATTATTACACTGCGCTTCATCTTCTCCCCACAGGAAACATGCTGGTGCTACTCCTATGTTTATATATAGGGAATCAAGGCACCGTGGTTGCAGTCAATGCGATAGCAGAACACGGCAATTCCCATTGCCAAGTCAAACGATATTTCTTGACCAGCTAACACATGCGCGTGCGTGCGTCCCCTCCATCCGTTGACCATCTAACAGTCAAAGACAGCTATATATTTGACCAAGTGAACTTTGAGGATTACAACGGCTGTGTTTGACCAAACTGTGGGGGCAAGCAATACCTGGTGGTTTAGTGCTTCACAGTCCTCGTCACTAGTCATATATATATATATATATATATATTTATTTTTTTTATTTTAGTGTAAGAGCATTTATAAGTTGTGTTTTTTTGTGTGGGTTTTTGTCGCGGCTTTTTATTTTTCTTTTTTCAGTGTTGGAGGCAAAATTCATTTAAGAAAGAAAGTTGGTTTCCTTAAACTTATTTAAATTAATATCAATTAATATTTTGCTTCTTGTAAAATTAGAAAAAATCTATGTTGTTGGTAAAAATAGAATGAGTGTTATTTAATTGTTATATAAGGATAGATTTAGTCTAAATTAAAAATTTGTTAGATTATTTAGTAAAAGAGTAGATTGAATATGTTGAGTTGGGTATTAGAATTCTATGTAATAGATTTGTCCATCTATTCAAAAGAGGTTAGAGGAGAAGTTATGTGTTTTTTAGTGTATGTGTAAAAGGAGGAAGACTCTGTGTAACACCAGCCTAGATCCATTTTAACTCCCGATCTATCAAATGTCAAGAGGGATCACGTCTCTTTTCACTCTAAAAGATATTTACATCTGGAGATATTTGATATCTCTTTGCACTTGGTAGATTCGGAGTTACAATGAATCTAGGCTAGTTTGATTATTAATTAGAATTGTAATTAATAGTTTAATTTTTTAATTTTTTAAATTTCTTTTACTTCTATTTTGTGTAATTTGGCCAAGTCAAAATGTTTACATAATATAACAATATAGGATATTATAACACCTCTTCCAAACTTAGTTGGAGAGCCCATTTCAACTTGGGTGGGCAATTTATGTTTTCTGCTAACCATGGATCCTGCAAGCTAAGATAACCAAGCATTGGTAGGCCTTCTTGACGGACTTTGTCTTGTATAAATGGGTGGGTGTCTATTGAAACTTCTATGGGTCTTTCACCCAACCTTTGACAATGTCTCTTGTGTTCACAGAATTGTTGGTAGCATAGAAGAATGATTCCATGAGCTTCATTGATTCGTAAATTGTTGTGGATATTCCACTAAACAGTTCGTCACAACAGATCTGACAATATTATATTAAAAATATGAGATTCTACACTATTACAATTTTATTTAGTTTTTAGATATGTAAAATTAACTGTAATTTGTGCATGAATGTAAAATTAAATCAAGCAGAAAAGTAGAGAATGACAAAATAAGCTCTCACACACATAATACACAAGATATGTTCTCTAGGAAACCTTTTCGGGAGAAAACTCAGCTGGAAAGTGAGGTTGCTTCACTCTCTTTCTCTGTTTTGGAAATATGGCTGCAGATACAAAGAAATAATGTTTGTGGCTTGTGGGTTGCTACAATGCACAGATCTTCTCTGTGTGCTCTACCTCCTATCTCTCCTAGTTATCTTTGCTCAACTATGGAACAAAGTGCTCTCGAAAGAATGGAATGTCTCTTCCTCCTGATGGCCTGGTTATAACACAGCCTAGTAGCCTACTAGTGGTTAATTTTGACAACATCAACTCTTAACTAGAGTTACAAAATAGAATCTTCTAGAGTCTTTTACATCACAAACACGTGGCTAGTCCCTTCTCAATGAATAATGGGCGATGACGCAACATCCTCATGAACCATAGGTGTGAAAATAGGAAGGTCAACTTCTAAGTGGCATAACTTTTGCATTCAGACTTTGATTGACGTGATTCTTGCGTCGTTGGAAATATTTTTTTGTGAATAATAGCATGAACGGTGTTGCACTTATGGGGCAAAGTTTTCCCCCCAAAAAAACTTCATTTGATGCCTCAAAACACCCCTGGAAGGTTTTAGACCCCGTTTCACAAAACTGGGTCCTGCTAGTAAAAACGGTCTTGTGAGCTGATTCCTCCACTTTTTCCACTCCAAACGCATCGAGATGAATTTAAAACAATATAATGATCCAATTCAAATCATTCACTGGCTCAGGAAAGTGATACATGCGTTGATAATATTCTTCCCGAAAGATATCAAGCTTTTTTCCACTAAAACTGCTCAATGTCATAGTCTTCTCATCAATGTGTGAGACTATCCAATTGATGACATTTGCACATGGGAAGGCTAGATATCTATATGCAACCTTGTAGTCCTAACTATTGGATACTGAGATAAACCTATCGGTCCTCTAGATCGGCCTCAAGCCTCTTTGCTGAAAGATCTTCATTAACTTGCTGCCATGTTAGTGTTGACCAATTTTCTATAAACAAGTGAGTGTCTGCATACAATGGAAATTCTATTGATGTTTGCTCAATTGCTTCCCCAGTACTTCTTTCAGTGATCTCTTTTGAAGCAGCTCCCTTTGGTGCCATGGTAACAATGATTGTTGGGAGAAAATGCTTCACAAGTGTGGTACTTCTGGGACAAAAAGGACACTCATGGAAAGAAAACATTAGCTTCATCAAATCTACCTTCAAAGCATGATGAATAAGAAGGTTGGGAATTCGGGTTCTTTGCTGTCATAACATGGGTTTTACTAGGTGTGATAGTGTTTTCATCCTAGCCTTACCCTTTCCAGATAGCCATGGTGTGATGGGGTTCTCACATTTTGGTTGAGATGGATTTGAAGCTAAGTGAGGTGGATATCTAAAAGAAAGAATGCATGGCCTAGTGATCCAGGAAATGGACTATGGATTGCGGTAAAGCCACTAGCCTAGTGACCCCTGAACCAGAGTGTGGGTTCCAGTAAAGCTAGGTATTGTGTGCCTCGGTAAAGCCTAGAGGTGGTTGTCGTTGGTTAGCCCTAGGAATCCTTCTCGGTGAATGGTGGGACATAGGGTAAATCCTAGAGGGTGGAGTCTCGGTTTAAGGCCTAGCGATCCGATGTGGATTGCGGTAAAACCTGAGAGACTAGGATAAGAAAATTCCTCACCGTGTAGGTGGAGAAATCCGGTGGCATCCATGCTTATTTTGGCCTAATGATCTGGTGGAGATCATGGTAAAGCATGTTATTACATGTTTATTATTTTGGCCTAGTGATCTGGTGTGGATTGTGATAAATCCTGGGAGACTAGGATATATGAAAATTCCTCACAGTGTAGGTGGAGAAATCTCGTGGCATCCATGCTTCTTTTGGCCTAGTGATCTGGTGGAGATCATAGTAAAGCATATTATTACATGTTTATTTTTTTGGCCTAGCGATCCAATGTGGATTATGGTAAAGCCTGATTTCTATTGATGGGCATGAGGTGGCTTAGCCTTGAGATGCCCTGGTTGGTTATATTGGTTTGAGTCCCACATTCATGATTGGAATATGGCACTGAGGTGATTGGCTGAAGAGATATTTGGCTTAACCAATCTATGGTTGGGTGGAACGTGGTAGTCTCATACTGGGTTGGCTTTTGCATTCATTAATAAAAGGTTCTTTCCTTGGTATCTTACGTGTAAATGCACCGAATTATATGTGGATTCTATGGTTGATGTATCCTATATATTTTTGTCGTTATTATGTTGGTTATAAGCATGTATCATGGCAGTGATGATGTATGGCTCTCCTCATATTTTTATTTGTAAATGAATGAATAATGTATCTATGGAATGTTGATTTATGGTAGCATCAAATGTGCTCTAAGCCTCAAAATTTGCAAGGAGGCTAAGACACATATGTTTCGAAATACCCAGAAATCGTTTTGGGAAATTCCACCCAAAGACAATTTTATTAAAATAATTAATTATTTTTAATGGATGCCCAAGTATAAACTTATGAAATTAAAATAATTAAAGGGTATTAATAAAACTCGATGTGAATCTTCTAGAAGAAGATGAAGATCGAGTAAATATGATTTGAGCCATTGATTAGAATTTAATCTGGGTCGTTGATTACTCAACGAGAAGATTATAAGGACTTTGATGGGCATTTGGAAGGCACATTGAGTGAGATTAAGAGATTGATTTCCCAAGAGAGCAGTGCAGCAATTGCCGGAGAAGTCATCGAGGAGATTTCTTACAGTGAAGGGTAGTGATCCGGATTTAAATGGGAACGCAATAGATTACAGAGATAACCATAAATACAGAGATGCAATAGCCATAAACACATAGATGCAGCGGAAATAATGATTCATTTCATTAATGGAAAATACTGAAATATGCTTACAACCAGAAATGGAAATAAACCAGCTAGGGCGATGGTAGCTATCTCTGAGAAGAGATGTGCGGCTACATGCCTCTGAACTGTTCCGAACTGTATTACAATGAGGCTCGAAGGCCTATTTATTGTTGAGAAACAATGGAAAACCCTTCACATCTCGAAACCTAGCCCTAGAAGATGAAACGCCACATTGTGGGCCCCGTTTGGGTAAATTGGTACATCAATTTCCCGGGGTCGTAACTTTGGCATACGATCTCCGTTTGACGCGTACGATAGCTCGTTAGAAAGATCTATCCGAGTACTACCACTTTGGGAGGCAACATGGGTCCATGGACCCATGTTGTCCCAGAATCCCAAAAAAACGTCGTTTAGGGCCTCAAAACGGCTCTGGAAGTTCAGGACCCGAAAAACTGCTAAAAATAGTAAACTGTGCTACAATTTAGGAAACTGAAAAGACTGAAGGAGACAGTTGTGGGGGTCCAAATGGGTTGGTGGGTGGCCACCAACATCCACCTGGATCAGGTAGGGATGGTTTTCTAGTTAGAGAGTTTCCTATTCTGGGGATACATTGCAGAGAAGGCAGAGAGAGATCCAGAAGAGGCAAGACATTGCCATGTAGAGGTAGCGCTGAGCTTCAGAGGGAGTCTGAGATTCAGTTGGGAAGTCGAGTTACACAACCAGAAGTTGAGGTGTGAGATCGGATGGCCAAAGGAATGAAGTTATAGACAACAGAAGATCCATGGAAGAGGTGACGCAAAGCCCAAAGAGGTTGATGTAGATCTGCGTAGTCTAACACAGAGGCTGAGCAGAGCCAGCATGGGGCCAGCCATCTAGGTCCTAGATCAGTGTCGCTTCACCAGTGATAATGTGAGGTATTTCTCACTAATTTCTATGCCAGTCAAATTCTCTATATCGGATAGCTGGTAAGTCATCCAAATAGTGTATTTAGAAATTACTGCATAATAATACAAACCCTCAGTTGTTGCATCGGTTTTCCTGCATTGGGTTTTTTCGGGGACATTTGTCCAAAAACAACGGTGTCATTTTTGTGTGTGGTTATTTCTTCTTTCTCAGTTCATGTTTTTGCATATAATTTAATTAGTGAAGGCTGCAATCATATTTACTTCAATATTTATAGTGTAACATAGTAAATACCTTGCATGAATTAACAAGTAGGAGAAGTAATATCAGTTTGTTACCGTAGGGATTTGGGTCTTCAATTTTTCACATGGTACTAGATCGCGGGTGAAGCAAGAGAGTAGACCGAAAGAGCCCAGTGTTGAAGATAAGGAGAGAGATCGAAGTGCTACGTAGGCAACATATCGAATCCCCAGATGGATTACACAGTCCAGGCCAGGAGGGCAAGATTCTCAAGGAAAATCTCTCTCTTAGTGAGTTGAAAGAGAGGTAAGATTTAAAGCTCGTGATTTGTCAATGGTAGAGGGAGTAGGGCAGTAGAAAATTCAGTGCAGAGTAGTCTTCAGGTGGGACGCAATTTTCTACAACATTTGCTAGGTTAGAAAAGCATCAGAAGAAGGAAGAAGACACCTTTTGAGGGAATTTATTCCTCAATGAATTTTGAGCCAAGAAATTATATTTCTTAGTTTTTGAGCAGCAAGGAGAAGATGTACTAACTATAATAGGGAATGTGTAGGCCAGCCTAGCAGTTGCGCAGAGGAGAGAGAGATCAGTTTGACTTTTGTTGGAAGAGATGGCAACTAATGGGCTGAGAGATCAAGATCAATTGGACGGAGCATCCAACTATGTACCCGTTGATGCAGATCCACTCAAGAAGTACAAGGCTAAGATGGTGAAGGCAAAGTGACTGATCCTCAACAGAGTGCGGGATCATGTTGTATGTCACATTGCTAGAAAAGGGACGCCCAAAGAGATGTGGGATGCCTTCGCTACGTTGTATCAAGGATCTTCTGAGAAACAAAAGATGTACTTGGAGGAAAAAATGAGATCCACGAGGATGGAGAAGGGGGAACGCATTGATTCGTTCTTATCAAAGCTTTAAAAATTCCGTGATTAGTTGGTAGCTGTAGGATCTTCGCCTCAGCCTACAGAGATGGTGAGGTTGTCCCTGAATTCAATCTCAGAAGAATGTCAACTATTTGTCCAAAGTATCTTGGGCAGAGAGAAAATATCAGATTGGGAAGGGATTTGTGCCGCTCTTCAACAAGAAGAGATGAGGTGAGACTTAGTCAAGTGCAAACTTGATGAAAGCAGCAATAGTGGGATGAAGCCCAAGGAGGAGTAGGAGAATGCAGCCCTTCCATCAAAGGGGCAGCAGGAGCAATGGAGGAAGAAGAAGGATGTTTCTAAGATCAAATGTTTCTGGTGTGGTGAATTTGGTCACTATGCTATGTAGTGTCCTCTCAAGAAGAAGGACAAAGATGAGAAACATGATCTGCAGGTTGCAACCATAAGGATGGAGGAGGAGGAGTTTGCCATGATTTCCCAGATATCTCCAGAGGAGAGGTGGGGTGATCTAGTACTATAGTTCGAAAGAACTGGAGATGGGAAGGGTCCATTGAGTAGTCCACCTTGTGGATCAATACCTTTCTATGTGAGCCCATAATAGAAGTAGAAGGATGGATCAATGTGAGTTGGTGGAGAGGAATTTCAAAGTGACAATTGCAGTGGCTAGGAGCATTAGAGACTGAGCAACACAGAGTAGAGTTGGCAGCAGTGCAGTTGGCACAGTGCAGAGTCAACAGCAACACAGAGACTTCATAGGGTCAGCGCAAAGACTAGCAGCAGTTAGAACTCGAGCAACATAAGCATCACATTGAACACCTTTGGTTCAGTATTTTGGATGATTTTATGTTGCAACTAGTAGATTTGCAGTGGAGATGCAGTTGGTAGCAGCACTATGCAACATTAGCGCAGTAGTTGGTGGGTAGTGATGTAATACATCAGCAACGCAGAGGGAGATGTTACAGAGTCAGGGTGATGCTTTAACAGGTTGCATTACTAGAGCACATTCCTTGCTAAAAGGGAGTGTTGATTTCTGGTAGCAGCGAATGTTATCTAAGCCTCAAAATTTGCAGGGATGTTAGGACACATGTATTCTAGAATACCCAGAAATCCTTTTGGGAAATTCCACCCAGAGACAATTTTATTAAAATAATTAATTATTTTTAATGGATGCCTAAGTATAAACTTAGGAAATTAAAATAATTAAAGGGTATTAAGAAAACTGGGTGTGAATCTTCTAAAAGAAGATGAAGATCGAGTTAATATGATCTAAGGCATTAATTAGAATTTAATATGGGTCCTTGACTACTCAATGAGAATATTATAAGAAGGACTTCAATGGGAATTTGGAAGACACATCGAGTGAGATCATGAGATCGATTTCCCAAGAGAGAAGCACAACAGTTTCCAGAGAAGTCATCGAGGAGATTTCTTACAGTGAGGGTAAGGGATAGTTTTCCAGTTGGAGAGTTTCCTGATCTGGGGAAACATTACAGAAAAGAGAGAGAGATCCAGAAGAGGTAGTGTAGTGCCATGCAGAGGTAGCACAGAGCTTCAGAGGGAGTCCGAGATTCAGCTGGGAAGTTGAGTTCTAGAGCCAGAAGTCGGGGCGTGAGACTGGAGGGACAAAGGAACAAAGTTATAGACAATAGAAGATTCATGGAAGAGGTGACGCAGATCCCAGAGAGGCTAACGTAGAGCTAGTGTGAGGCCAACCATCCAGGTCTTGGATCAGTGTCAGTTTTCCAGTGATAGTGTGAGGTATTTCTCACTAATTTCCCTACTGGTCAGATTCTCTGTATCGGATAGCTAGTAAGGCATCCAAAGATTGTATTCAAAAACTACTGCATGATAATACAAACCTTCAGTTGTTGCACTGGTTTTCCCGCGTCAATTTTTCCTAGGTACATTTGTCCAAAAACAACGATGTCATTTGTGTGTGTGGTTATTTCTTCTTTCTTAGTTGTTGTTGTTGTTTTTTTTTTTTTTTCTCTACATATAATTTAATTAGTGAAGGATGCGGTCGTATTTACTTCGATATTTATAGTGTAACATAGTAAATAACTTGCATGAATTAACAAGTAGGAGAAGTAATATCAGTTTGTTGCAATAGGGATTTGGGTCTTAATTTGCACATGGTATCAAAGTGCAGGTGAAGCAATAGAGGAGATTGGAAGAGCCCAACATTGAAGAGAAGGAGGGAAATCGAAGTGTTGCGTAGGCAGCAAGTCGAATCCCCCAAGGGATTATGCAATCCAGGCCAGGAGGGCAAGATTCTCGAGGAAAATCTCTCTCTAAGTGAGTTAAAAAAGAGGTAAGATTTCCATTTTGTGATTTTTCAGTGGTAGAGGGAGTAGCGCAACAACATATTCAATGCAGAGAAATCGTTAGGTGGGACACAATTTTCTACAGAATTTGTTGGGTCGAAAAAGCATCAGAAGAAGGAAGAAGACACTTTTTGAGGGAATTTCTTCCCCAGTGAATTCCAAGCCAAGGAATTCTATTTCTCATTTGCTGAGAAGTGAGGAGAAGATCTACTAACTCCCACAGGGAGTGCATAGGCCAGCCTAACAGTTGTACATAGGAGAGAGGGAGCAGTTTAACTTTCGTTGGCATAGATGACAGCGAATGGGATAAGATTTCAAGATCAATTGGACAAAGCATCCAACTATGTGATCTAGAAAGCTATGATCTACTGCCTTTTAGATAAGCATGATCTCAAAACCTATTTTGATAGTGTGGTAGTTGTACCCAATGATTCGGATCTACTCAAGAAGTACAAGGCTAAGATGGCAAATTCCAAGTGGTTGATCCTCGACAGAGTGAGGGATCTCGTTGTATGTCACATTAATGGAAAAGGGACGTCCAAAGAGATGTGGGATGCCTTGGCTACGTTGTATCAAGGATATTTCAAGCAGTGGGAGATGTACTTGGAGGAGAAAATGAGATCCACAAGGATGGAGAAGGGGGAACACATTTATCCATTCCTATAGAAGCTTTAGGAAGGCTAAGATCAGTTGGAAGTTGTAGGATCTTCACCTCAGCCTACAGAGATGGTGAGGTTGGCCCTGAATTTAGTCTCAGAAGAATGGCAAGTATTTTTCCAGAGTATTTTGGGCAAAGAGAAATTATTAGATTCGGAAGGGATGTGGGCCGCTCTTCAACAGGAAGAGATGAGGTGAGACTTAGTCAAGTGCAAACTTGATGGCAAAAGTAGCAACGGGACGAAGCCCAAGGAGGAGGAGGAGAATGCAGCCCTTGCATAAAGGGGGTAACAAGAGTAGTAGAGGAAGAAGAAGGATTTTTATGAGATCAAATGTTTTCGATGTGGTGAATTTGGTCACTACGCTACGCAGTGTCCTCTCAAGAAGAAGGACAAGGACGAGAAACATAATCTACAGACTGCAACTATAAGGATCGAGGAGGAGGATTTTTCCATGATTTCCCAAATACCTCCGGGGGAGAGGTGGGGTGATCTAGTACTCTAGTTCAAAATAATTGTGGATGGGTAGGGTCCATTGAGGAGTCCACCTCATGGATCAATACCTTGCTATGGGAGCCCATATGAGAAGTAGCAGGATGGACTAGTGTCAGTTGGTGCAGAATGTTAGAGTGGTAGTTGCAATGGCTAGGAGTGCCAGAGACTAAGTAGTGCAGAGCAGAGTTAGCAGCAATGCAGTTGGCACAATGCAGAGTCAGCAGAAATGCAAAGACTTTAGAGGGTCAACGCTGGGACTAGCAGCAGTAAGAACTCCAGCAATAGATTCATCACACTGAACACCTTTGGTTCAGTATTTTGGATTTTTTTATGTTGTAACAGTAGCAAAGTTGCAGTGCAGATGTAGTTGGTAGTAGAATGCAAAGTCAACAACAACACAATGCAGCATTAGTGCAGTAATTGGTGGGCAATGATGTCAGACATCAGCAACACAGAGGGAGATGTTATAGAGTCAGGGTGATGCTCAGCAGGTTGCATTACTAAAGCGCAGTCCTCGCTAAGAGGGAGTGTTGATTTCCAGTAGCATTGAATTTGATCTAAGTCTCAAAATTTGCAGGGATGCTAGGACACATGTATTCCAGAATACCTAGAAATTGTTTTGGGAAATTCCACCCCAAGACAGTTATATTAAAATAATTATTATTTTTAATGGATGCCTAAGTATAAACTTAGGAAATTAAAATAATTAAAGGGTATTAATAAAAATGGGTGTGAATCTTCTAGAATAAGATGGAGACCGAGTCAATATGATGTGAGCCATTGATTAGAATTTAATTTGGGTCATTGATTACTAAACGAGAAAATTATAAGAAGGACTTCGATGGGCATTTGCAAAACACATCGAGTGAGATCAAGAGATCAATTTCCCAAGAGATCAGCACAATAGTTGTCGAAGAAGTCATCGAGGAGATTTATTACAGTGAGTGGCAAGGATAGTTTTCTGGTTCGAGATTTTCCTGATCCGGGGATACATTGCAGAGAAGGCGGAGAGAGATCCAGAAGAGGCAACATAGTGCCACGTAGAGGCAACGCAAAGTTTCAGAGGGATTCTGAGATTCAACTGGGAAGTCGAGTTCTAGAACCAGAATTCAGGGTGTGAGACTAGAGGGCCAGTGGAACAAATTTCTAGATAGTAGAATATCTATGGAAGAGGTGATGCAAACCCCAGAGAGGCTGACGCAGAGGCTGCACAGAGCCAGCATGGGGCTAACCATCCAAGTTTTGGATCAATGTCGATTCACAATTATTTCTCACTAATTTCTGTGTCAGTCAGATTCCCTATATCAAATAGCCAGTAAGGCATCCAAAGATTGTATTTAGAAACTACTGCATAATAATACAAACCCTTAGTTTTTGCACCGATTTTCCCGCATTAAGTTTTTCCGGGGACATTTGTCCAAAAATAACGATGTTATTTGTGTGTGTGGTTATTTCTTCTTGCTCAGTTCTTTGTTCCGGATATAATTTAATCAGTGAAGGCTGCAGTCATATTTACTTTGATATTTATAGTGTAACCCAGTAAATAACTTGCATGAATTAACAAGTAGGAGAAGTAATATCAGTTTGTTGTAGTAGGGATTTATGTCTTCAATTTTTCACATGGAAAAATGCAGCTATATAAAAATGCTTCTTAGTGATTCTTAGATAAGTATGAGATCCTTATGCTCAGATTTGTTGTTTAAACCTATAGATTACATATTTATGACATGTTTGACGAAATGCATGTCATGGCTAGTAGGGGTCCACTTTAGACCTTGTCCTTGTTTTTTCAAATGCATCATTATTATGTTGTGTAAATTCATTTCCAAATGTGTCATTGAGTTATGGACAGTGACCTGGGCTCTGGGCCTGAAAAAATGGCTCAAATATCGAAGAAGCAGACATAAGTCTGAGGAGAAAAGTCCCTAGACGCATGCGTACCCATGCTATGGGAGAATTGAGAGCCTCCTAGATGCATGCTTATCCATATCAAGGGAGAATCCAGAGGTTTAATAGTATAAAACTTCAGTTGGTCTCAGGGGCTAGTTACTTGAGTGGTTGGGTTGGCTCCTGGGATTTCTGTTGTTGATGTCGAAGGTTTATGTGGTGTGTTTCTATTGATTCTGCTTCCTTAAGGTCACCTAGGAGGTTGAATCCCATTATAGTGGCCTCTTGTCACATATTTACCCTGGTTGGCTGATTACTTGGGTAGATGTGGGATGATGATGTTACAATGTCCATTTTTTTTAATTTACCCTGGGTATTCTTGATATCCTCCAAGACTAGATGGTGCCATAAGGGAAGAGTGGGGTTTTGTAAACTCACCCCTACCGACATTATTGTTACCACCATGCTCATAGCATCAAATTCTGGGAACCTTGGGGTGATGAAAAGCCCAACTCTACCCCAAAACCATGACCCTTCATTTAGAATTTTTTCCATATCATGTTGCATGTCAAATTGTACTATGAAGAAGCCTTTGAAGCATAAGTAGAGATCACAATTTTGTGTCTCAAAAGAATATACCCACTGATATAATTCTTTAGGTTTCGGCTAGACACAATTAAACCAATATATTAATGCCTTCAATTGTAGATCAACAAAATATGATTTTACCTTTGGGGTCATTACATCCATGGCTGGTACTTTATCCATTTTCTCAACAATATAAGGTCCTGGTAGATTATTGATCAGATCAGTTGTAGCAACATTCTTCCCTTTCACTACATTCTTGAATGAGATAGATCCATTTTGGTTTCTGGAATTTGTATTAGGGTTTCTGAAGGTTGTAGCTCCACATCGCAACCTCATATTTAATATTATAGTAGAATATTTTTCCATGCCATAGTCTTTTAGTTGGAGCGCATCTTGAAGCACTTTTCTTCCATATAACAAAATTTGTCATTTTCTTGGTATCCCCATGTCACTTTGAATACATTGCTTCATTTTTTTTCACTAAATCCAAGCCCCATATCCGACAAATAAATGTTTTCTCATTTAAATTTTTGATGAATATTTGATATTTTGGTTTTTCTCTTTGTCTTTTATCCAGATTTGGAGAAGAAAGACAAAGAGGAGACCCATAAAAATGAGGATATGGAAAAAAAATATGATATTTACCAATACTGAAGGTCAAATCTACAAAGTGTTGCGATATAAAATGGTAGGATTCCATGCTCGGTCTCAACATCCATCCACAAAAATGTGTTGACACTAGATCTATGCAAAAATCTATAGGAAACGAAAAAAAAGGCTTGTATAGCTTGATTTTCCAGCTTGGAGAGTACCCTCATATCCACTTTGTCCCCCTTCACCATACCATCATCATGGTAAGAAAGGGATCTGATAACTGGAGGAAGCTAATCTAGCATCATCATGAGGATTTCCCCAATACACCACAAATATTGCATGCAATCTCAAAAACCCATCATGGTGGAACTTTCAACATGTACTAGATTTGATTGTGAATGAGAAATGTTCAACAATCCATAGTTGTAGTCCAGTTGTGGCCATTTAATAAAAATTGATCCACTACCTTCACAAAAATATTTTTCTGGACAGATCCATCGATTTCCCATGGAGATCCAATGCTTGTGTCTACGATGAAGAACCTTTGTGATCTACAAAAGCATAAATAGTCAATTATCTCCTCCATGGCTAACACGGATTAGTGCAACCCCACTCCTATATGCCCCATCACTGCTTGCAACCTGCCTAGTGACAACACTTAATGAAGCTTCACGTGGGAGAACCCTAACCCTCATGGCGGTAACCATCTGTGATTAATATTAATATTAATAACATTAATAATAATATTATTAGTAATTATAATAATGTTGCATTAAAACTTTATTCCATTAAAAATATTACATTAATTATAACATAAATATATTATGAATGTAAAAATAATATTCATTGTCAACCATGATGGTCAATCAAGATCTCTATAGTTAAAATGGTCTAACATGGTCAACCAAGGTCTTTATGGTTGAATATGGTCAATCAAGGTCTTTATGCTCAACCATTATCAACCATGGCCAACCATGGTGAATTATGGTCAACAATGATCAATCATGGTCAACCATGGTCAACCATGCACAACCATGGTCAACCATGATCAACCAAGGTCATCTAAGATAAACATGGTGAAAATGGTCAATTGAGTTCGACCAAAATCACCCATGGTTGACCATGATCATCCATGGTCAAACAAGATCAACTAAGTTAGAATGGTCAAACATGGTCAACAAGGTCAACTAGGGTAAAAATGGTCAACGAAGGTCAACTAGAGTCAACAATGATGAACTATGGTCAAACATAATGGTTAATCATGATAAAAAATGGTCAACCATGATCAACCATGGTGATCAATCAAGATCTCTATGGTTAGAATGATTGAAAACGATCAACCAAGGTTATCCAAGATCAACATGTCAAACATAGTCAACCATACCATGGTCTACCACATTCAACCATGATCAACCATGATTAACCATAATGGTTAATCAAGATCTCTATGGTTAGAATGATCAAACATGGTCAACCATTGTCAACCATGGTCATCCTTGATTAACCATGATCAACCAAGGTCAACCATGCTCAACCATGGTCATCCAAGATTAATTGTGGTCAAATAAGATAAACCATGGTCAACTGAGGTCAACAATAGAAAACATGAATAGAATGGTGGAACATGGTCAACGATGAAGAACCATGGTCAACAATATTTTACCATGATCAACCATGGTCAACCATGGTCAACCGTCATCAACCATGAGCAACCATGATCAACCATAATGGTTAATCAAGATCTCTATAGTTAGAATAGTCAAACATGGTAAACCAAGGTCTCTATGGTTCAATATGGTTGACCATAATAGTCAATGAAGGTCTATATGGTCAACCATGGTCAACCATTGTCAATGAGAATATGTTAACATCAACCATGCTTGACCATGGTCGACCATCAACTATGGCCAACCATGGTTGAACATGGTGAACCATTGTCAATGAGAATATGTCATCATTAACCATGGCAAACCATGGTTGAATATGGTTAACCATGATCAACCATGGTCCACCATGGTAAACCATGATCAACCATTGTCAACCATGGGCAACCATGGTCTACCATGATCAACCATTGCCGACTTTGGTTAACCATGGTTGAATACAGTCAACTATTGTCATTATTATACGATTGATTATAGTATCAATAGTTGACCATGATCAAACTTACTCAAACCTATAATATTAATATTAATATTATAAATTTGACTTATAATAATAATAATAATACTATCAAGGTTCGCATTATCATCATCATTATTACAATGACTATATTATTATTATTGATTGAATATATTTTTAATAGTTGACCATGATTAAACTTGGCCAACCTTATAATAATAATATTATAGGGTTGACCGATCTTATTCACAACCCTTAATAATAATATTATTAAGGTTTGTGAATAAGGTTTAATATTTAATAATAATAATATTAATAAATTTAACAACAACTAATTTTTTTCCTATGTGGTTCATGCACTGTGAAGATTGGCGACCATTATATCCATAGAATATTTGTAATAGGAAGATCCATCTGAAACGATCACTTCATGTTGGTTCAAGCATGAAGCCGGACCTTAAGAGTGTCGAGAGAATTGAACCTATGACCTCTTAATAGAAAAGATGCTTTATCAGCAGGGACTCGACCAAGTGAGCAAACCCTCATGAATAAAGTTAACAAAAACTAATAATAATATTATTATTAATATTAGGGTTGACTATATTTATTATTATTATTATTATTATTATTATTATTATTATTATTACTACTACTACTACTATAATATGATTGAATATATTATTAATAATTTGTTCAACTCTATGTTTACCATTTTTACAATTGTTCAAATATGGTAAGTAAGATATTCTTTTTTTAGATTGACAAGAAATTTTGATAAGAATTTGGACGGAAACCCTTGGACGCGCGCAGGTTTCGACCGCTGCTCCCATGGCCACCGCAACAACCTTTCTTCTCGCCCAGCAAGCAAGGAAAGACCTAACAGGCAGGGCGGAATTGAAGACTGGAGATAGGGGGCTTATGCCCGGAACCCATATGCATTTTCGTTGGCGGCTTATTTCGGGCATAGTGGAAGTGGGGCTCAAAATCAGAGAACCAAAAAAGAAACTACAGCGCTCACGCCCTCAGTAACCCGGATCTGGTCGAGTCAGGAAAATACCGATGGGGGAGAGGCTACGGTAGTTGTCGATGCCAAGCCTGTCGGTAAGACGCAGGTTCTATTTCTAGTTCCACATGAGGGAAGAGCGGCTTTAGCCCAGATCTCCCAGGTTTCAACCTTGAAACCATGCATTGACATGCATCAAATCTTTGTCAAGGGTTTGGACGGCAGAGCGACAAGCTTGCCAGTTTTTGCATATCACCTTGCGGCGTTCGATCCAAAGGACAGGTTTTTAGATTGGACTAAAGTCACCTCGCAGCCTCAGAGGGGTCGCGACGGCTGTTATCCACAGGCCCATCCTATTTTGAAGGGGGGCAAAGGGGGTTTCGGCTCTACCCTGAGGGACACAACCACAAAGGCTGGCCAGAAGAAGATTAGCAATGCTGAGGTTTGCTGCGACTTGAGAGGAAGGAGGCCCCGCCAAGTAAACGACGAGAAGAGATCTGAAGCTTCTCACACAGATCTGGTAACTGAGATCAAAGAAGGGGTCATGCATGTAGCAGATCTGGTCTCTTTCACAACAGACCGGGTCAGATCTTGCAGATCCGGGATGGATCTATCAGATCTGTCCATTTCCAGGCAGCACAGCGGTGAAAATCCGCCAGATCCAGCATTCAAATCAGGAAACCTAGACCAGGATAAGGTAGACTCAGCGGATTTGAAGCAAATTTTCATCAGATCGACAGAAGGCAGACATGTCTGCGTGCAGATCTGGGAATGGATGAGTGTTCTGGAACTAAAAAAAGAGATTCAGTTCAAACTGGGAACCCCAGTTGCATTACAAAATTTACTATTTTTAGGACTCTATTTACAGGATCAACACACACTACAACACTACAAGGTTGCTAAGGACTCAACCATCATTCTCAATATGAGATTGCGAGGTGGATCCAAGGGAGCCTGCTCAAAACCAACAGGTACTTTCCGCGATGCAGCCAAAAGGAAAGAACCCCAAAAGGGGAAAGAACCTACAGTTGCTAAGGAACCCCCAGGGCAGTATATTGTAGATCAAATGCCGGAGAGCCCCTCCATCTCCTTGGATATACCAGAGGTAAACTCCATATTCTTAGATCTACAAAAAAATGCAGTTATTTGCATATTCAACAAGTTCTGGCCTAAAACTGATGCATTATACCAATGGATTCACATAGTTTGGACAAAAAATTGCCAAATCTACCTATGCCCAAAGGGATTCTTCATAGTTCTTTTCCACTCAGAAGCAGAAAAGGAAAAAATCCTCAACCAAGGACCATGGTTTTGGGGTAGTGCTGGACTTTTTGTTACTCCATGGTTTCAGGAGTTTGATGCCAACACCATGGTGGTATCAAGGATGCCAGTATGGGTTAGGTTACATAATCTCCCATTACATTTCTGGCATTCCAAGTCCTTAATAGCTATTGGAAACACCCTCGGGAAAATATTAAGGATTGATGGAGAGAGACATATAAAAGGAATTTTTACCTTTGCCAGAATATGTGTCGAGGTAGATTTCAGTCAAGGTCTACTTGAAAGCATAATTCTGAATTTCAACAACTCACAGTGGAAAAAATCTTTGGATTATGAGAATACAGCTTTTAGATGCAGGGGATGTCAACAAACAGGGCATCTGTTCAATGCATGTCAAAATTTCGACAAAAGCAAGATGCAACAAAGGAAGCACAAAGGTTGGCAGAATGTAGATGATATTATAAAGAAGAGAGATACTGAAAAGAAAGAACCCAATACAACACAGAAGGAAGACCAGGAAGAAGATCTTCAGCAGGAAATAAGTGGAAACGAAGCTACATCAGCAAACAAGATCACAAAGATCCACCAAAATCAGGCAGAGAGGACAAGTGTGGACCAAAGCATGGGAGGCATCAAACGGCATCACCACTCAGATACTTCAGACTCAGACAAAGAAACAGGCCCTCAGAATGCAGAAACTCAGCTAGTCATTGCTTCAATGGAGCCCACACAAGGAGAGTGGCGAAAGGTCGAAAAGAAAAAGGGGAGAAAACTTGAAGCGTGAGTTTTACTCACAGTGGGAATTCAGTGTTTTTTTGCCTTTTTCTTTCTCTCTCCTCTCTTCTCTTTTCTTATTCTTTGTGCACGTTAGTCTTCTAACGTTGCGTAGGGTGCGAAAGCACTCAAGCCCATGCGGCAGCTTACGGAATGCTTCAATGCATCTGCTAGTGTAACTTTTCATTAATTCTTTAATAAAAGGTTACCGTTTTTTTCCTTTGGAAAAAAACTCTATGTTTACCATATTCAAGAACAGTCGACGTTGTGCATTCATAGTCATCCTTAGTCAACATAACTCAACCATATTCAATTATAGTCAATTGTGATTGACCAAAATCAACCTTGGTGTTGACCTTAGTCAGCAAAGGACAACCTTGGTCGGTCATAGTTATGGTTTAAAAATGTTCAATAATAATAATATTAATAAAATTGACTATTAATAATATTAATATTAATATTAAGGTTGAAAATATTATAATATTAATAACTATAATAATAATAATAATAATTACTATTATTAACAATAATAATAATAATAATATTTACCCATATTCAGTTTTAGTGAACCATTATCTACTATTTCTCCCCATTTATGTCACTCATCCACTAACACAATTACATTAATAAATTTGGCTAATATACATTGATCATCATCATTTTCAACCTTTAATATAATATATCAACCACATTTGCTAAAATAATTGTGCTAGATATTAATCTAGCACTTAAAAAATCACACAAATAGTTGAAAATTTTACTATTTATATTTATAGATTGGATTTAAATTTCTTATAAAAAGAGAGGAATATTATAAATTTTATGTTATTAAGTATATAAAAAAAGTAATGAAAATATAAGTATTGTAACTTAGGGATAGGGATAAAAGAGAAGGTATTTATTTTAAATAAATGGAAGAAGGTAAATGATAAAGGGTATTCATTTATCTTATCTTGATTTTTTATAAAGTTAAATAATATTTGTTTTTTTATATATATATATATATATATATATGAAATTTAGAATTGGTTTTTATTGTTGTTATTATTATTGTAAATTGTAGAGGTGGTATAAAATGAGAAAAAGGAATCATGGAAAATAATTTAAATATATCAACAACTTTTCTCATTTATTCTCAAAAATCCTCTAGGAATGTTTTTATTATTTGGAAAGGTATCCTAAAGGTTTTTCCTATCATTGGTGATCATCTCTCTTAGAAGGTGGGAAATGGCCATAACGTTCTTTTGGGAAGGGATCCTTGGATTGGTAGTTGACACTAGCATCGACTTCTTGACCCCTTGATACATCTTATGGCTACTCAAAATAAATTCTTCCCGGCCCACATATCCCTCCCACACCCCTCAATGGGTCAACAATCCTAGATGTTGGCCACTAATCTACAACTTGAAGGTGAGGATGCATATGCTTGGGAATTTTTTATCAAATCTTTAAAATTCTCAAATGTTACCATTTCAGACAATGAAGACTAGCTTATATGGACCAAAATCCCACATGGGAAATATGCTCTGAAATATGGATATCTATCCCATCTACATGAGATTGAAAATCCTCCCTTGAGAGGGGGGGCGGGGGGGGGATGGTGGAGGGAATTCCTTTTGAAATTAAGCTACCCTCCAAAAACAAAATTGTTCATATTTCTCATGTTAAAGGGGAACGTTCCTACCTAGGATATTCTCCAAAGGAGGTATTTTCAGGGTCCCAACATATGCCTTCTCTAGAAATTTGGTGTTGAATTCATAAATCATCTCTTGATAAGTTTCCCCTTTACTAAATAAGTATTGGATAGACATTAAAAGTTATTTCCCTCAAGCATTGGATTGGGTAACTAAAAACATCAATCTCTCCCCATAACCTCGGCTCACTCGCCACCTTTTGGATGACCTCAAGGGACTCACTCCATGTTCCAGCTGGGGAATCTAACCTTAAAAGAATTCTACTATTTTTTATAATAGAATCCCAAATTCCACAAAATTTTCTTCACAAAGCCTAACAATTATCCTCTTAATTTACATCAGTTAGTCACCTCTCTTCTCTAGATCTTGTTGTCCTACAAATCGACTCTCGCTAGGCATTTTTCAATGGCACTTCTCAGGACTTGGAGGTGTTCTTCATTTATCATTCTCACATTCTCTCTTTCTTAGCCAATTTTGGGCCAACTACAAACAATCATGCTAAATGTTTTTCTCTGTATATCATTATTCTTCTAGCAATATCTAAGAATATAAGATCTCTTCATATTTTTGGTGATTCTCAAGTGCTTATAAAATGGATGCAAAAGAAAACAACTCTAAGAAATTTCACCTTGCTTCCTTTCTTGGAAATAATACATAAATAAATAAATAATTTTTCTCACCTATTTCCTTTGACCACATATGTAGGCATCGAAAAGAAGAGGTAGATCATCTCTAAAAAATTGGAATGGATTAGGACAGAGGCTCATGCTCAATCTCTAAGGCTAAATAATGCCACATAACAGAATTTCTTTTTGACTGTTGGGTCTGATAAAACAATGGGGCCACTTACTTTTTGCTAAAATGACTATTAAGGAACCATATGTTGAAATTTCTTGAAGATTTTTATATTTTTAATTATCATGCTATAGATCAACCATATGTATATTTTTTTAATGACTATCTTAGAAGGCATCTCTTAATTTGTAAATTGTTTCAGGGACAAGATTCTTGTCTTTTTTTTGTCAAATCATAATACCATTATAAACCTAAATTTTTGTACATGGCAATTGTATAACAACTGCAACATGTTTTGTATAAACACATGAAGAACACTTGGGAGGGATGTGTGCCACAAGAATGCATAAACATATTCTGATATAAGCCGTATAAATAGAAGTTACATACTTTTTTTCTTTCAGATTAAAAAAATGAAGAAAAGAAAGAAAGAAAAAGAAACCCTTCTCTCATTTATCCTAAGAGTTGGGTGGTGTGATTTGTCTTCACTAGTACCACATGGTGAATAAGATGTATACTTAATATAAGAATCGAGTGCAGTGATATATTGTAATGATTTTAGTGAATTCTTCAATTTAAATTGTAAGCTTGATTTATAACATGTGTTACTTCCATAACCATGGACACATAGACATATCTTTTCATTTAGAAAGAAAAAAATGGACTTCAACTAAACTAGTTATGTAGATCATGCTCATATATATAATTTTTAAAAATTACACATTTTAGACTAAGTTATGCTACGTGAACACATACATACCTATTAAGATGTGCAAAAATTTGCAAGGAAAAACATTTCATTTAATGGAAAATTGGCAGATTATACGACACTAATTCTTTTTACAAAAAATATCATTAGGACAACAACATAATTCTCCACACAAATTGTGTTCTTACTCTAAATAAAAATTCACAATGCTTATATGAATTTTGAGGGCTTCAACTCAATAAAAGAGAAATTTTTTGAAATTTCATTGCCACATTTGGCCCAAAAGTGTATGTCATCTTCATGCATTCACCCTATTTCAAATCATTTTTTATAACCATCCTAAATCTATCTTAACTCTGGATCTACCAAGCACCGAGAGAGATCGAATCTCTTGAGATACAAACCTCTTTTAAAGTGAAAAGAGATTCAATCCCTCTCGATGCTTGGTAGATCCAGAGTTAAGATAGATCTAGACTATATATATATATATATATATATATATATATATATATAACTTTTATGTAATTTGATGCTATCAACATCTCTACCTAGGCTATTGAATATCTCTTAACACAACAATGAATTATTTTAAAATAAAAATTAAATTAAAAATATTAATTTTATTTTATTCCAAAATATTATCTTAGAAATTAAAATTAAAATAAATATATTAATTTAATATTATTCCAAAACATTTCACATTAAAAATAATAAGAACAAGGTGACCCTACCATTAAAATTAAATTAAATGTATTAATTAATTAATCGTGGTAATGATAATGGTTATGTCTTTTTAGCTTTTAGCATCCTTTAGATTATCTAAGATTTTAGTACTTAAATAAAAAGAGAGGACCAAAAAAACCAAGAAATTAAAACTACAATGTTATTTAATTAGAAATTCATTTCGATGTGAATTTAGATTCATATTAAAACATTTTATTTTAGTTTGTTTCTATTGATATAGGATTTTAGGATTTTAATAAAAATATTATGATGGCAAATATCTCTATAAACACATTATTAAATTAATGTGTAAAGATATTATAAAAAGATATGAGATTTTATGTTACCAGGTTGAGATTATCTGTGCCGAAGAATTCAATAAGGCATGATTTATGTTTCATTACTATAATGGTTTGTATTCAATAACAGTGAGTTTTCAAGAAGTTAGTTATTCAAATATTTTTTTGGTTAAATATATTTAATTATGGAGATTTTACCACATTCAAGTTTATTTACATATTTTGTTTTCAAAATTTTATTAAATATTTTGCTTTATGAAATATTTAATTATAATTTTTTTAGGTTTAATATATTTAATTATAAAGTTTTTACTAGATATTCTGTTTTCAAAATCTAATTAAGTATTTTTCTTTATGAACTATTTAGTTTAAAAAAAAAAATAGCTTTTTTATTAACCAATTGGTGAACTTCCATAGTCCGACCTATGAAAATTCATTTTGGGATTATCCACACTTATTAAGTCATTAATACATAACCATGTCCGATGAGCATTATATATGATCAAATTTCTTATAATATTAAATAATTCATATAACGTTTATTTATTCCATAAATAATACTCATAAGAACGAAGAAGTAAGATTAAAATTAGTCAATATATTCCATGATAACAATAATCACCTTCAAGATTTGTAGCAATAACTAAAAATTCTTAAGAAATTACCATCCCATATTCTCTTAGCTATAAAGTTTTTCCAAAAGTGAAGATGCCACCTTGTTTTATAAAAACTTAATAAGTTCATAATTTATAAATTATTCATTTAAATCTCCTTTAATTTAAAGGATGGAGGGGTTTTCAAATTAGTTCTTACCAGTGTGGTGATGATTTTTTTTTACTTAAATTTGCAATTTAATTACAATAATTATAATAAAAAGAAGAGATTTTTTTAAATTGCAATAATTATAATAAAAAGAAGAGAAAACTTAAGATTGAGGGGCATTTTATAATAAAATAATTTGTTTTTAAATTTTTTAGCATTTTTCTAAGAAATTATAAATTTTATTTTAAATTTAAAATTTTATAGTATAATATACTTTCAAAATATCTCAAAATTTTATTCATCGGTAATATTTTTTTTTTCAACCTCTTTTATTTTATCGGAAATTCTGTTCTACAGAAATTCTAATGATGAAAAGGAGTAAAAAAACACTTTATTTTGAAATGTAACATGTGGAAAAAATGTGGATTTACAAGAATGAAAATATAATATAAAAGTGGGGTTAGGTTATCCCTAATGACATTTACATCCTATATTTTTCTGGTAAATTATTAATCAAGTATAACCATTAACTTTTATATAATTATAATTCATTATATATTTATAATTATTATTTTTTATAAGATATTATTAACCATTAAATATTTTGTGATTTATATGGTTTTGAGATTTTTTTTGGGTAAGATTACATTGACACACAGAATGTGTAAATATGTTTTTACCAAAAAAAATTAATTATTTATTCATTATCTAAAATTATAATATAATTATTTTATTTAATTATATAGTAATGACTATTAGTATAATATTGTTAGCTATAATTTTATATAATTAATTAATTTATGTTATAAATGTAATATTGTATGTACAATTTTAATTTCAATTATAATTGACTAATTATTCATTATTAATAATTATTTTATTTCACAACATTGTTTATAATTAATAATTTATTATGAAAAAATATATAAAAATTAATTACTTAATGAAGATTGATTTATTACACTTAATTAATATAAAATACTAATAATATAATAATTTGTATAAAAATGTAACATCATACTTAATTAATATAAAATATTAATAATATAATAATTTGTATAAAAAATTAATATAATATGTACAAATTTAATAAAAAAGGTAATTAATTAAGCTTGACAAACTTCATTTTAATATTGATTTCAAACAAGAATATGTTTTAACAAAAAGATATGAAGTAAACATTGAATCATATATGAATAACGGCATTAAACTACATTAATAAACCAAATTTATTATAAGAAATAGGAAAAAATAATATATTTATATTTAAAATGTAATTTTATATACATATTTATTAATCAATCTAGTTCTCATTAATATTAGTGCTATGGAATTCAATGATAATAAAGATAAAAGGGCTAAGTATAGCCCTACAATTAATGATAAATGTGTTGATAACACCATCATCAATACCATCAACCTTAGTAGTAGCACCTATCACATCAACATCATCACAAGAAGAGTGGGTGTACTTTAATGAGCATCAAGATCCATAGCAACAATGATAAGACAATAATGGAATCAATAGGAGCATCAACAACATGATCATAAGCATGTCTCATCATTTGATGATTATCATAGGAGTCAATCAATGCACCAAGGACCCCAAATATATGATACAATAGCCATACTAATTTTTAGGGAATGTTCTTAAGGAGATGTTGATGCTCTTGATGTCTTATGACATCTTTGTTTCTAATTTCTGTGATTCCCAAAGCCAATAAAAATTTATAAATATCATCAAAAAACTAAAATTTGAATATCAATAGCCACAATCAATTATGCTAAGGTATATGCTAGTGCATTAATGCAAAATTATCAACATGGATCATGCTGACATCCTCTTATGTGGAGACATGTCATCCCCAATTAATCTTTCATCTACAAAGTATTTGATGATCACTTATATCATTATGTATAATATCATAATTAATAACATGGACTTCAAATATGATAAAAAATTATTTTATCTTGAATAAAACTAATATGAGTATATTACCCCTCTCCTATATGGTTAGGTGGATATTGGTGGCCACCCACCTATTCCACCTAGACCCCCCAGTCAGTTTCATATGTTTCTTTGTTCATTTAAGCATTTACTATTTTTAGCAGTTTTTCGAGTCCTGAACTTTCGGAGTAGTTTTGACCCCCTAAACGAAATTTTTTTTGGGTCCGCAGCAAGCTCATTACCATAGGTAAGGGCCTGCGACAAAACTTGTAGTACTCAGAGAGACTTTTCCAACAAGGTATCATATGCACCAAACAGAGATAATATGACCAAGTTACAACCCTGGGAAGTTGGATGCCCAACTAACGCCAACGGGGCCCACAAACTCTTGGTGTTACATCTCCTGGAGTTAGGGTTTTGGTTGTTTAGGGTTTTCTCATGTTTTCCAATAATTAATAGGCCCTTGAGCCTCATTGTAACACAATTGAGAGGCATGTGGCCACCACATATATTCTCAGAGATAAGCTACCATCGCTCGAGCTATCTTGTTTCCATTCTGTTTGTAAGCATAGTTCAGTATTTTTCTATTAATGAAATGAAGTTTTTTTCTACTGCATCTTTGTGTTTATGATTATATTTGTAAGTTGTTGTGTTCATGTTTAAGTTTGGATCACTGGTATCAGAGCGGTCTGCTCTCTCTCTATTTTTCTTTGTATGTCCCCAATGAGGCCAGGGTATAATGAGTTAGGGCTTGATCTAGTTGAACCATTGCAAGATCAGCCTCGCAAAACTTGATGACCTCCCATGAAGGAATAAAAGAAAGATGAGGGGGCAGGAGATCCTTTCAAAATGTTGCTCGAGGAAGCCCTCGAGTGACAAAGGGATGCGATGATGGATAAATTTGCCTAGATCTTTTGATGGCTACCCACAGAGGATACATCTTCATCCAGAAACCACTCTGGAGGCGCCATTCCTTTTAAGGTACAATTTAACTTCGATATTACCATATTCAAAGGCCTGATAGATGCAGAAGTCATAGATAAATGGTTAAATCTATTGGAAGGATATTTTTCAGTTCATGACTTTTCCAATCAGGAAAATATTACTTTTTCACTTCTTAAAGTCGCCCCACACATCAAGGATTGGTGGGAAACCTATCGTGAACAAAAGGACGAGATTGAACCCTCATTTTTTTCATCCACACCCACTTGGAATTATTTCAGAGATGCCATTAATGAAAAATATTACCCTATTAGAAGCTATGAAGAAAAATACATAAAGTGGACCACACTACGTCAAGGAAGGGGTATCATGGATACTGAGCGGAATTTGGTGCTCAAGTATCGTGACTGTCTACACAGGTACATCTAGGACAGAGTGGAGTTCCTAAACATTTCCTCGCTCGACATGACGTATCGGTATGTTGTCAAGATTAAGAAAAAGTTTAAACAGAGGAAGCAAGACTTTGGATCTACGAATCCAAAGCAAGGAAAAGGCACCCCCAAACCAGAAAACAAAGGACCAAGCCCAGGCGGTGCTACCCAGGATAGCTTGTCGAAGCTGCAAGCAAAGAACAACACCCTGAAGGTGAAGAAGGACATTGGAAAATGGTGTGAGTTCCATAAGAGCTCCATGTTGAAGAATCTAGGGCATGCATATTTAGGGTGATTCTTCGATACATGATAACAATTTGTGAATTGTTAATGCAATTTTATCTTAGCTTAATTGTTTGCTTCATTATTAGCATGTGTAAGTTAACTTCATCAAACTGCTATCAAACAAAAAGAGACAAGAACACAAATAGTTATCTATCTACCAGGGCCAAAACCTCTCCCTCTTGGAGAGGAAAACCTATGCATAAATTCTTCTTATAGAGATCCCATTGACGAATAACAAGACCATGACCCTTGACACACTCTTCCTCTCCAAGACCAAGATATCAATCCTCCTTGTGTCACTGTTGCTACACCACAGAGGTCTTCACCATTATGATCTTCATCACTGCTGCAAGACCTTGCTCTTCATTAATGTTTCACTTTGATCTCATGAGATCATAAGATCATAGTCTATAGCTACTATGATTATGGTTATGCTAGGATTAGATTACTTCAACAACGCTACATCACAATGAGTCCAAGAGCCTGTGGTATTCAACAAGATTTTGTGTCTTCTTTCATATATATGCTGAGGATCTCTCCTATCATAGATCATCTTCATGTAACCTTAACCAATATATTATGTCAAGCTGCTACAAGTATATCACAGTATGTGAGAAGGCCGAGAGTATTCATGAGAACTATTAATTCATTACATCTTGCCTGATCCACTCTTATTCATCAAGGACACCACACGTATGCCGAGAGTATTAGCTCTATTGTTGAGATATACCTTCATGGAGCCATGTAAAGATGTCGAGGCTGCAATCACAGTGTTGTGTCTATATCCACAACCTTAGATGTCCGAGGGTTTCTCCTTCTAGTCACAGGTATGTCGATAAGATATAGGACTTGGTTCTACTGCTCCTTATACCCATCCGAGGAGAAAATTGAACCCTACCTTACTGCAGATTTGACTGCAACTTCTTTTCCCTTGTCTATGACCACTTATCCTTGACTGTGGCTCCTCTTGTTTGTGGCTCCCTCTTGACTATGACGACCTCACTGTCTGTGGCTCCCTTACTTCATGACTCTGAATCCTACTGCGACTCCCTTACTGTGGCTCATCAAAGGCATCTAAAATTTGTTCAATGATTTTTCGTTAACCCTTCATGGGTATTTATAGTAATCATCCCATATCTGCAAGCCGACATCAACTTATGAACCGACATGTCTATTATTTCAAGCCGACATGACATGTATTTATACATTTTAGTTCATTTCTTTGTAGCCGACGTGATCATCTCCTTATTGCTTCACTTGCAAACTTTGGAGGGCTTGATTTGAGGCATTGATATTGGTCTTGGAGGGCTGCTACACTAGTTCATGACTTGTACACATTTACATGGACTCATGACATGATTCTTTGACATAGAAATAAATTCTAAAGACATCAAGAAGAAGTATTTCACCTAATGACACCTCTTGCTCATGAAACCCATGCAGCAAGATTACAAAGATAATTTATTCTCTTTTATTACATCAAATACAAAGATCACGTCATTATGAAGACCGAACATAGTTACACTTTCTTTGACACTCCCTCTTAACTAGGGAGGTATTCATAATGGTACTTGCTCATTCTCAATCTGAATAATTTCTTATAAGAAGAATCGAATTTGCAATCCATGTGTTATATCATCATTTCAACCAACAATGTTTCCATTTAGAAAGGCCTTGACTAACAACTCTATCTCTCACTTAGATCAGAGCACACAATGTTAGCGATACCAATGACTGATAGACACACATTATCATTGTCTCTCTTAGGGTCATACCCACCGGGGTGTTCTCCGAGTATGCCCTACTAGGACTACTCTCATCTTAGGTTCCCAGTCCTCAAGAATATCGGTCCCCTTTCCCACTCTTGTCTTGGATGCCCTACCACATCCTCAAAGAGTGTCGAATGCCAAATGATTACACAATCCTCCATTCTTTCTTCCAAACTGAAGACAAGAATGTCATGTCTAACTCTCCATCTTAACCAGGGACAAGTTCCAAGTTTCTCTTTACTCAGAAACTTGCTCGAGTTCCTTTGCTCATAGGAACTTCCCAGAGCTCCCTCTTACACAAGGACTCTGTCACCAGTACTTTATAGGGTCTTCTAGTTGACTGACGATCCACAATCTTGATGTCATCAATTTGTTCACTTGCATGGTTTAGCTATCCATCACTTTCCTTTGTCATGTCATTCCTTCTTTCCTAGAAAGGGTCCTCTTTGGCTTTTCATCTGGGGCTTCCTTCATAAGCCCATATGTCTTTAGTTTCCTTCAATAGTGATTTCTCCGGATCACAAAGTACATAGTTGTGACATCCTTCACAACTCTCCTTTCCTTGATCATGCACACATACACAGACTTTTCCAAGAGTCAGACACCAAAAACAAATTACATAATACCTTTTGGTGATGGCTTTCTTCTAGTGACATCTTCTCATAGGTATTAATCATCCTGCATTCAAGTTGACACATCTCCCAATGATATCTATTGTCAAGGGTCCTCATCTTTTCAGACTTCCATCAGAGTCTTCACATCATTCCGAAAGGTTTCCTAGTCAAGTCTTCCCGATTCTCTGGATTTTGACTGCCTTCATCATGGTTTCATGTTTCATGATCTCTTTCATCCTCATGTCTTTCATTCCTAGGAGCTCTCAAAGTTCTTCAATTGTACTCAAATACCTCATACTTCATATGAGGACATTTTATGTTGATTTCATCTAGTTGGGCTTATGTCTTTTTGCATCCTTTCACAGGAGGAGATCCTTTCCCTTTTGATTGTGCTTAATCCATTTTATCAACAACCATATTGACATTACAATATCAAATGAAAATACACATAAAATCATACATACCTCATTTTTCCTTCGGGTATCTTCCAACAACTTCTTTGATTGAAAAGATCTTCAATCCCTTGTTCTCCTTCATTTTCCATATCATTGAATTGTTATCTCATGAGTTCCAAAGGTTAGAATTCCTTACGAGACATTTGCTACCTTCCCGGACTAGGATATCCTCTGCTGAGATATCTATTAGAGACCCTTCAGGATCTAGTATATCCCCATCTGGCAAATGTTTCCTTTGCCCTGGATGACTTCTTATTTTCCTTCAATGTACAATGAGATTCCCAAGAGCTATATCCTTCATGATTCTAGAAGGACTTCTGATGGGATCCTTTTGAGAGGGACACCATCTCACTCATAATGGAGATCTATTATTCCCTCTTTCCCTGATCCCTTTCTTCAACTTCCTCCACCCTTCCGGTGATATGAGCTCTTCTTCCATGGTAATATTTTGTCTTGTCGACTTTCCTTTACTTATCTGTACTTATTTGAGTCCTATCATCTTATCTCTCTCTATCTGACATCGAGACCACAAACTGTTGATCGAGGTAACCTCCTTGTCTATGGACATTTGTTACCTTGCTTATTGATTTGAATATTAATGATGTTTATTTTATCATTATTCCTAGATCTCGTAACTGAGATCTTATGAAGATATTTTTTCATTCTTTCGCATCTTCTGCACCAGCATTGATGTACTAACTTCATTTCTTCATAATGATTTTTGTTAATCCTACTGCAAGACCTTTTGATGACCTATCTAACCCATAGATCTTCTTGCAATGATGAAACCAAACTTGATTATAAAATAAAAGATACTTACTTGATACGTGAAGATGAGATATTGACATTCATTAAGGTAGATGCATTGATGCTTGGATAGGATCCTTGCTGAAGCTTATGTTCAGACCTTCAAAATGATTGACCTGAATATCTGATCCTTGCAACATCTGATTTGAGTACTATTCATATGCTCTCAAATCAATTTGAAAGGTATTTAGTTGGAGATAGTAACTATCACTGAGATGTTGAAGGTGTAGCAGTGAGATCTGAAAATTTTTGTTATTCAACAACCCTTACTACTGTATATTTGATGATGTAGATTGCTTCTTCAACCTAGATCTCATCCTTTGATTGTAGATCCTTCAACTAGATTGATGCCTTCACCTCTAAATGTCTCCTTTATGCCCCTTTCCTTGATTGCTGAACCAATCCCTCTAGTACCATGTTGAAGAATCTAGGGCATGCATATTTAGAGTGAATCTTCGATACATGATAACAATTTGCGAACTGTTAATGCAATTTTATCTTAGCTTGATTGTTTACTTCATTACTAGCATGTGTAAGTTAACTTCATCAAACTGCTATCAAACAAAACAAGACAAGAACACAAATAGTTGGCTATCTTCCAGGGCCAAAACCTCTCCCTCTTGGAGAGAAAAACCCATGCATAAATTCTTCTTATAGAGATTCCATAGACGAATACCAATATCATGAACCTTGACACACTCTGCCTCTCCAAGACCACCACTATGATTATGGTTATGCTAGGATTAGATTACTTCGACAACAATGTATCACACTAAGTCCGAGAGCCTGTGGTAATCAACAAGATTGTGTATCTTCTTTTATATATATGTTGAGGATCTCTTCCATCATAGATCATATTCATGTAACCTTAACCAATATATATGTCAAGGTTGTTACAGGTATATCACAATATGTGAGAAGGATGAGAGTATTCATGAGAATTATTACTTCATTACATGTTGCTTGATCTTCTCTTATTCATCGAGGACACCACAGGTATGCTGAGAGTATTAGCTCTGCTATTGAGATATATCTTCATGGATCCATGTAAAGATGTCGAGGTTGCAATCACAGTGTTGTGTCTCTATCCAAAACCTTACACATCTAAGGGTTTCTCCTTCTAGTCACAGGTATGTCGAGAAGATATAGGACTGGATTCTGCTGCTCCTTTTACCCATCAGAGGAGACAGTTGAACGCTACCTTACTGCAGATTTGACTGTGGATTCTTGTCCCTTGTCTATGGATAATTATCCTTGACTGTGGCTCATCTTGTCTGCATATCCCTCTTGACTGCGACTACCTCACTGTCTGCGGCTCCCTTACTTCATGACTGCGGCTCCTATCACAGCTCCCTTACTGCGGCCCATTAGAGGCATCCGAAATTCGTTCGATGATTTTTCGTTAACCCTTCATGGGTATTTATAGTAATCATCCCATATATGCAAGCTGACATCAACTTATGAACTGACATGTCTATTATTTCAAGCTGACATGACATGTATTTATACATTTTAATTCATTTCTTTGTAGTCGACATAATCATCTCCTTATTGCTTCGCTTGCACACTTTGGAGGGCTTGATTTGAGGCATTGATCTTGGTCTTGGAGGGTTTCTACACTAGTTGAAGACTTGTACACATTTACATGGACTCATGACATGATTCTTTGACATAGAAATAAATTCTAAAGACATCAAGAAGAAGTCTTTCACCTAATGACACCTCTTGCTAATGAAACCCATGCAACAAGATTACAAAGATAATTTATTCTCTTTTATTACAACAAATACAAAGATCATGTCATTATGAAGACCGAACCTAGTTACACTTTCTTCCACACTCCACTCACAATAAAAGTGTGTGTTGGGCCAAGCAGCCACTAGTGGCCGAGCTGAAGGCTTCCGAATCAGATGCATGTTCTGACTCTAAATCAGAACCCAATAAGGGAACTGAAAAAGGGAAGTAGATCATTGATACGGATCCCAATGCGATCGTGGCCACCACCAAGATCCAGAAGATTGAGCTTGAAGATCCAGAGGAGGGAGAACACCTCTTCTAATCACAGATTTGGGGGAAGGGTTCTTTGTTGTAGTTCATTGTCTACAGCGGGAGCCAAAAGAACCTCATTTCAGTAGAGTTCGTGAAGTGGTTGTGCCTAAAGACTATAGCACATCCACAGTCATACACCATCGGGTGGCTTCACCAAGGACGAGATCTTCGTGTTAGTTAGTAGTGATGCCTTCCCTACAACATCAAGCCCCTCTTAGATGAGGTATTGTGTGACATTTCTCCTCTTGAAGTTTGTGATGTATTGTTAGGACAACCATACTTGTGGAAGCGACATGATGTATATGAGTCTAGACCTCGCAATGTGATTATTACTTTGGCTAATAAGTTGTACATGATACTAGAGGTAGCCCCGCCTACCACCATCTCTTTGATCGTTGCAAAGCAATGTAGTAATATCATTTCCTAGACCAAGAAATTTGTTTTCCCTATGATTCGCCCTAGGGGCAATAAGAAGGTTGTGGCCACGACTTCTAGGTAGGGCTCCTCTGCACAACAACAACAAATGGACAAGGTCATGGAGGAGTACATGGATATTTTCACCTCACCCATAGGGGTACCTCTGCATTGTCAGGTCAAGCACTCCATCAATTTGACCCCGGGCGTGTCGCTGCCCAATGGACCGATCTATCAACACTTTGTTCTGGAGAACAATGATACCAAGAGGCAAATTCAGGAACTATTGCAGAAAAGGCACATCAAGCCAAGCTCATCACCTTGTGGGATCCTGATTGTATTGGTACAAAAGAAGGATAGGACTTGGAGGCTCTGTATTGACTATTGGGTGTTGAACAAGATCACTGTCTAGAATAGGTACCCAATCCCACGGATTGATGACCTTCTTGACCAGCTCAAGGGGGCCAAATATTTTAGCAAGATTGACTTGAATTCAGGTTATCACCAGGTGCCTATCAAAACCTCCGATGTGTGGAAGATTGGCTTCAAATACAAGGAGGGCCTTTTCGAATGGTTGGTCATGTCGTTCAGATTGATGAACGTCCATGCAACCTTCTTGAGACTGATGGATGATATCTTACGACCCTTCACCAATGCATTCGTGGTGACGTATTTAGATGACATCTTGATCTTCAGCTTGCGAAGAGCACCTCCACCATATTCGACAGGTCCTTCAAACCCTACGTTAACACAAGCAATGTGCTAACTTGGAGAAATGCACCTTTGGCCTAACCCAAGTTCAATAACTAGGGTACATCATTGATGAGTAGCGTGTACATGTGGACCCATCCAAGATACAAGTCATTCGGGATTGGTCAGCCCGGGCCACTCTAATAGATCTCTGCAACTTTTTGAGTCTTGCCAATTTCTACTATAGGTTCATGTTGGGGTTCTCTCATATCACTTGGCCTTTAAGTCAAGTCACCAAGGACGAAGCGAAAGAAAAGTTTTCTTCGTCGTAAACCCAACAACAAACGTTCTCCAAGTTGAAGAATTGCCTCTGTTCTACACCAATGCTCACATTACTAGATCTGTAACAACCATTTGAGATTGAGACATATGCCTCTGACTATGCTATTGGTGCAGTTCTTACTCAACATGGGCATCTAGTGGCTTACCATAGTGAGACACTTTTAGACACAGTCCAAAACTACCCCACATACGATAAATAAATTCATTCCATTGTACATGCCTACCTTTAATAAAATCATTACATTCTAGGGAAGGAAACAATCATCCACATAGAACACCAACCTCTACAGTTCATATAGACACAAGGGAAGGCGCAAAACCATCACCATCAGAAATGGTCCACCTATTTCAAACAGTTCCATTTGAACATTAACTATAAGAAGGGAAACACCAATAATGGTGTTGATTGCCTCAGCCGACCACCGGTCATGACGTTGATCACTGTGCTCGACTCCTATGGGCACGAGACATTGTGGTGGCCGCATATTTACAAGATACATTCAGAATTCGACAACATATACCAGACACTCCTGGACGGGAAGCAAGTTCCAAATTTTCACCTTCCAGATGCATTGTTATGCCACCTGGGACACAACTATGTTCCTTCAAGTGAGCATGCCAAGATGATTTGGGAGGCACACTACAACTGGGTCACTAGACATTTCGGAGTAGAGAAAATAGTGGTGATATTACATAAGTATTTTTATTGGCCAAAACTTCATCAAGATGTTGGGAAGTACACTAGATCCTGCACTGCCTGCACCATTTCCAAACCAACCATCAAGAAGCAAGGCATGTATACTCCTCTACCTACTCCTATCTGGCCTTGGGAATCTGTCTCCATGGATTACATGTCGGGCCTTCCTTGTACTAAGCACGATAATGATTGCATTTTCGCGGTCGTCGACAGATTCTCTAAGATGGCCATCATGGCGGCCTCCAAGAAGAGTATCACAGCAGAGGCTACTGCTAAGATCTTCTTTGATTGAGTATGGGTACACTTTGGGATCCCATAGTCCATTGTCTCATATCGAGACAACAAATTCCTGAGTGCATTTTGGTCGAGTCTCTGGTCGATGCTAGATACAAAAATTACTAAGTCCATAGCTTTCCATCCCCAAACTGATGGCCAAACATAGGTTGTCAATAGGATGATCATACACATTCTACGCATTTACAACTTGAAGAATCAACACACGTGGGATGAAAGTCTCCCTTATGTCCAACAAAACTACAACAGATCTCTCTACCACTCAATAGGCCATAACCCCTTTTAGGTAGGGCTAGGATTTCATCCATTATGCCCCATTGATGTGGCCGTACCATTTGCATCCACTCAAGTAGATTCAGCTCACGTTCATTCCGAAGTTGAAAGGAATAATAGACTCATTGAGAACATTCAACACATCCTCCAGTAGGTCCATGATATATTGAACAAAGCCAATGCTAAGTACAAGCAACAGCATGATCAACGTTGAGTGTTGCACATGTTCCAGGTGGGTGACAAAATTTGGCTACATTTGTAGAAGGAGTGCCTTGATGGACTCCACCGCAAGCTTCACCTGCTCTGATATGAGCCATACACCATCAGTAAGGTTGTCGGTGAAAATGCCTTCGAGCTCAGCATCCCACCTTTCCTTGGTCTACACCCAGTGGTAAATATAGATCACCTTTGACCATACTTTCCACAATTGTTGGAGACATCTGATAATGCAGAACAACTCACACCAACAGAACTCAACCCAGACTGCATGGAACAGGCCACAAATTATCAGAGCATGGACACATAGATCAATAACACTCACCAATAGAGGATACAACTATATCAAGTTGTCAAAGCAGGCCAACTCCTTCACCAGGGCAAGTGGTTCACTAGGGACCAGGTTCAACATAAATTTCCTCACCTCATGGAGGCTTTTCACACAATGGAGACCATTGCTTCCTAAGGGGGGAGGAATGATCCAGGTGGATATTGGTGGCCGCCCTCCTATTCCACCTAGACCCCCCAGTTAATTTCATTTATTTCCTTCTTCATTTCATTATTTACAATGTTTAGCAATTTTTTGGGTCCTGAACTTCCAAAGCAGTTTTGACCCCCTAAATGGCATTTTTTTTGGGGTCCGCAACATGCCCATAGTTGTAGGCAAGGGCTTGTGGTGAAAATTATATTACTCAAAGAGACCTTTCCAACAAGGTATCGTACATGCAAAACAGAGATAATATGACCAAGTTACGACCCCAGGAAGTTGGCTACCCAACTAACCCCAACGGGGCTCAGAAATTCTTGGTGTTACATCTCTTGGGGTTAGGGTTTTGGTTGTTTATGGTTTTCTCATGTTTTCCAATAATAAATAGGCCCTTGAGCCTCATTGTAATACAATTAAGAGGCATGTAGCCACCACATCTCTTCTTAGAGATAAGCTACCATCACCCGAGCTATCTTATTTCCATTCTATTTGTAAGCATGGTTAAGTATTTTTTTATTAATGAAATGAAGTGTTTTTCTGCTGCATCTTTGTGTTTATGATTATATATGTAATTTTTTTCGTTTTTGTTTAAGTTTGGATCACTATATGAGCTCATCTATGGGATATGTGTAATTCACTTACCTATTAGTATATCCTACATAAGGATACTATACAAGGTGGAGGATAAGATCATCCTAACTACCCAACATATCAAATGTTACATACTCCACTACCCAAATCAACACAACCCCATCCCCTCTTTGGGAAACATCATACTCAATGCATGCATATGTGTGGTGGTGAATGAATATCCAACAAGGTAGTTGAATGTAATTTGAATTGTTGTAAACCTCTTGAAAAGAAACAAAATTATTTGATGCATATTAGGAGACTAATCTCCCCCTAGTCCCATAGAAATGAGCAAAATCTAGATCATGATAAAATTCCCTTAGTAAAATACTTGATCACTTGTAAAGTCTTCCATGCTCAATAATCATGCCCACATAATGCAAAGGAGAGAAATTGTGGCACTTCCTACTATTATTGTTGTTGGTAAATACACTAAGGATAAGGAAAACAACCCATACATCCTCACATCAAAATTAAATAATGCATAGTTTCACTAGCAACTAGGAAGTCACTCACCATAGCTACCTTGACACTATCATACTTCATCTTGTGTGTGGGGAAACCCCTATAGCATATTGGGGAACTAAGGAGGAACTCTTACCATCCTAGATCATATAGTAATGAAATAAATATTTGCCTAAGTGTAGTTATACCACATGTATGGGTCAACCCCAAATAGTTAATATCCCTAATTTCAAAAATGAATCAATCGAATAAAAAATCATTGTTCCCTCTAATTTCTGTAGTTTCCTCATAATGTTGAGAAAGTTAGCATGTTTTAAGGTAAAACATGTACTCTATGCATTAGTGTGAAGGCATATATTTCATCTCCTCTCATGGACCTACCAAGGCGTCTCCTCTCATGGACCTACCAAGGCCACACCATTAAATAATTTATGTATAATCCTTATGCCTAGTTAACATAAGAACTTTAGAAAAATATAAATATAAGATCAAATTGTTTGTAAAAAAATTTGGATATAACACATTTAATATGTAATTTCAAATTTAGCGCTCTTCTTAGTGTAGATTAGATCAATGCATTTATAGTAATAACATATAAATGAGCATGTAGAGTACATGTCACACTCTTTCCATCATCAAGACTACAAAGTACATCTAAAACATGATTTTTCCTCTTATTGCACTCAAATACCAAAATTTTCCTCCTTAATCATATTTCTAGTAGAAAAATTGTCTGAGGTCCTCAATTGAGCTCTTGGTCGATGAATATAACTTGTTCTTTGATTGTATACTAGGTTTGTCACCTATCGACTACTCATTGACCAAATAGATGATTAATTTGCAACCATTTAATGCAATTAGGCAAGTCAAAAGAACATGTAAAACAATGCATAATGGATAAAATATGCAAGGAATATGTGCCACATCTCATTTAGTTAACAAAATTAATTAACATAAATAAATATATATGCATAATAAATAACGCATGTAACATAAGAAGATTCATCTTCTAAGATTATCCACCAACTAGATGTAGATCTCAGACGTTCCAACCAACCATATACCTTCTTGGCTCAAAATATTTTAGTAGTGGGTCACTCCTAAGCTAGGGATATGGCTCCACCATGGTAAAGGTTCACCTAGAGCCAACTATGGTCACATAGTTATTACCAAACAAGTATTAGGCCAAGGCACCAACTCTAACAAACCCCTAACCTATCGGATCTTATCTGCCCACATGCATGCACTACCCAAGGTAGTTCACCCCCATCTCTACCCCTATAGTCTTTTAGGCTATGACAATACCCTTCCATGGCTTCCAATTCAAGCTACCTGAGAATTATTGTATTGTGCTTTTAGGAATTTCAACTACCCTTAAAAGTCTCTAAGCATACATCAAGCCTCATTGGGTTCTCACATTCAACGTATTTATCACTCTTTTGCCATGATTTTTCCTTCTGTAACTCATATTCTACCATGTTTGATACCTCATCTTCACTCGATTTCACCATAAATACCTACCATAAATACGATACTACATCAAAGAAGAATTTTCAAGGTAAACTAATTTTTTTATGATTTTTAATATTTGAATAAGTAATTTTGACTATGAATTATTTTAAATAAGTCAATACAAGAATGTTTGAGTCTATAGAGATTATATACATTTTGTAGTTGAGGCCGTGGTAGAGTCACTATTCTACATGGTTGTGATGATTTAGAGAAAGAACTAGGAGCTAGTTCAAGTAACAAATGAATTGGAGAAGGACATTTGTTGAACAACATGGTCATAGAAGCAATTGAACATGTGGAAGAGGTCAGTTACCATTTAAGTTCATGACAATGGAACTAAAGCTCATGGAAACATATCAAAAAATATATGATCAGATCGAACAGAGGATCATATTGAAAGATTAATCCACAGATTTATTGAACCAATTGCCAAGAAGTTAACAAAGGAAAATTACTAGAAAACGTATGTATCTAGAATGCATTGTATAGTAGTTTTAATTTGATTTGTAATTTGTAGGTTTGACAATATGATAAATCACTTAGTATGCTATATAAGGAGGCTTGTAAAACATTTTAAGAGACTAATGGATTATGCTATCAAAAAAAATAGTCATTATATATTCAATATTTTGTTTTGTTGATGTAATATAAAAATGGTAATTTGCATCTTACATATTTTTCAATCGTAAGAATAATGTATGTTGAGTTAGGTTAGTGTTGTAGCATTTCTGCAGCGAAGATCTACATCGAGATGACCCACTGCATAAAGGTATTCGTTGCTATTTAGATCTTGATTTAGTTCTTTAATTAATTTTGTAGCTTTCATTTTAATCTCTAGTTTATTATTTATTCAATTTAGTATTGCAACTATGTCTTATGCATATTTACATAATGCTAATCTCAATATGATTTCGTGTTGTATTAGATCTATATGCACACAAAATATGTAATTTGTAATTTGAGAAATTGCTTCACTATTTTTACAAAGATTGCCATTCACACAGAATGATTAAAAACAGTATTTGGGTATTAAAATATGTAATCTATCAATTATATATTTGATTGGTTCTTGTAGTAGTTAATTTAGTATTTGAATGATTCTTATGGTATTTTATTTAGTTAATTCAAAAGCTTTTCATTCAATAGTTGTTAGTTATAAATCACTAAATCATGCACATACAATATATGTGCTTCACAACATTACGCATCTAGAATAATAACTAAATGAAAGGAAATTAGGGACAATTAAATTAGTTATCAAAAGGAATTAGTTCAAATATATATATATATATATATATATAGATTAAACACAAATTCATGAATATGAAAAAAAATTCTAGAGGTATGTTTGTTAGGGGTAGAATCGATCCAACCACTTGACTACCAATCACCCATTTAATTCAACCCATGGTGCAGTAAGATGCACATTATCTGTGGGAAGCGTTATTAAATTATCCATATTGAATAAATATATTATTATTCATCCATATTTATTCCTTTAGAGTGGAAAATTTGAAGGAATCAACTTACAAGGTTAATTTTATCGACAATCCAAGTTTAGAAATTTTTAGGTGAAAAAATTCAAGAGTCATTTTGAGGACTTAAATGACCGCTTTTTGTGGTCCAAACCTTACTAGGGACATAGATTCCATAATCCAAACATTGATACATTTCCAACAACACAATAATCACCTCAATTGGAGCTCATACGAGAAACTTATGGCTCCCGGAAGTTAACCTATCAAAATTGATTGGCATAATTCGAGAGGATGTCACATCAACCCCCATTACTAATGGAAAATGGGATAGCCACATTATCATGATGAAAAATATTCTAGTATATTCCATATTGTAACTCTACTTAAGAGTTGAAGGATTCAAACTTAACCACTAGTAAGCTATGTGGTTATGTTATAACCAGACCACTAGGAGGAAAAGGGGGTTACATTCAATTCATGTGCATTGTGTTCCATAGATGAGTATAATAGTTAAGAGTGGATAGAGAGACATAAAAAATATGGTTTGTATAGTGTAGCAGCCCATGGGCCACAGGCCTCACTACTTTATACTTGCATCCATTTCCATCAAGAGAAAGAGAGAGTAGAGCGACCTCACCTTCTAGCATGGTTTCCTACCAAAAGGTTTTCCTACGTCATATATTTTGTTGATGTGGTTTGTGAATGGTTATTCTATTTGTTGTATTTTTCTTCATAATTATAATTTTCATGTATACACAATAAACATAAATTAACAAATCCAGAAATCTAAGGAGGAAGTAAACCTCATAGCATAGATTTTGGATTTTCTAATATACTTTAATAGATCCGTTGTGACAAGCTATCCATTGGAACATCCATAGCAGTTTAAGGATCATATAAGTATCATACAAGGATTCTAATGGTAAAATTGATGGAAGTTATAACGAATCTAAATCAGTTAAGCCATAATTCATAGAACCCTAGCCATGATCAATGAATTTGTTAATAACCCTCAATATTCAGTAGAGGAGAGGTTTTCATGGTTGGAAACACAAGTTGCGGATATAAACTATAATGTGAACATCTTCATGGCATCCATGACCAATAAGATCAGGGGTATTCTAGGTTCTAGTGCAAATGTCATATCAGAGGGGAGATCAGGGGATCTGGATGAACCAAAGAGGAGGTCTAAGAAACAACATAAAAAGGATCAATCCAATTCAGCTGCCACGAATCATTCACAATCCCTATTCAATATGGAAGAAAAGGTCAACATCAACCCATATCAAGGTGATATTTATGCTTTGAATCTAAATCACTAGTTGCAGTAGCTATATGTTTATTTTAGTTTTCACCACATAGAGGACGAATAGAGGATTTTATTTGCATGTGTAAAATTAGAGGGTCATGCCTTAACCTGGTGGGAAATTCACATAGAGACATTGAGGTTGATGGGAGATCCTTTAGTGACTAAGTTGGGGGATTTCAAAAATATCATAAATTAATAATTTTACCCTATATTGGTTTCTTAATTGTTCTAGCAACTAAGAAACAAATAAAAAGACATTCACTAAGGACTAAGTCTTCTTACTTCAAGTTGACTAATTGGTCTCCTATAACCTTAGGGAGTATTTCCTGTATCTATACTTGAAATATATTCTTTTATATATTTATGATTTGAATATATTATCAATAACGTGTGGATAAGACATTCAATTATAAGATTCTAGGTGTAAGAAACTTGTATACCACATAACATCTCAAATTATGCATAAATATCAAAGGGCAACATTATGTAAATAAAAATATTACGAATATAAAAATAAATAAAAATAATTTTAAACAAAAAGAGAAAACTAACTTTGGTTATGTTATAGAATTAATAACTTATAAATGAAGTGTGTAATATCACGTGTTGTTCAAATCATAAATATACATAAAATTCTCCGATAGTATAATATCAGACAACAGCTAAAATCATAACAAGTTGAGACAAAATATCTTAATCATATCAACAACAGAATTTTTATTCAAACGTAATAACATAACCACACAAAGGACATTAGTAAAGATGAATGCTACCAAAGGAATTAACATTAACAACTTGAAACATTTGAAGTGTCAAGCACCGTGGCTTATCTCACAAGGAGTTTCCGGACCTGAAATACCTAACACAATGTAATGATGAGGGAAAAAACCAGATATTGTAAAAGTCACTTAAACTATTGATCAAGTGAATAACAATAAGTCATTGATTTCTTTAGCAATGTTTAGACACAAATAACACATAGCCATATGTATGAACTACAATAATTAAAAATTATAAGGCATGTGATCAGGTTAGTGTAGCAAGTTCAATTAGACATCTTTCAGAAAAGAATAAGTCTTTACACAAAATTAAGTTAATTATTTCTTAGTAACTTCCTTTAAACTAGAAGTGATTGAATAATTAAATAAATTAAAGTCATCTTCTTGGGACAATTTTGCTTTCGATGGATTGGTTGGATGCTTTAGCTAGCTTCATAGACGTTGCACTCAGTGATATGCATTGGGATCCTTTGTTAAGATTTTTAATTTCAATGTTAGCATTTTTTATTATTATTTTCCCACCTTCTAATTTGATCTTAACATATAGCTTGATTTACAACATCTTAACATATGACTTGATTTACAAGATTTTCTAATGGTAGATATTTCTACAATTGGTCTAATTGTCTCTTGAGCATAGCTGCTTCTTTTTTTGGAAGTTGATTGAATCGTCCCGTATCTTGTTCTTTTTTTAAATCCTTGAACTTCTGAAGTCTTGTCTCTGTAGTAGACCAATTAGTTAACATACCACCAAGCCATTTTCTATTTACATAATGACATCGAGCTTCTGTAGCCGCTGATGCTACTAAATCAGTTGCTTGATATTTCGTACCGACTATCAGGAATTGTTTTCCTCTACCTGCTATATCAAACAGGAAATCACAAGCTTCTGATAAAGAACCAGCAGTTTTAGCCAGATTTATAATATGAGTATCTTTACGCTCTGTAAAAATGTAAGGTGCCATCTTAGGGTTCCATTTCCTAGTTTTATGCCCTAAATGAACTCTTGCTTCCATCATCTCTTCCAAATCAATGTTCCAATATCTTTTTCTCATTCTCGTTCGCTTTCCTCTCCCATATTTCATCTTGAGATTTTATCAAAACTTGTCTACTTGCTAAAGTAATATTTATAATCTCCTGGAGGGATTTAATGTCTTCTTTCTTCTGTTTAATAGTGGTATGTATTTCCTTAATGAATTCAATTTTTATTTCCACATAGTGTGACCACCTTTTTTCATCCTTTTCCTTTTATAATTTGTTATCCTTAAGTTTCTATTCCAACTGCGAGATCTTGAGTTTAGAAATCTATAATTTGTCAAAATTGTCAAACACACATGGACAACAAAGACAATATGAAAGATAAAACATGCAATACATTTTTTATTAACATGAGATATACATTTATAGTACAATATGTGACTCTTGGGTTTCAGATCCCAAGGTCTCTTGGACTGCTTTGGTCTATTGAGCTTCCACACTAACCCATTTAGGATTAGGTGTCCAACATTCCCCCCCTTAATCCGAGGGGTTATGTATGAGTCCAAGAAGAGAGCTGTAATACAAAATGTGCAAAAAAATGCATGGCAGCACTAGGCTGAATGTGCTCTCTGAAATGTTGGTATAAAGGGCGGTGGTTTAAGGATGACCACCAACACTGGAACGCTTAGTGCAGTTCCGGAACTCTTCCAAAACTGGCAAGAAACTGAAGTTTTCTGCTAGAGGAAGTGATCCTATTGTTTTAAAGAGGGAAACCTTCAACCATAAAAGGGAGGTCTCACCCCGCATAAAAGGTAAAACTTCAACCTGAAAAGGGAAGTCTCAACCTGTGATGGTTTAAGGATGACCAACAACTCTGGAATGCTTAATGCAATTCCTGGAACTCTTCCAAAACTGGCAAGAAGCTGGTGTCTTCTGCTAGAGGAAGTGTTCTCAATTTTGTTCCTGGAACTCTTCCAAAACTGGCAAGAAGTTGAAGTCTTCTGCTAGAGGAAGTGTCCCAGATTGCCAACTGAAGGCATGCTCAGGGGCATCTTTGTCTCTTGCTACAACTCTGAAACTGGTGTGGCAGGTTGTGGCTCAGGCTCGCTTGATGTGACTTTGAAGCTTGTAGATGACCATCATTTCCCCCCCTGTCAGATACAAGGTGAGATGATGGAGAAAACTCAGCTGCAAGACTGTTCAATACTCTGGAACAAGTTCTAACATGTGTTTGGAATATCTTCTTGGCTGTTGATGCCCATTGCCAAGAAGCGATCCATCCAAGATGAATCTTTGTTCTTGCAGGACGTTTGTTTTTGAAGCATCTGTGTGAAGAATGGCTAGTTTTATGACAATGCTTACATGGATGAAGATCAAAACAGTGATCTTTCAAATGGCCAACTCGATCACAGTGTTGGCATTTCACGATCTGTTGTTTTTGTTGTTGTTGTTGTTGCTGTGGAAGAGGGGCAGAATCTGGAACAGCTGAAGGTGAACTGTCATGAGGAGCAAGTGAACTGTTATGAATGAATCCAGCACTCTGAAACTGAATGGGCTTTGAGTAGTCTGGAATATGAAAGGACAAGTCCTTGTCATATCCAAGACCAGTTATGTGCTTGTTGTGGACAAGCTGTTCCCAAGGTCTGATGATGGGCTTGGGAAGTGCAGACTGAATTTCTGCATCTGCATATACAACTGCTGCTTTATTTGAATGAACTGTAACATTATTAACATGCTGTTGATGGGTGGTTGTCTCAATGTTCTGAACAAAAATAGGTTCAGAATGGTGTCTATTTTGATGTAGCTCTTCTTGCTGTAGCTGTGATTCAAGTTGCAAAAAATCGATCTTTTCTTGTACATTTTGCAAACAACTATGAATATCAGTGAGAAAATACTTGCTGATTTTGACTGTATTATCCATAGTAGAGAGTATTAGATTGTCCACTAACTCTAATATTGCACCGATTGGAGCCATTTCTAACCTCAAAAAATAGTAAAACAATGATGAAAAGATGGACACCAAATAAACTTATGGCAACAACTTCAAATCAATCAGCTTGCAATAGATTCAACATACAAAGAATGGTGATATCCAGAAAACAGACTCCTCATTCAAAAAATGAATTTTCTTCAATTCACCTGAGAGTTTAACTTCCAACAAAGCATGCTCCACTCTTTAGCAGGATCCAACTACATTCACAAAACGCATCATCACTAGTTCCTGCCTCTCAAGTATTTTGTTATAAGGTACAACTGCTCAAGGACAGGCAGTCTAGCTGAATGTTTTAATTATATAATTGCAAGATTCCCAACTGTACAATTACCACCGTAAATTTGAACTGAATGTTGTTCTTACTTTCAAGTTCTGACAAGAATCACTCTCAAGAAATATCTATCCCTACACTACTCCCAGTGCTCACAAACTAAATCCTGTGTACAAGAATACTCTCCAGCAAGTGTATGAAAGCCTCCTCATTGGTACGTGCAAAGAATTTATTCAAACAAGATGGTCAATATATATATATGCTGGTCAATCATCAGCATCATTCAAGCCACAGTTCAATGGGACAGCGCATTCAAAACATATGCTAGTCAATGTAACCACAGCGCACATATACAGCTTTAGCGCACATATAAACCACGCATTAATTCAGCACCGCTTTAATATAAGCCACAGCAAAAAGGAGCACTGCACGATAGCCTCGTTCTGAAACACCGCTTTCTCAAATAAAGAAATAACAACGCATACAGCATTCAGGTGTTTGTCAACACCATTATTTCAAAAAAAGGAGGAGCGCTGCACGATAGCCCCAACTCCAAAAGATCTATCAAAAAAATTTTGCAATTAAAGCTACAGGATTGAATAACGCACGTCTGGACAACTTTTCACACGCATATATATGAACAATTATATATGAACAGTTACACTGGTAAGTGGTGCTATTTGGGGCGTGACCATGATCGCAGAGAAGAGCCACAGACACAACGAAGAGACATATAAAGTTATAGCGATGGAATTGTCCGATAGAGAGAATAGAGTAGAAATTTATGATTCGAGTTTGAAGTCGTGGATTACAGCGGGACGCCTGCCACAGAATTTTAAGCCGGTGACCATGAGGCGGATCGTTGCTTCGAGGGATTTCCTGTATGTAAACGGTAACTATAAAAAGTCTTCAAAACCGGGCATCGTGGCTTTCAGCATCCAAAACGGGACGTCAGTGTTCACGCCGTTACCATTTCAGGATGTGGACAATAACACCGTCATCTTCACCTGCGACTCAAGAGTGCTTCTAGGTTCATGCATATCTGGTTCAGACGAAATTATTATATCGGAGTTAAAGAATTCACAATCAATAGTTCAGATTCCAGAGATGCTTGTGGGTCGGCCTCAGATCGCTACTGTAATGAGTAGACTCGTCCAGGACATGATAGCCCCCATCTAAAGACAATCTCAGATAAATTCTACTGGCAAACTTCACTTCTTTCTTCTATGGCTTGACACCACGGCGCAGGACAACAGCAAAGAACCGCGGGTACCCAAAACCACCAAAGTTGAGAAACGTTAACGCTATGGAGAAATACACAACGGTATATAGCTCTACTGTTTACCATACAGTCATGACTCCATTTGCTTGCAATGACTCATTGTCTTTCACATGCCACTCCACAATCGGCCCTCCGAACTTGGTGGTATCAGTTCACCTCACCGAATTGTTATAATCGTGGTATCGCTGAATAGCTGAAACTTCAAGCCCATTGCTGATTATATCACATTGAAGATGGGAGGAGTCACGCTTGCAAAGGAAGGTTGCATGTTCCGCTGTTGGTCCTCGCTAGTATGATTGGAGTAAGAGGAAGGTAATTGCTTTATCACGGTGTGAGGAGGAGGAGAGTTGGCCGCCGCATATGGTGCGGGGTTCCAGCCCACCTACATCGACTTCTTTGACGTACAAGGAATCCGCCTCTGGGTGTTTCCACGCCTTCAGAATGCGACCCACTCGGATATCCAATGCCTACTCTGCTTCCCTCGAAACGTCTGTTGTTGGCTCTTCCGTTACACCAGCGTTCAATGACCAGCATTCAACCATGGATGCTCAGCACCGATGGAATGAACATCATCCATGGAATGAACAGCGTTCAGTTTCAATCGTTCTCATGTATAATTGTCAGACAACGTTCAAATGTCAGACAACGTTCCTTTCAAGATAGTAACGGCAGCGCTGGACACCGTTCAATGTCAGACAGCATTCCTTTTAGGACAGTAAGGGCAGCGCTAGACAACATTCAATGTCAGACAGCATTCCTTTCAGGACAGTAAGGGCAGCGCTGGACAGCGTTCAATGGAATGAACACACAGCGTTGAAGGGTATAATGGAATGAACAGGCCAGCGCTTAAACGTTTCAATGTCAGGCGAATGTCAGATGAATGTCAGACAGAGAGCGCAGTGAGACAGCGTTTGCAGCTGGTCTCTTGACAGGGGGCGCAGGCTTGACAGAAGGTGCAGACAATATAAAAAACGTATATGACAGACAGACATGTCAGAACAGCGTGGACAGCGCTGAGGCAGAGGAACGTTTCATCGTTCAAGTGAATATGGCAGACTGGGCGCAGGTCTGTATAAAGGAATATGGCAGAAATAAACTGCACAGAAAGGCCATAAAACAAATGGCTCAAATTAATTTGTAGGGCAGGAATACGCCTACTCTGATACCATGTCAAACACACATGGACAACAAAGACAATATGAAAGATAAAACATGCAATACATTTTTTATTAACATGAGATATACATTTATAGTACAATATGTGACTCTTGGGTTTCAGATCCCAAGGTCTCTTGGACTGCTTTGGTCTATTGAGCTTCCACACTAACCCATTTAGGATTAGGTGTCCAACAAAAATTACCTTCTCTAGTTGTAGAGCTTCTCTAGTTGTAGTTTGTTTTAAAGAATTATTCATGGTGACCTTGTATTCTTCAATTGTATTGATATGATTTCTTTTTGTGTTCTTCAAATTCCTTGCTCAATGTATTTGTCCTTTCTTCTTGTTCTTTGAGCTGGGCATCCTTCATATCAAGGCACTTTTTCATTTCTTGTAATTTTACTTCCATTTTTTCCTTCCTTTTGAAGGTTTCTATCAAACTAGTCGTGTCATAGTTAGGGATCTTCATAGCCAATTTTATGCTTTTTATCTCCATATTATTTTCCTCCAATACTTTCTTGGTAGCGCTCCCATCCTTAGGTTGCTATAATTGGCTTATTAGCTTATCTTCTAGCTCTTTGATTTTATTAGATTTAGTTCTAAATGCCACTTTGGCATTGGTGAGTTGTTCTCCAACTTTAGAGAGCATTGATCGTAACTTCTTGTTACTAGCAATTGAGTCCAATATCCTCTTGTCCACAATATATCCCGTTTTTTTGTGCCAAATGACCATGTCCAATTTGTCACCTTACTTAAATTGATAGCTAAATAGGTGGTCTTAAAGCCCAACAAAATTTTACTATCATCTATCTATAGTTGTACTGCACTAAGGTTGAACACATTATTGTCAAAGTTAGTTGAGGATATAAATCTAAGACCTTTAGTAGGGGTCATTTCCCCAAGCACAACTTCCTCTACACTTTGTGCTTAGCAATGTTAGTTCCATTTTTATAACTTCTACAACCTTATCTTTGATGATGTTGTTCTTGACTGATAATGCTTGTTCACATGAATTTGTTGCCTATGATTCTTAAAGTGTTTGTCGAACTTCTTTAGATAACTCTTTTTTCACTTCTCTCAAAGGGTTTGAATTAATCTTCCCTATATTTCCTTGCATTTACTTTGTGTTCTACTTCCCCTAGATGTAATTCATTTGTGTTTCTCTTGAAGGTATTGCTAGTTGGCACAACTATGGATTGAATGGAATTTCGATTCTTAATCAAAATAGTCCCAAGAGCACTGTGTATAATTGACTCTATCTATGTTTTTCTTTCTTGATTTTTCTACTTCTAGGCTACCTACATATCAGCTTGATATTTGATATTATGATGCGAAGGAAACACAGTAGCTAATTGTTCAATGCCTATTCTAGATTCATGAATGTAAGGAGACAGACCATCTTGTTTCCTCGGATTAGAAATAATACCATAAGGATCATATTTCCAGCAAACATCATTTTCCCAACCAAAGGATAGAAATTATTTTTTAATCATGTTAGTCACTGTTTTATTTTTAGCAATCAAAGAGAAAATGCCATAAGGAAAATTAAAAACTACGTTCTTACTTTTAGAAACAAAATGAGAGTCATTTACATGGAGTCATTGTCTTAACACCTAGTATGTAACTATTTGTGGAGTTATAAATTTGGGAGGCAATAAGATTCCTTCTCAAAACCATAGATTCTAATCACTAAGTAATCTGGAAAAAGGAACCAATATCCAATTCTATATTCTTTAGTCAACCACAAAAATCTTCTAGTCTCTTTGATATCCTATCAAGTTTTTTCCCCAACAATTCGGCCTAGAGGACTGATCATAAATTCTTGGGGTTTGCTTTGGATACAGAGTTTCAATCCACATAACAATATCCTTTTCCATCCCACCCTTATCTTGGTTTCCTTCCATTAATTGTTTTGAAGTAAAATACATGAGATAATTAAATAGAATCAAGTGCACCAAGTAAGTACTATGTTTCCAAACCTTGAAGGGAGCAGCTGTAGTGGGATCTAAAATTACACTTCAAGCCAGATACCTGGGGACATTAATAGTGACTTCATGAGGGTTTGATATTATCAGTCTACTATTCATAAACATAGCCTTTTCTATCTCTGAATCATTTGAGAGACCTATAATTACAGTTAGGAGGGATGTCATTTGAAATAAGGCTTTCAGTAGTCTAGTTGGCATGGGTAATTCCACTTTTGGTTTTGAGTGGGATTTTTATGTAGATTATAAAAAAAATAGTTTTTATCTTCGACCCAGGTCATAAGGTATTCCTAAAATTTCTTTTCTAAAATATCTACACCTTTAGAGGGAAATTTCAAAAATTTAGCAAATGCTTGCTTAGACACTTCCACGGAGATTTGGTTGATTGTAGAGGAAATGATATTTCTAGTTTCAGATTTGAAAAAATTCAGCTAATAGTAGGATGGTGTCTAGGTCAAAGTGGGTAGCAGGTACGGTGGCCCTAAGAACTCTTGATTTAACTAAATATTCATTCTGCTGAGAATTTTTTAGGGTGGATCCTAGGATTTTCTTCAGGGTAAGGATATATGTGTTTTGAACCAAGGTATCCCTTATTTGAGCTAGGTTGTTTATAAAAGCCTATTTATATGATTCTTATGCCATAAGTATGATTAATTCTCTAAAATTTATTCATAAATAAAACTATTCGATAATTCGACAATTAAGGTACTTATATAGCTCTCTATAATAGAATAATCAGGTTCCTAGCCCTGGTTTGTTGTGCTATTAAGAATGAGAGCTCTCGACCTAGTTAAGCCACATGTAGATGAAAATGCGGCTTCTGGTCATGGATGTGGCTATTAAATTTGTGTTATGCTCTTGACCTGCGAGAAGATACCATAATACCAAATATGTGAAGAAATATACCCAGAACACAAAACAATAAGAAATAACAACATGTATTTTATTATTTAGAAAGGAAAGCAATGTTCACTTGCCTCTTCGAGGGGGAAACCTCCAATAGAGTTGGGCTCAATTACAAAATAAGACACGATGCTCCTCAAGGGGAGTCTCTATCCTTTATATAGGATTCATACATGCAATACCATGGTTCTTCTTAATACCATCTAACTAATATCATTGCCCATTTGCAACTAATTGTGGTCCCTTCTTTAAATGCAGGTCAACCACTTACAATTATTAATATGGGCTTTATTGACTCTTTAACTAACTATAACTATGACTCGACCCTATTACATAAATAAGGGGGTTAGGGTTGGACCCTAACATGCCCTCCCCATAAAAATAACCTTGTCCTCAAGGCTGAAGCTACGGAAACTATTGAAGAACAGTGGCTGGTTCCTAGGTTGCATCTTCTGGAGAGGTGTCTTTCCACTTGACGAGGACTTCCTTGATCATGTGACTGCGCAGGTGTCGTTCTCACGTGTCAAGAACCTGTTCAGGTTGGAGCCAGATTGAACCTTCTTCATCCAATTCCGGTAGATTGGTTTGAATTCTACAATGGTTCCCAACCACTTTCTTAAGGCATGAGACATGGAAGTCAGGATGGATTTTTGCAGTGGGTGGCAAGGCTAGCTTGTAGGCTACTTCTCCTATGCGCTGAAGTATTTGATACGGTCCGTAGAATTTTGGAGATAATTTCTGACAACCCTTGTCTTTGAGTGATGTTTGCTTATATGGTTGCAACCTCAAGAATACCTGATCCCCTTCTTGAAATTTGTGCTCTGAACAATGTTGGTCTGCCTGTTGCTTCATGCGATTTTGAGCTTGATGGAGATTCTCTTTGAGGTGGGCCAAAATGGTTGCATGGTTTTGTAGGAGTTGATCCACTGCTTGTACCTTTGAGCATCCCTAGATATAAGAAGTAGGTGAAGGAGGGACTTGACCATAAACTGCTTCATATGGAGTTATTTTGGTGGTGGCATGATAGTTAGTATTATAAAACCATTAAGCTAGAGGTAACCACTGTACCCATAGATGTTTCTTTTCTGAAGTGAAACACCTAAGGTAGGTCTCCAGACATTTGTTGACTGCTTCAGTTTGACCATCAGTTTGGGGATGATAGGAAGTATTGAGTTGTAGTTGGGTACCTTGTAGCCTAAATAGTTCCTGCCAAAAGTTACTGGTGAAGATCAGGTCACGATCAGACACAATGGAAGTGGGCATGCCATGCAATTTGAAGATCTGGTCCATGAAATATTGAGCCACCAAGGCTGGTGTAAACGGGTGGGGTAGGGCGCAAAAATGATCATACTTAGAAATTCTATCCACAACCATCATGTTGACTGACTTGTTTCTTGACTTCGGAAGACCCGTAATGAAATCCATAGAAACCTCCATCCAGATTGAGGGAGGGATGGGTAATGGCTGTAATGTCCCCGGGGATTTGACTGTTTCTCCTTTATGGCGCTGACACACATCACACTCAGCTACAAAAGTAAGAATGTCCTTTTTCATGCCTTTCCAAAATAATGAACGTCAAGTGCGAGCATAAGTCTTCTGAAAGCCTGAATGGCCTACAGTGGGAGATGAGTTCAACTCTGCCAAAATGTGACTTTTAAGGGTGGACGTTGGTGATATCACTACTTTGTCCTTGTAGCGAAGAATTGCATCCTGCCAAGAGTAGCCCGCTGTGGAATTTGGATCCGCCTGCAATTTATTAATGAGTTGGGAGAGCAAAGGATGTGAAAACCATTCCTTGCGAGCCTCTTCAATCCACTCTGGAATGGGAATAGTGATTGCTAGCAGGGTGCTTTCCTCCTCAAATTGGCATGATAAAGCATCCACTATGACATTTTCTCACCCTTTCTTGTAAATTATCTCATAATCATATCCCAATATTTTGGCTAGCCATTTATTTTGTTGTGGCAAGGATAGGTGTTGCTCCAAAAAAATATTTAAGGCTTTGATGGTCTATACGGATTTGGAAATGCCACCCCAATAAGTATTGTCGCCAGGTATCCACTACATGTAATATGGCCATCATCTCCTTCTCATAGGTAAATTGTCCCAGATTTTTCCCACTTAGTTGTTGGCTAGTGAAGGCCAAGGGTCAACCTTCCTGCATTAAGACAACCCCAATACCCGTACCTGAAGCATTACATTCAATCACAAAAGATTTGGTGAAGTTGGGTAGTGCCAATACAGGAGTGGAACACATGGCATGTTTGAGAGCTATAAATGCCTATTGCACTTCATCATTCCAGAGGAATGAATTTTTCTTGAGAAGGTGAGTGAGGGGTCTAGCAATGCGACCATAATTGCAGACAAATTTGTGATAGTACCCGTGAAACCCAAAAATCCTCTCAAGGTCTTCAAGGTCTTTGGTTGAGGCCAATCCTACATTGCCTGGATCTTTTTGGGATCCACCCTGACACCTTCACACCCCACAATGTGGCCCAAATAATCAACTTCTTCCATGCCAAAGGAGCACTTGGACAATTTGACAAATAATTTATGCTTCCGGAGTAGTTGCAAGAGCAGATCTACATGCTGAAGATGTTTTTCCCAAGTGAGGCTGTAGATGAGGATGTCATCAAAGAAAACAAAGACAAATTTTCTGAGATATGGTTTGAGCAAGTGATTCATGAGGCTCTGAAAAGTGGATGGGGCATTAGAGAGACCAAATGGCATGACCAGGAATTCATAATGGCCTTCAAGAGTTCAGAAAGCAGTCTTTGGAATGTCTACTTCTTTCATGCGAATTTGGTGACAGCCTGAGTGAAGATCAAGCTTAGTAAAGAATTGAGCCCCATTTAGTTCATCTAGCAAATCATCAACAACTGGGATGGGAAATTTATCTTTGACTATCAGCTTGTTGAGGGCCCTGAAGTCTGGACACATACGCCATTCCCCATCTTTCTTGAGCACCATGACCACAAGCGATGAATAAGGACTAATTCTAGGACGAATGACATCGACTTCGAGGAGTTCCTTGATGAATTTTTCAATTTCATTCTTTTGGGCAAAAGTATATCTATATGGGCGCACATTTGGTGGTTGTGCCCCTGGGACCAAAGTAATGCTATGATCATGTTCCCCTCTCAAGGGTGGAAGCTCATGAGGCTTGTCAAAGACCTATAGATGGTTGTTTAAGATTTGTTGCATCTCAGGATGAATATGAAGAGAAGTGGGTTCGAAGGCCTGGAGGGCATTAAATTGGTCTATAACTCCATGGTGGCCCCTTTTTAACAATTTTTCCATCCTATGCGAGCTGATGATAGAAGGAGCACCTGCCTAGAGTCCATGGAGGGTATGTGTTTGGTTATTCTACTTGAAACTCATATATAACTCCTGGAAATCCATTGTGATTGGGTCGAGTGTGCGGAGCCATTCAGAACCCAAGACAATGTCACACCCACCCATGTTGATGGAAAGCATGTGGGTTTTTAAGTGATAATCCCCCATTTGAAGTTTGAAATTTTCACAGCAGCCTTCACATTTCATTGTCCCCCCATCAGCAATCTGAACCTGGAAATTGGAGACTGCTCTGACAAAACAATGCATTGCTTCAGCGAATCTTTGACAGATAAAGTTATGCGTGCTACCACTATCAATCAAGACTACTACAAGGCGATGCTTAATAAAACCTCTGATTTTGAGAGTTTGGGGAGAAGAAATTCCTACCAAAGCATGAAATGAGATAACTGGTTCTTTAGGTGTAGCTGGGAGCTCATTGTTCGGCTAGTTGTCCTCATCTTCCTCCTCTGGTCCCTCCAATGGTGGGGCTTCCTCAGATGAACTGTGATTAGTAGCATCAATTTGAAAGAATTTGGGTTCCTTGCATTTATGCCCCGGGGAGTATTTCTCATCATAGTAGTAACACAATCCTTGCTTTCTTCTTTCTGCCATTTTCGCTGGTGACACCTTTTGCACCTTAAGTGTTTAGGTAGTGCTCAAAGCCTGGGTGGGGTGTCCCTTGGCTATGAAATTTGGATGAGTCGACTGGGCTGCCAATGCATGTTCTACTTCACGAGCTATCTTGCAAGCTGCCAGCCATGAGACTGGGTGTTGTAGTCGGACGTGGGCTTGTATGGCATCTTTGAGACCACTGATAAAACATTCCAAGTAGAATTCATCTGCTAGACCTCCTGTTCAGAAGGCTAATGCTTCAAAGGCTTTAATATATTCTTCCATTGTGCCTGTCTGTCAGAGCTTAGTAAGATGACCCAAAAAGTTAGATTCATGGTCAAAGTGATCATAAAGGGCTTTTGAGAATATTTGCCAAGTCAGTGGCATTGCATAGCAGCGTTGATGCCACTACCACCATTGCCATCTTTCTTGGTCCAAGTACAGGCTTCCCACACTTAGATTAGTCACGTCATCTTTGATGTGATTCAATGTGAAATATTGCTCCATTTGTGCTAGCCATATGGCCAGATGAGAGCCATAAAATTTATACATGTCCATCTTGGGTGGTCAAAGCTGGGACTATTGGTGGTTTCCATAGAAGTGAAGAGAATGGCTAGACTCGCCCTCAAGGTGTTCATTAAAAGCATATGCCTCTGATTGTTCCCCTGACTTGCCCTTTGTGATTGTATCATTTAAGGTCTGGATCTGCTTCGTTAATGCCTCCAAATTTTGTTCAAGGGTGTCAATCTTCTCATTTGCCATAGTTTGAGCTCTGGTTTGTACCATGCACCGATCCGATGCACTGGTCATTACTGTGAAAAAAAAATTGGGACCACCTGAAATTTTGACTCTGACAAGTGAATGGTACCACCTTGCTCAGCCCGTCGACTTGATTCTTATGGGCTAAGTCTCCTATAAGTGTCCTGGGAGGGTCTCAAATTTTTGTTATTTTTATTTATTTTTACTCTGAAAAGAGTTTTACTCCTCACTTAGGAATACTGCAGTAGCCAATTCCCAAAAAAGTTAATTATGTCCAATGTCCTGCAAGAATCATGCCCAGGTATAGGAGCCACAAAAATAGTCAGATCTGTCGACAAAACCATCAACTGCAGAGTATGAGTAGGAATGTGGCAGTGATAGAACCTAGACTGCTAGATCTGAATGGCAGATCTGATTGTTGCGACTGCTACAGAACCCAAACTGCTAGATCTGAATGGCGAATCTGATAGATTTGATTGGCGAATCTGATAGATCTAAATGGCGGATCTGATAGATCTGAATCGTGGACTAATTGTTGCCACTGCAATAGAACCCAACCTGCTAGATCTGATCTGGCAAAGATGATGCGTGATCTAGAGAGAGACAAGGGAACTATGGTCTCAACGAGTGTCAGGTGCTACAGATCACAATATACATAAGGGTCCAATAGTAGTACTCGGCCCAATCTTTCAGGGCACTAACCAAGGAGGATCAACCATACCCTTAGCCGTACAACTTGACTACCCTATTGTACATGCGAGTAATCTCCCCAAGTGCTGTTCTCAGTGTACTGTAGCAGCAAGACGGTTGACGGTTTATCTATGGTGAGGTTTGAAGAGAACCTAGGGGGCTTTTGATATACTCAGAGGGTACTTGGAAGACAGTTCATGCATGGTTTTGTCTAATGCGCTACTACTCGGAGGGGTACCCACAGGGGTTACAACAGAGTCCAACAAGTGTGACCACCTCTCGTATTTCTTGCATGCATGCTTCCCCAAATCCGCAGGTTTATGCACTCAACGACAGATCCCATGGTTTAAAGACGCCGGAACACATCTCTAGCCAAAAAAAAATTCTGTTAAAAATGGAGATCCCATCGGCCCTGGAATGTGCTCTGTTACCACTTGTTATGCTCTTGACCTGCGAGAAGATACAAAAATACCAAATATGCTAAGAAATATACCCAAAACACAAAACAATAAGAAATAACAACATGTATTTTATTATTCAAAAAGGAAAGCAATGTTCACTTGCCTCTTCGAGGGGGCAACCTCCAGTAGAGCTGGGCTCAATCACAAAATAAGACACGATGCTCCTCAAGGGGAGTCTCTATCCTTTATATAGGATTCATACATGCAATACCATGGGTCAGTACCATGGTTCTTATTAATACCATCTAACTAATACCATGGCCCATTTGCAACTAATTGTGGTCCCTTCTTTAAATGTGGGTCAACCACTTACAATTATTAATATGGGCTTTATTGACTCTTTAACTAACTATAACTATGACTCGACCCTATTACATAAACAAGGGGGTTAGGATTGGACCCTAACAAGTTGATAATAGTGTGCATAGCACGTTATTGATGAGCCCCAATATTACAAGAAGAATTTTGCAACTCCCAAGGCTACCAACTTAAACTATCAACCCAGGGTTCATATAAACTTAAGAGGGGTTGACAATGTATGTGCATCAGACATCTTCCTCTTCCTAGTATAAATCCCTTTAATGCAAGCGAAAGAAGGAAATTAAGAAAATCCAAATGATAAAATATCTAGGTAACTCACCAATATTAAGTTGCAAAATGTAAACAACAATAAGAAAACCTATTCTACTTTCATTGGAAAGAAAATGACAAAAAGGAAATATATTCTATTTGTAAAAATGTAAAGCATAATGAAAACCAAGAAAATATAATATATCTTGTTGGAAAGGAAATGGAATTAAATGAAATCTATTCTATTTTGCAGGAATGAAAACTCCTAGATTACTTTTACAAGAAGGAAAGCACACTTTGCTTAAAGAAAATTGCAGAAAGGAAATCTAGACTAATTGCAGAAATCTGCAATCGAGAAGCAAGTAATGTAAGAGATAAGTAATGAATTAACCAAGCCTCATCTCAACCTTAGTGGTCTCAGAGAATTCATAGGCTATAAATCTACTTATACCATGAATTTGGAGTTAATCTCAGCAAGGAAGGTCTGAAAACAAACTGCTACATGATTGCTACATGATTGTTACAAGATTGCTACATGATTGTTGTTTCTTGAGTTAACTTGCAAAATTCCCAAACAAATCAAATGAAAATGAGATGGGGTGAAAAAATTTATTAAGTAGGGTGTTCTAGGACTCTAATACAAGTGGAATCACTCAAAAATACCCTTGCTAACATGTGTTAAAAATTAGCAGAAAATTACTACTCTAAAAATAAAAAAGTATGGAATTAGTGAGCCAATTAACCTACCAAATGCCTAACCTAACCAAGTGAAAATTATATGGGTTAATTTTTTTTATCAATTTGGATATTTTTAATCTTCAATATAAGTGGAATCAACTCGAAATAATATCATTAGTATGTGCTAAAATTTAGAAAAAAATTACTATTATTTTGCTATAGGATTCTTCCAAAAATTATATAATTGTGAACTAGTAAACCCATCCAAGTAGCTCAACAAAGAATATGACTTTGCAAATCTGATCGAAAGATGCATCATACCTATAACTGTACAAATGACTTACAAAACTACTTTCTACAATCATTTAACCAATCTAACCGACAACACATGAAACATGAATATTTAGTGCAGAAATGGGAAATGCAAGAAGAAGAAATGTAAGTGAATAAGATGTGCAAAGAAGATAAAGAGATTGTAAAACGGGGATTTGAGGATCCTGGGCTGGCTAAGACCAAGTATACTCAGAGTCCTATGAAGGAAACCAAGATTTAGAAGCTAAAAACAACCCCAAACTTCATTATTAAAGTCGATCCAAGTACATCCCTGCTAGAAATGAAAGTAGAGTTTTTAAATAACAATTTTTCTTCACAAGAAGACTAAGAAAATCATGCCCCTAAAGAAAAATTCGAATTGGTACTTATATAAATTTATGGGGAAGTATACTCCTTGAAACGTGATCCGAATTGGATCCTTAAACATTTCTCATGACTGTTTCAAAATTATGTCAGATCAAATCTTATGAATAACAAGTATCATAAATGACCTCTGGACAATAACAATTGTGGCATGCATGGAACAACGAGGACCCTTGGTCAAAGCGCGCTAACTGTTGGCCCATGGAGACTGCGCATGGATGCAAATTGGTAATCGGAAGCTTGGATCCAAAAACAGAGGCAGTTTTTGATATGCGATTAGTGCAGGACAAAACCCTTAGAGAAGGAAAGCCTCGAGCGCTCGGTCATGAGGAAAAAAGGGACACTGTACGGAAAACATCAGAAGGCAGGTCCTGCACCAAAAACTGATAGGATATCACATGCACTTCGAGCGGTAAGCGGGTTTGGCTGAGTTCAGCGTGATTCCATACACCGGGCGACGCGTGTCCAGCGGATGAGAGAGAAAACTGCTTACATCATGTGAGTAATGGTCAAGCAACTTACCCACGCGATATAAATGGAGACCCTAGGATCTAGAGGCTCCAGATCAATGACAAAGAAATAACCTGATGAATGACTGGATTTGATGGGAAAATAGGCTGAGGCACATAAAGATTTGAGGTCCGGCATGACTGATGAGCTGGAAAGAGAATCAGTTTCGCAGGCAAATCCCGGAGTAACGGAAATAACGACCGTTTGAAGAAAACTGACACTCAGTTCGCAAAGTGACAAGTGGCCACCTCTCTTTGCAGCGTTACACAACGATAATGACACAAGGCATGAAATTCCAGCGGATAGAGGTAGGTGATCCAGAGAGCTGGGAAGAGGAAACAAATAGTCAGGGAGCAGATTGGCTTTAAGCCATGAACAGACAAAGAACGGAGGGGGGAACAGAAGTAGAGAAAGAAGCGAATTGCAGAGAACAAAGAAGCTGAGTTGACCTGGAGAGAAAAGGTTGCATCGAGTAGACAGAGACAGAGAGAGTTCGAGAGTCCGTGAACCCCAGAGAGGGCTTGAGAGATTCAAGCAACTCCTCTGTGTATACCTGTCCGGTATCAAGTACCAAATTGGGCTCATACCATTGAGAGGAGTTGAGGTCGAGATCTAGTAAGGGGGAGTCTATGTACTCTAGAGGCTTGGGGAATCCAAGTATCACCCTACTGATCATCATCTGTTAAGTGAGACTCAAATTGAGCTCCTTATTGTAAAATCTTTGCTTTAAGACACAATAGAAAAGGCCACCACTGAAGCTGGACCAGGGGACATAGCCCAAGAGGATTGGGTGAACTCCTTATTAAATTTGTTGTGTTTTTGTATTTCCTTACGGGGTTTCTCTTATTGTTTCAAGTGTTTGTGTATTTCACAATCTTATCGATCCGTTGCTTAAAATAACATAGACACACCCCAGCACATGTGTCTGTAATACCTTCATTAATTAACTGAGATCATTCATGAGTGATTTTCAAATCAAGTGGTATCAGAGCTCCTAGGTTGTTTAAGGTTAGACAAGCTTGTGTTGGATTTTGCTGTTGAATGCTAACTAGATCAAAGCTTAAATTAGGAGAATGAGAGCTAGTCAAAACTAACCTGGAGATTGGAAGAGTCTATCTTCAGAAGAAAAGGTCAGAAGAAAGTCCCTTGGGGCCAGACCCTCAATTTATAGATAGTTTCTGGCTATGAGGTCCATGGTAGAGGAAATGTATAAGGACTTTAGGAAACATAAAGATGATGATTCATCAGGCTCCAAACAAGATAAAGGAGAAGAAGAATCTCTCCTCCATGACCACTCAAAAGGCAAAGGGAAAGAAGAAAGCTTTCTCACACCTCCTAATAGCCCTGAACATAAAAAGAAGGCATCTTTGATTAAATTAGATGTTAAATTTGATTTACCAATATATGATAGAGATCTAAATGCAGAGAAGCTAGATAATTGGATTAGACAAATTGATGTGTATTACAGAGTGCAGAGTATCGACTCAAACAAGAGTAAGATTCAGCTGGCCAGCCTATGCCTCGGAGGAACTGCCTTAGTATGGTGGGAAGGCAGGACACAAACTGACATGAAGAAACATGGTAAGATTCTTTCCGTCTGGAGTGAATTTGTTTCTGCGATCAAAAAGCAGTTCTATCCACTAGCTTACATGCAGCAAGCCATGACGAGCTAACAAACTCTTTGCCAATTGAAAGGGAAAAGTGTACAGGGTTACACCCAAGAATTTAGGAAGAGAGTTTTGATTCTAGGAATTTCATTAGACTCACTTGAGACTTTGCTAAAGTAGATAGGGAGTCTACATAGCTACATGAGGCACACTATCCTCATGTTTAATCCCACTAGTATAGATGAGGTATCTGTTCAAGCTACACATCTAGAAGCTAGAGGAAAGAATGGGAACCCAGAAGTTGGGGGACCATCCAAACCCATTGCAAGAAAGAATAAGGAGAAAAGAAAACAGAAATGGAAAGAAAGGAAGGCCAATACTGCACAAAAGACAAAGTCTTCATGCACTCACTGTAAAAGGGATGGGCATGATGATGAGAATTGTTGGATTTTGCATCTAGAGCTAAGACCTAAGAAGTTTGAGGGTAAGAAGAAGAAGACTACTGCAACTATTCAGAAAGATTTGGGGTCGAACTCAAGAGATGAAACAACCATTGCAGCCACAGGTATAAGAGGTAAAAATTTTGAAGCATCTACTAGTAATTTTGAGCAATCTATTAATGATGAAGAAAATGAGAGGAAAAGACATGAGCTTTTCCATATTCGGGTTGTTTCCAAACATCAAAAGATTGATACTTTGTTTGATAGTGGCTCACAAGTAAATTTAATTTCTGAAGCAATTGTAAAGAAGTTGGGACTACTGACTACACCTCACAAGAAACCATACCCATTAGGTTGGTTAAGTTATAAAGCACAACTACAAGTGACTAGACAATGTAAACTTAAGTTTTCTTTTGGGTTAGCGTTTGTAGATGAGGTTGACTTAGATATAATTCCTCTAGATATATGTGGAATTATTTTAGGAAGTCCTTACTTGTATGATAGAAAAGCTATTTTCTATAGAGCTGAGAACAAGTATCTACTCGTTAAACATGGAATCGAATACTTTGTAAGAGCTCATAAGCTCAAGAATAATTATACTCTCATAAACTCAGGGCAGATGAAATGAATTGTAAATTCATGCAAACAATTTCTACTGATGGTTGTAAAGGAAAAGAAACCTGATAAAACCAATGTATTTGAGGGCTATGATGCTAAACAGCAAGCTGATTTAGAAAAAGTTGTTTCAAAGTATGATATCTTGTTTCAAGAACCTAAAGGTCTACCACCCAAAAAGGAAATAGTGCATGATATTAATTTTCAGCAAGATGCTCCATTGCCTAACATTGGGATGTACAGGTTGTCCGCTTTAGAGAATGCAGAAATCAAGAAGCAGGTGCAGGAGTTGCTCGAGAAGGGGTTCATCAGACCTAGAACATCACCATGTGGGTCACCAATCATTTTGGTGAGAAAGAAGGATGCTCGTGGAGAATGTGCATTGATTACAGAGCACTGAATATGATAATGATAAAAAATCGTTATCCCCTTCCTCGCATAGATGATCTACTAGATCAGTGAAAGGAGGCTATTTGTTTTCCAAGTTAGACTTGCATAGTGGATATCATCAGGTCAGAGTTGCAGAACAAGATGCATGGAAGACTACTTTAAAAACAAAGCAGGGATTGTATGAGTGGCTGGTTATGCCTTTTGGCTTAACTAATGCTCCTGCTACTTTCATGAGAATAATGAATGATGTACTCAAACCTTTTCTTGATGATTTTGTTATTGTATATCTGGATGACATTCTTATATTTAGCAAAATGTGGGAAGAACATTTAAAGCATGTTAAGCAGACACTAGATGTTTTGAAAAGAGAAAGACTTTATGTTAAACTCTCAAAATGTGAATTCGGCAAAACATATTTGAATTATTTGGGACATATAGTAGGGGGTGGTGAATTGAATTTAGATCCCTCTAAAGTGGCAGTGACTGTAAACTGGCCTAAACCCAAATCTACTACAGAAGTGAGAAGCTTCTTAGGAGCAACACAATATTGGAGAAAGTCTATTTCTAGATTTTCCTTAATTGCAGCTCCCTTACATGCTTTGACAGGATTGAACAAGGTGTTTCAGTGGGGAGGCAAACAGTAGAAAGCCTTCGACACCTTGAAAGAAAATATTAGTAGAACACCAGTATTAGCACTGCCAAATCTTCAAAGACCGTTTGAGATCCAAACAGATGCCAATGACTATGCCATGGGAGCAGTGTTGATACAACACGGTAAACCCATATGTTATCATTCTAAGGCATTTAATTCTACAGTAGTTAACTATCCAACATATGATAAAGAATTGTATGCATTAGTACAAAGTGTGAAAAAGTGGAAACATTATTTAATGGGTAAAGAGACAGTCATACATACTAATCATCAACCACTTCAATATCTACACTCCCAAACTAAGTTGGAACAATCAAGGCACTATAGGTGGATGGGTTTTCTACAATAGTTTCATTTAGTCATCAGATATAAAAAAGGCATACATAATAAAGTTTTAGATATGTTATCTAGACCTATTATAAATGCATCCACTATACTTAAGCATAATTCAGTACTGCATGAGAGCTACATTGAACAATATGCTTAAGATATAGACTTAAAAGATGTATATGCAACTTTAAGTCAAGGCAAACGAGTAGAAGAATTGGATTATCATGTTAAGGACCGACTCTTGTATCATTGTGGGAATCTATGCATTCCACAAACTGAAAGAGTAAAGATAATTTGAGAAGCACACACTTCTCTAATTTCAGGTCACTTTGGGGTAAGTAAAACAGTTGCACAGCTGCAAAGATTTTGTTATTGGCCAAAAATGACTGAGACAGTTTCTATATATGTAAGAGGGTGTACCATGTGTGCTAAAAGCAAGCCTAGCAATAGAAAACTAGACTTTTACACTCCATTACCAGTTCCTTCTCATCCTTGGGAAAGTGTTTCCATGGACTTCGTTGGAGGACTACCCAAATCTAGGAAAGGTCATGACTATTTATATGTTGTTGTGGATAGGTTCAGCAAAATGTGTATTTTGATACCTTGTAATAAACATATTATAGATGAACAAACTGCAAAGTTGTTCTTTTAGCATGTATGGGTTCATTTTGGATTACCCACTTCCATTGTATCTGATTGAGACACCTGATTTGTTGGGAAGTTTTGGTCGAGTCTATGGGAACTGATGGACACCAAACTGAAGAAAAGCACAGGCTTTCATCCACAGATAGATGGCCAGACAAAAGTGGTCAACATGATAGTGATCCAGTTGCTCAAAGGCTATTACAGCAAGCATCCCAAACATTGGGATGAACATTTGTGTTATGTGCAGCATGCTACAACTAATCAAAACATTCTTCTACATAGAGATGTCCTTTTGAGACCTGTTTTTGTTTCACACCAAGGTATCCCTTGGATTTTGTCTTTGGTAAAGACATAGCAGTTGATGGACACAATGATGTGGAAAAGGAAACCAAGTTCATTGAACAAATCCAAGAGATTTACCAGGCAATATAGAAATAGCTGGAAAAGAGCCAAGCCAAATACAAGGCAAGGCATGACAAGCATTGGATGGAGCATAGTTTCCAAGTTGGTGATCAAGTCTGGTTGTATATCAGCAAGGAAAAAATGCAAGGTGGAGGTAAAAAGCTAAAGCCAATAACGTATGGACCTTTCAAGATACTTGAGAAAATTGGTGAGAATGTTTTTTGCCTTGATTTACTAGCTTACATGCACATCTACTCAGTTGTTAATGCAGACAACTTGAGACTATTTGAACCTTCATTAATTGAAGATCCCAAAGAGAAAAGTCAATTGCCTTCTATTGATGATTTGTTACCTGAATATCTCAATAAATTGTAGGAAGACACAATTTTGGACAGAAAGGTGAGGAAGACGCGTAGGGGAGATCTTGAGTACCTAAAGATTGGACTCAAGGGTTCAAAGCCAAGCAGTACAAAATGGATAGAGATTGGACAAGTGAGATAGTTACATTCTCACTTAGTCAATGCTTGAAAACCAACTTTTGGTGGTCCAAAATATTTTTCAGTGGGAAGGCTATGATCCGAATTGGATCCTTAAACATTTCTCATGACTATTTTGAAATTATGTCAGACCAAATCTTATGAATAACAAGTATCATAAATGACCTCTGGACAATGGCAATTGTGGCCTACACAAAACAACGAGGACCCTCGGTCAAAGCGCGTTGACCGTTGGCCCATGGAGATTGTGCATGGATGCAAATTGGCAATCGGAAGCCCGAATCCAGAAACAGAGGCAGTTTTTGATACGCGATTAACATGCATTGCAAGACAAAACCCTCAGAGAAGGAAAGTCCTGAGTGCTCGGTCACAAGGAAAACAGGGAAACCGTGCGAAAAATGTTAGAAGGCAGGTCCCGTGCCCAAAACTGGTAGGATATCGCGTGCACTTCGAGTGGTAAGCGAGTTTGGCCGAGTTCAGCGTGACGCCACACACCAGGCGATGCATGTCTAGAGGATGAGAGAAAGTCACTTACATCGCGTGAGTAATGGTCGAGCAACTTACCTGCACGATATAAACGGGGACCGTAGGATTTGGAGGCTCCAGATCAACGACGGAGAATTAACCCGATGAATGACTGGATTCGATGGGAAAATAGGCTGAGGCACACAAAGATTTGAGGTCCGGCATGACCGATGAGCTGGCAGGAGAATTAGTTTCGTGGGAAAATCCTAGAGTAACGGAAATAACGACCGTTTGAAGAAAACTGACGCTCAATTCGCAAAGCGACAAGTGGCCACCTCTATTTGCAGCATTACACGGCAATGATGACACAGTGCAGGAAATTCCAACGGATAGAGGTAGGTGATCCAGAGAGCCAGGAAGAGGAAACAAATAGTCAAGGAGTAGATTGGCTTTAAGCCATGAACAGATAAAGAACAGAGGGGGGAACAGAAGTAGAGAAAGAAGCGAATTGCAGAGAGCAGAGAAGCTAAGTTGACCTGGAGAGCAAAGGTAGCGTCGAGCAGACAGAGACAGAGAGAGTCCTAGAGTCTGTGAACTCCAGAGAGGGCTTGAGAGATTCAAGCAACTCCTCCGTGTATACCTGTCCAGTATCGAGTACCAAATTGGGCTCATGCCATTGAGACCAGTTGAGGTCGAGATCTAGTAAGGGGGAGTCTATGTACTCTAGAGGCTTGGGGAATCCAAGTATCACCCTACTGATCATCATCTGTTAAGTGAGACTCAAATTGAGCTCCTTATTGTAAAATCGCTGCTTTAAGACACAATAGAAAAGGCCACCATTGAAGTTGGACCAAGAGACATAGCCCAGGAGGATTGGGTGAACTCCTGATTAAATTTGTTGTATTTTTGTATTTTCTTACGGTGTTTCTCTTAATGTTTCAAGTGTCTGTGTATTTCACAATCTTATCAATCCGTTGCTTAAAATAACATAGACACACCCCAGCACATGGGTCTGTAATACCTTCATTAATTAACCGAGATCATTCACGAGTGATTTTCATATCAAAACGAGACATCTTTCCCCTCAAATCCCTCAAAAAGTGTATCTAGTTCCCAACAGTAGGAATTTGCATTAACTGTCAGTAAGCACATTCTTAGATTTTCCCAATCACTAGAGCTCCAGAATCTGTTCAATAATTTCACAATATCCTATTCATCTATTATCCAATATTGGTCCATCATGTAGCAAGGAGAAAATCCCTATATTATCTCATTTAGAATTTACTCAATATTCTCTCCATATTATGCAAAAATAAATAATATTATGCACATAATATGCAATTGTCTTCAAACCTTCCTAATGAACACATTATAGCTCAAAAAAATGTTATAAAATGCAAAGAGAGAGGTTAAATGTGTTGAAGGATGGTTAGATGGGCCTTAAATTGTATCTAATTTGGAGGCATGTCATACCCCCCTACTGAAAGTGTTGCTCATCCTCTGAGCAACCTAGTCACCTAATTGTACCTCATTCATGGCCCTGGTTTTCTACAAATTAGTAATTTGTTTAGCAGTATTTTCAAGCACAAAAATATAAATTTTTTCTTTGCAAGTGAACTTTGTTGGCTTGTGGGGAAAATTGGCATCATCTTCATTGCATTCACACCTTCTCCCTTGACATATACATTCCATTTTCACTCATTCTTTCAAATTTTTTGTGCACAGAAAAATCACAAGATTGCTAGAGACCATTAGTATATTTTTTTATCCTTGTGTAAGATGGATTCATAAAGAATTCTAGGCTTGTAAATGTCTTCCACATCCTTTCCAACATCTTGCTACTTTCTTCCACCATTTGGAATCCTTTGCAACCCTCAAAATTCCTTCGGATGGAATATTTTAGGAATATAGAGCATCCTGTAACATCCTGGGATGCATAAAAGAATCTATCACATCTTGACCAGAATTACACCTCATGCCTAATATTTGCCTCTTACATTTTTATAACATTTTCTAGGCCTTAGACACAAGTTATAAGAGATCAAATACCTCCTGGAAAGCCTCGTTTCATGATTATGGTTTGAGTTATATTTTGATGGTGAATGCTTTCTTTCCTTTTGTTGCCTTTTTATTCTCTTTTGTGGCCTAGATGATTTCCCAATGGCCTCTAGAGTTCTCAATTCTTCTATTTGTGTCACAAGTATGATTAGGCCTTTCTTAGGCACTGTTGTTTTTGTGTTTAGCACAGTTTGTGCCTCTGCTTCTCCTTCTTCCTCTTTGAATTTTTTCTTTTGGCTTATCATCCTCTTCTCCATCCTATTCTACTTCTTAATTAGCTTATTATTCTCCTTCTTCATTGTGGGCTCTCCACAGTTAAATCCACCCTCCCATGTGCCCTACTATAGCTTCTTCAAAATTTTCAAGGAATTTTATGTCAATTGTTGTTTTCTGAGTAGCCAAGGGTTTTAAGGCAGAGGTGAGAGGGGTTTGTGTTCTTATTTAGGCCAGTGGGAGGAATATTAGATGTGAAATTCAAAGAAATTAATCCTACTACCACCTTCCTTTCCTCAGATGGAATAGAGTTTTTGAAAGAAATAAATTCAATTTTTAAGGGTTTGTTATAGGATGTTTGTACAGGTAAAAATTAACCAAATTATATGACCCTTTGTGCATAGGAGGTAAGGAAAATTCAAAACTTACCCTTCCCTAGGACAGTCCTTCATGGTTGTGGGGGTTTGTAGGGAAATTCACACCAATTCTAACCCTTTTTTCACATCTTGGCCTAATCTTGTAGCATTGTCTGCAATATTATAGTAATAGTATGTAATCTTGTAGCAACAGTCTATAATCCTGTAGCAATTATGTTCAATCCTATAACACATGTTGTTCAACTCTGTAGCTTCTTTGTAGCACCCTATGGGACCCCTAGTCATTTCTATCTCGACTCTCAATGTCTTAGTGGGCCTGTCTTATCATGTTAGTAATGACTCTTGGTACGAATGTGGCTTGGGACCACTTTTTTATTCTTTTGTAGTTTGGTGGTGGGCTCAACACACTGTGTTAGTTAGCCCCCACTTACCACCTTCATAGCATTCTCATAGACTCTCTAACCTTCTCCTTTAAATCATCACCTTTTTTACTTTGTCTTTTCTCCACTTGTGATGAGAGAAAGATAAATTCATCTCAGTATTTGAGGGTGGTTGAGACTATTGAACCATCCCTAGCTTATAAAACATCATAACACATCCATTGATAACAATTTTTTTAACCCTATTACACTCAAGACAAGAGGTGAAGAATAGTGCTTACTTGTGCCTACCTGGAGGCTTCTTATTGATGGTGTTGATCCTGTGGTGCTTGCATGACATTTTTGCACATGGACGAAGTTGTTCTTGAGAATATTTTGAGATATCATTTCCTTTACATGTTTCTTTAGGAATAATGGTTGATATGTTGGCTCCTTGAGGTGTTATCCACCCATGCTTGCTACTATCTGCATTGGCTCTATTTTGGAATTTTTTTTTTTGACATGTACATGTTTGATAGAGGCTTGTCAATTTAGGTTTTGTTGATGGTGGATCAAGTTTTGCTGTGGGAGATGAACAGTGACCCTATAGCAACTTTGAAAGAGTTTTGTGGCTACCGAAGATCACTTATATGATTCCTCAATGCTTCAAGATGGCTAAGTCTTCATTTCAGGGCTTCCAAGTGCTTCCAACTATGGTCCTGTACAGTTTTTTCAAGATGCTACATGATTGAATTTCTTCCTATAGCAGTCACACAGACCCTTGCATGATCAAAATAATCTTCATGCAATGCATTCACAAGTTTTGATAATTCATGGTGAGCTCATGGACAAGGATCAAAAACTTTGGTGGTGGTGAAAACAGTGGAAGAAGGGGTGAAAATGGGTTTTTTCATGGATAGAGGTGAATTTTTGGATGGAGAAGTAGCTAAATGGTGTGGAGGATGGATTATGGTGGTGTGGTGGACTTCTCTTTTCATTACCCCATGGAAAGCATAAAATTTCAACCCATTCTCTATGTCGATCACAATCATGTAGCAAATCCGGGACAATTTTGTAGCACTATAGGACACACTTGTAGCAGACTTGTTTAATCCATATCTCTCAAATGGTAGATTGGATTCACCTAAGAAAATTTGAGCATACTTTCATCATCATTATGCATCTCCCCATAAAAAATATTTTCCAATGGATGCACGAATCGTGAGAGAAATGAAACATGTTTGTAGGTGATGGCTTCCATTATCTCAAAATTTATGCATTAGAATCACCTAAAATTATTGGAGCATGTTTCCAACATCCTTATGTGTCTCCCCATAAAAAATCTAGGCCAACAGATGCACAGTTTTCGAGATATGGTAAAAACTATTTTTGTCATGTGTTTTTTTCAATCCTATAGCAACATAGAACTTTCCTGTAGCACTTTAGGACATCAAGGAAAATGATTGGGAAAGGTTTGGGAATGATAGGTGGATGTTGGAAATGGATGAGGTCTATGGATTGACATGGCTTTGCTCCTGTTGGAGCATCTAGGAAAAGAAGGTGAAACTTTAAGTTTGACTTCCCTTGACTAGATATTTGATTAGTTTTTTCTTATGGTGTTAACTTGTTCTTGTTGCTTCCAGAGGTTGGGGAGCACCTGCATTCATTAGAGACAGATACCTAGAGAAAATAATTGTTTCTCAATTTTGTTTTTTTCATTTTTTCTTCTAGGCCTAATAGCTACCTCAATGAGGTTTTCAATGAGCAGGGCTGCATAGGTTCCTCAGAGGAAATCTTCACCTAGGATCTTATTTTTTTTTTTTTCTCTTTTTTCTTTTTTTCCTTTCCTTGTTTTTTTCCAACCCAATGATGCCATCATAGAGGTTTTCAATTAATGATCCAATCTCATGTGCCTAAAAGGAGGTTTTCACCTAAGATTTTATTTTTACCCTTTACTTTTAGTTTATTTTTTTCCTTTTTCTATTCTTTTTTATATCCTACTCTACTTGAAAAAAAAGAAAAAGAAGTATAGGAATACTTCAAATGGAGCCATGTTCATAACAATATGATATATAAACTCATGTGTAGGCTTGAAATATATTCTTTGACATATACGTAAATATGATGGATCGATTGTTTTGACTTTGATGATATCAAGCATTGTTGAAGGAGTGATGCTCCATCTTGTTAATTTTCTGGAACCAAAACTCAATATAGCTTTGATTCCCATGGTTCACTTGTTAATTTGGATCATTTTTCATGTTTTCGTTTTCTGTGCCACTCAAATCTTCTACTATTTGTTGGTTAGTCTCCTGAAGGCATAATGGAAATTCCTCGATCTCAGGTTCCAATGGCTACTCTCCATCAAATGTAGTACATGATTCTTTATTCTCCTTTGGATATTCTTCTTCTTGATGTTGTTATTCAATAAGAGAAAGAGAATATCTTCTTTGCAATACTCTTCCCGATCCTAGATGAATATCATTTGGCTCAAGAGGATTTGTTTGGAGATTTTGTATCTCAACATTGTAAGTGGGTTGAGTTACTTTATTGCTTGGGTTTGGAAATGGTTGTGCATGCAGTTGAGTCAGAGTGGGCCTTTGAAGTGGTTTTGGTTGAGAATGTGGTTGTGGTGGATTTGGATGCGATGGATAGCATTGATTTTGGTATGGAGGATATTGAGGATGTTGAGGGAAATATGGATCACCCCATTGAGGAGGTTGGTGTTGATATGGATGAAAAGGAGGAATGACATATTGGTGAGGATAAGACCATGAATATGGGTCACCCCATTGGGAAGGATAAGGCCATGGAGACCAAGGTGAGGTCCTAGGAGGATACCAAGGTTGAAATTGTGCATTATATCTTGCATTGAAAGATGAGGGCTAGTTCATATCATTTTGATATGAATTGACAAAGTAGGGTTGCTCCATGTCTCCTTCTGACTTCTCAGCTACCTCTTCTTCTTCTACCTACAATAGTGAATGGAGGTGTGGTTCTTACTACACCACATGATCAAGTGGGGGGTTCACGGTATTGAAAAATTATTTTGTGTTTTTATAAAATAAAATGAATGAAAATGCTAATGCAATGCAATGAAATATGTCTAATGCAATTTTTTTTTTTGTTTTTGCAGAAAGTATGAATGTAGAAAAGAAAGGGGGAACCATTACAAGAATAAGAGATTATTTTCTTTGACACCCTCCCTAGAAACAATTCAAAAAAGTGATGTGCCCTAGTATTACAACAATATTGTTGCAACTCACAAGGCTACAAACTTAGCTTATCAACCTTGGGTTCGTACAAGTTTAAGAGGGGTCGACACTATATGTGTAGCAGAAACCTTCCTCTTCCTAGTCTGACTCCCTTAGATGCAAGTGAAAGAGGGTAATAAAACAAATTGAAATGAGCAAACATCTAGGTAACCCGCCAATCCTAAGATGCAAAAGGTAAATAACAATAAGAAAACCTATTTTACTATTGTTGGAAAGTAAATGAAAGAAAGGAAATCTATTCTATTTGAAAAAATGTAAATCACAATGACAACCAATAAAATCTAATCTATCTTGCTGGAAAGGAAATGTCATTAAAGGAAATCTATTCTATTTTCAGGAATGAAAATTCCTAGATTATTTTTGCAAGAAGGAAAACATACTTTGCTTAAAGTAAATTGCAGAAAGGAAATCTAGACTAATTACAGAAATCAACATTCGAGAAGCAAGCAATGTAAGAGTTAAATGGAGAATTAACCAAGCCTCAACTCACCCAAAGTGGTCTCAGAGAATTCATAGACTATAAATATACTTCTACCATGAATTTGGAGTGAATCTACGCAAGGAATATCTCGAAAACAAATTGCTATAGGATTTCTACAAGATTGTTGTTTCTCGAGTTAATTTGTCAAATTCCTTAACAAAAAAGATGAAAATTAGATGGGGTAATTTTTTATTAATTAGGGTTTCCTAGGACTCCAGTACAAGTGTAATCACTCAAAAATACCCTTGCTAACATGTGCTAAAAATTAACAGAAAATGACTACTTTAAAAATCTAAAATTCTGTAATTAGTGAGCCAATTAACCTACCAAATGCCTAACCTATCCAAATTAAAATTCTATGGGATGATTTTTTTTATTAATTTGGATGATTTTAAACTTCAATCCAAGTGGAATCAACTCGAAATAAGCTCATTAACATGTGCTAGGAGAAAATTATTACTATTTTGCTATAGGACTCTTCCAGAAATTCTATAATTGTGAACTAGTAAACCAATCCAAGTACCTCAAAGATGAATGTGACTTTGCAAAGCTGATCTAAAGATGCATCATAATTGTATTTGTGTAAATTACCTTCAAAACCACTTATTTCAATCATTTAACCAATCTAACCTACAACAAATGAAACATGAATATTAAGTGCAGAAATAGGAAATGCAAGAAGAAGAAATTCAAGCGAATAAGAAGTGCAAAGAAGATAAATAGATTGTATAGCAGGGATTTTAGGCTCCTGGGATGGAGAATCCTAATGATACTCAAATTTCTATGAGGGAAACCAAGCTTTAGAAGCTAAAAATGGCACCAAACTTCATTATTATATTCAATCCAAGTACATCCCTAGTAGAAGTGAAAGTAGAGTTGCCAGATGACAAGTTTCCTTCACATGAAGACTAAGAAAATCATGCCCTTAGAGGAAAATTCGAATTTATACTTTTACAAATTTATGTGGAAGCATCTTCCTTGAAAGGAGGAAGTTTTTCCCTTCAAATCCCTCAAAAGGTGGATTTGGTTCCCAATAGTAGGAATCCACACTAAATGACAGGGAGCACATTCCTAGATTTTCTCAATCACTAGAGCTCCAAAATTTGTTCAATAATTTCATAATATCTTATTCATTTATTATCCAATATTGGTCCATCCTTTAGCAGGGAGCAAGTCCCTATACTATCTCATTTAGAATTTACTCAATATTCTCTCCATAATTCTGCAAAAATAAATAATATTAGGCACATAAGATGCAACTATCTCCAAACCTTCCTAATGAACACATTATAGCTCAAAAGCATGTCATCAAATGTAAAGAGAGAGGTTAATTGTGCTTAAGGATGATTAGATGTGCCTTAAATTGTGTCCAATTTGGAGGCCCATCAATTATCGTGCATGGAGTTAATATGCCACTATAGCGCATTCCCTTCTTATTTAAAACGGTTCAAATCATTGTTAAATGAAACAACAAAATTTATGCCCTATCACATCCATTGGATCGATATTTGTAGTTAACTCACTCATAGGTCTACCCCTGAGATCATACAGTTGTCGTCGATCTATTTTCAAAGGTATGTTTGACCTCATCAGGTCACCAAAGGGGCATTAACCAATGCATACCATATATATCGATATGAAACAAGAACTGTCAGATTAGATTGGTTCATGTTGTTGAATGATACTTAGGTTAGAGAGGAGTGTTTAAAAAGGGTTTAACTTCGGACCCAATGAACCATTACAACTGTTGGTTTGGGTTTTAACAATTGTTGGATTATAGTAGTCAGGTAGTTTATCAAAATTTCAAATTCCCAATGTGGAGGGTGAATTAGAATACATTTCTACTTTTAATGGACTTTGTACCTAAATGCTCATGAAAAGGAAAGGATACCATTTCCTTATGGAATGGTAAGAATTGAGACTGGGCACCTTTCGTTAGGTTAATGGAGTCAAAATAGGAACTAACGATGTTTAGTTGTCCTTTTGAATCTATTTCATGTGTCTGCATTGAATTCGTCGTACCAGTCATGATGTGAATTTTTTTTAGAAAAGACAGCCTAACACAAGTTGATCTAATCATGAGGAATGATAGGATGGAATATAATTGTCCACTATATTTTCTTTTTGTTATTATATGTTTCAAACTTCCTCACTTAGATGCAGAGCAGAATGTCGCAAGAACAGAGCTTACAGTGGGGGAACCCTCTGGAGTTATGAGCATTTTGCATGAGACGCTTCATCAAAAAATGGATTGGATTTTAAAGGAGGTCGAAGAGATAAAGGTGTGGCAAATTAAAAAAAATCGTAAGGAGGAGAAGCTGGCTATTTTTCCAAGAAATTACGAGATTGTTCGTGATTTGCATCCTGTGTCAAGCTAAGGAAACAATGCCTTTGTTGACTCCAACAACTCTCCTGAGGAAGCAATCGTCATATCTGACTAGTATGTTTAGTGGTTTGGGAGCTTTTTGACCGTAGAAGTTTGTAATCATTTCTATAGTTAGTTGAAGTACTCGTTAGGGAAGAATTGTATAATTTGGATAAAGATGAATTTTTTAATGCTTTCATAAAATTGTTTTGCTATCCATTTATTGCACATATGATAAGATTTTCAATGATTTTTTTTTTATAGTTACTTTATTATACTGATGTAAAACTATATTTTTATCACGGGACTCAGACAACCTAAATAGTTTCCTAATTCAGTAAATAGAGCAGAGCTTGTTATGTGTTATTACACCTTTAATTTCAAAATACAAGACATATCAAGAAATGGCATTATTAAATTGATAGAAATGCTTAATTGATAGTCATCATGCTGAAATATTAATGTTAGGACTGTAAACAGGTGGATCGAATCCTTATTTTTTTAAGAAACACCATGTCCATGAGTTTTCAAGTTGAATGTTGCTTCATTGCCAGTGGGAATCCATAGCCCCAATGAAGTCATTCACCATCTCAAAGTACATGAAACCTCTATATTTCTTGTTTAAGTTTTATGTTAGTGGTACCTCATTGAGTGTTTGTTTTAAAATATCATTAGATTTAATTTGTTTGGTATTCGTGGGCACATGTATCTTTTTTTCATTTTGCATGATGGGAAGATTATGCAATGGGAAAAACCAAATACCACTACCAATGAGAATCCATAGCTCCAATGGATTTTTTAGCATACTCCATAAAAAATGACCATTGCATAAAGAGGTGAGAAGATTACGCATTAGGAAAACCCAATGCCAGTAACATTTCTTTGTTGCTAGTGAGTGTCCATATCCCCAAAGGACTTGTCAACTTACCCCACCGCATGAAAGAATAAGTGACTATCCTAGGTATGGTGCAAGTAGCAAAGAAGTATTATGTGTGGGGAAAAATAGTGGCTTATAATCCTTGTTAAACCTTTCAAGCAATAGATGACACAGAAGCAGAGCGTTGAATATAGGATTAACACCAGAATGTCCCAACAGACCAATAAAATATGAAATTCATGAAATGAATTGAGTTATGTCTAAGTAAAAAAATTGAAATCAAGGGTAAGATATAGGTATTATGATTAACATATTTCTTTTTTATAAAGATTTTGTTATTATTATTTTTTTTTTTTAGAATTCAGTTCTGTTAGTAACTATATTTTCACAATTGAAATTGTTATGAAACCAGCTCACAAAAAGATAGAAAAGATAGATCAACGACTTAAGAATCAGCCTCTTCGAGGCGGAAACCTCCTTTACTTTACACAAATGAACAATTCTTAGATGATACAAATGACAAAAACTCCTTTCTATATATAGGAGTCTAAGGGGTCCCAATACAATTAGAACCTACATAACAATAATACTGTAGGGGCACAACAATAACACTAGTGGGCTTCTATGGGGCATAGTAATAATAAAATGGGGACTATATAGGCACAATAATAATAAGGGGGTTTCACTAATAACAATAAGGGGTTACACTAGTAGTATAGGGATCTAACATGCCCCTCTCCTTCAAAAAGTGTTTTCCTCAATGCTTGAGTAGTTCTTGATGCTTCTATATAAAATTCTCATCCTCCCATGTGGAATCTTTAGTGGGTAAGTTCTTCCACTTAATGAGATACTCTAAAATTGATCAATTTCGTAGTTGCCGATTTCTTGTTTTTGTGACTGCTTCCAGTTCCAATATGATTTTTCCCTCCTCATAAAGTTCTGGAAATATTGTTTGAAATGGGATCTTCTCACCTATAACCTTCTTTAAGCATGAAACATGGAAAACTGGGTGCACTCGAGAAGATGCAGGAAGGTCCAATTTGTATGCCATAATACCAATCTTTTGTAAAACATTGTACGGTCCATAATACTTTGGTGATAATTTATTATCCTTCTTAGCTTGCTTGAGGTACATTTGTTTGTATGGTTGTATTCGTAAAAATACCCAGTCACCTATATCAAAATTTCTTTCACTGCGATGTTGATCTTCTTGTTGTTTCATTCAATTCTGCACAAAAGTGAGGTTATCCTTTTTCTTCTTGATATGTCCTTCTATCTTCAGAGTTTGAGGAGTGGTAATTCCTGCCAATGCATTACAAGATATGGTCAGATTCATTTATTCTTTCTTTGGGGTTGGTTCCTAGAGTATATCCTCTTCTTTTAATGTTTATTGATCCTTTTCTTCCTCCTCTTCACAATCAATGTAAAATAATTTCTTCTCATCACACTCATGGCCTTTAGTGTATTTTCTATCACAACTGTAACAAAGGCCGCTTTCTCCTTTTTCTTCCAATTGTTGTGGTATCAAACTTGTAGGTGGTGAAAGGTTAGGAGAAAAAACACTTCCATCTTTATAGTTCTGAGTGGTAGGCTTCCTTGTTGCCATAATTTTGCTTTCCATTTTTCTTGCCAACCTCAATGCCTTCTCCAATGTGTTAGCGCTTGAGATTTCACCCTAGGCTGAGAAAAGTAAATCTTCAAGGCTACATCAAACCATTTCACCTCGTAGCTAGCCCTACGAGGTATGAGAAGGCTCTCTCGGGTCAGATTTGATAGATCTTATAATATAATTAGGCTGACCAAATAGAAATAAAGATTTTAGGCTAGTAAATTGATAGGGGGTTTGATTTGATGATTTGTGGGGTTTTTTAATGGAAAGACGGGGCTTTTCTGGGCTGCATGGGCAAAATCACAGCTTGAAACAGAGAAATATAATGACTACACAGGTTATTCAACTGAGGCAAGGTAGGCATGCAATTTAACACCAAATCTGGTTTCAAATGGGATGGCAAGACTGGTGAGGAGCTAAGGAGGGCAGACAATAACTCTGAATCCTCCTTAAACAGTAGAAAACATCGAATGCGAACAAACTTATAGGAGGAGCATATAATACTATGAATTCCTACCTAATCACTTCATTTGTTCAGCTTGAAAGGGTCATGAAATGAAATGGAACATAATTGATTACATATGAGACAAAGGGAAAAACTTATGCTAAATCAACATACCACATGAATCTCAGCAAACAGAGCTGTGAAATTCCATTAAATTCTCTGTCATAAAACTGTACAATAAAAAGCTCTCTGCTTCTCCAGTAGCTCCCAGCGCTCAGAAAAAACTCTCCTCCCTCACTCTCTCTTCAGATGTGGTATTAGTATTTTGCTTAGTCCTGATACTTGAAAGAGGCTCATGAATTTGCTCCATGAGATTGCTCATTCTTACACCTTTCTGCCAAGACGTTTGTTGCAGTAATAATGCTCTCTGATCCATTACATAGGCTACAGCTAACGTGCGTGCAATTTTAATTGCCTGTGCTTTTTGTTCTATGGTAAAGGAGGAGGGTAATGTCATCTGTTTGTCTTGGTGAAAAGGCTCTATTTTCTCTCTCTCCATTCCCAAAGCAGAGGACGATTGTTCAACTTCTTTTCCAGGTGACCAAATGCTTCCAGGATCAATGCTTGCATGCAAGTTTGATATCAGCAACTTTCCCAGCCACACCTAAAATACATAAAACAACACATCTCTTTGGAAACTTTGAAGCAGTTAAAGCAATATGTGTAACAACCTCAAGTACCTTCTGTTGAACCTGCACATTCTTTTCACTTCAGCCAGGAAGTGCACATACTAAACGAACCAATGAATATGAATATTTTACAAGTAAGCTCTGTATCAAGGGTGCCATTGTAGAGAACCTCTGTGCCATGATATTTGAAACCATATGAAGATAAAATTTGACCAAATTCATCAACAGTAAAGTCTGATGTATGCTTTGTTTTGTGTTTGTGCTTTCGCAGAGGTAGGAGCTTGAAGACGCTGCCAGTTGAAGAGCTGAAGATAAATTACATAATTTAAATCAATACATTAAATGATTTCTTCTTCAAAACCCTGTTTTGAAGAAGAATCAATCTCATGTTGAGACGGAGTCTAACATTGGCTCCACTTGGGATGGCAGCTGCAGCTTCCTGGAGGTGCCAAGAACCGTAGAACTTTGGGAGAGCAGACAGTGCCTTCACCATTGGGCAATGGAGTCATCATGAACACAACTCTGGATTTATTTTCACACTGAAACTGAACTGAAACAATCTTCAAGCAAACTAAAACAAGATGCTGCCCTTATGGCTGCTTATTTATTTACAAAACCTACTCTAATATGCTGTACAAATAATAGATCAAGTAATGCTAAAATGCCAAATTAACCATTCAATTAAACCTGGAAATGAAGCCGCTTGAGAATGCTGCCACGAAGTCACAGATGCAGTTGCTGGCAGCCCTTCATGCACATACTGACCCTGGTCACGGAAAAGACAGCCTGATCTGTCAATCAAAGTGAAAAACATGTCTATATATGCCGCAATAGGATCACGGAAACCGGCCTCTGTTGGCTGCCCCAACTCTGCAATACATACTTCCAGCGGCACATTGTCAATGTATACCTCTATAGGCAAATCTGTTGTTGCTTGTTGTGAAGGAAGGATTTCCAAGAACTTTTTAGGGTCTTGGAAATCATAAGCCTGGATCTGCTCATCTAAATCTTGAATCTCTTTCTCGATTCTTTCAACAAGTAACTCACAGACGCTAGGATGATAATTCGGAGATTTCAAACATTGAAGGAAAAAACTTAAAACTTCTTCATTAATTTCAATATCCACTAAGCTTTCTCTAAATTCGTTTAGAGCTTCACACAGTGCAGGGTTTGCCACATACCCTACCATTGCATGAGTGAATCAACAGGCACTGGAATGTCTGAATCGAATTGGAGCCACCAGGTGAATGATTCAGCCTGCATATGTATCTGACCGCTGTCCACCATCAGCATCAGATCTGCACCTTGATCGCATGTACTGGGACAAAACAATCCATGAATTGAATGTTCTCCCCAGTATGGTCGCCAATATGTTAGCGCTTGAGATTTCACCCTAGGCTGAGAAAAGTAAATCTTCAAGGCTACATCAAACCATTTCACCTCGTAGCTAGCCCTACGAGGTATGAGAAGGCTCTCTCGGGTCAGATTTGATAGATCTTATAATATAATTAGGCTGACCAAATAGAAATAAAGATTTTAGGCTAGTAAATGTAGGAATTTACAGGGTAAGTTCCACAGAAAGAATACCAAAAGGACACCGCTCACAACCAGATCTCAAATCAATACACCAGTATTTTTGACGTGGTTAAAACCCTCAGAGTGCAAGGAGGGAAACAGTCCACGGCCTGTCCCAACGTGGGTACTACAGGCAATTTATTAATCAAAGAATGAAAATTTACATAAGCTTCTCTCATGCACGGATTACCCGAACAATGACCCTCCATGCGCTTTAAATAGAACTCATGGACCAATCGGGTGTCAAGCCACGGATCAAGTGTCGGTAATACCGAGGTGAGAGTGAACCGTCGGATCACTACATATCGTGACCGTCGAATTGTAAGTTACAAAATGTACAACGGTAAAGAAACACACTTTACCTAACTCTAACCTAACTCTATACTAGACCAAGTTGAACTTAACTATATCCTATGTGTCGGAATATCCTAACATCCCCCCTTAAGAACAACTTGGGATAGGATTGAAGGATTTACAAATATGACACAATAGGAGAAGGAAGGAGGCACTAGAGCCTATCCCCCCTTAGTGACAACTTCCTGAACTCCAAGCATATATCGAAGTTTAGTGAACTTCGCCTCTGTGAGAGCCTTTGTGAAGATGTCTGCAACCTGATCATCTGTTGGACAATATTGCACTTCAAGAACATGGTCATGAATGAGCTTTCTGATGAAGTGCATGTGTAGTTCAATGTGTTTGCTGCGCTGATGCTGGACTGGATCTTTGCATAGCTGAATGGCACTTTGATTATCACACCAAAGTGTGGTTGGATGCTGCTGCTCAAAGCCAAACTCTGATAGGATCTGACGAAGCCACAAGGCTTCCTTACTAGCTTCCACGGCACCACGATACTCTGCTTCTGCTGACGAAAGAGAAATTACAGCCTGTTTCTTACAAGCCCATGTAATAGGTCCTGAACCAAGAGTGAAGACATAACCGGCAGTAGACTTCCGATCATCAGGGTCACCAGCCCAATCAGAATCAGTGAAACCAACTAACAAAGGAGCTGCTTTGGCACTGTAATGAATCCCAAACTGTACTGTACCTCGAACATAACGAAGTATTCTTTTAGCTGCTTTCCAATGACTTTCACGGGGGTTTTGCATAAAACGAGCAACAAGGCCAACAACAAAGGAAAGATCAGGACGAGTATGGGTTAAATACAAGAGTTTTCCGACAAGTTGACGGTATAAGGTAGCATCAACTTCAGGAGAAGTACAAGAGACTGAAAGTTTGACTCCAGACTGAAAGGGAGAAGGGGCTGGCTTACAGTCTTCCATGTGAAAATGACGAAGAATATCACAAGCATACTTGGACTGGGAAAGGAAAATACCCTCTTGGGATTGCAAGACTTGAAGACCGAGAAAATAGTGTAAGTGGCCTAAGTCTGTCATTTCAAATTTCTTTTTAAGGCTTGACTTGACATGGTTTATAAGGTTGGGATCACTACCAGTAAGAATAAGATCATCAACATAAAGAACAAGGATGATAAGAGAGTTGCCCACTTTCTTGGTGTAGACAGTATTGTCAGAATGACACCTAGAAAAGCCAGATTCTAAAAGAAAGCTATCCATTTTGGCATACCAAGCCCGAGGAGCTTGCTTGAGGCCATAAAGGGATTTCTTAAGTCGACAAACAAGGCTGGAGTCTGTTTGTATGAAGCCAATGGGTTGTTCCATATAGATTTCTTCCTGCAAGTCCCCATGCAAGAAGGCAGATTTAACATCCATCTGATGGACTTCCCATTTTAAAGAGGCAGCAAGGGAAAGAACAAGGCGGATAGAGTTCATTTTGGCAACAGGGGAGAAGGTTTCAGTGTAGTCAATGCCTTCAACCTGTGAAAAGCCCTTAGCAACGAGACGAGCTTTATGTTTATCAACTTTCCCATCTGGTCCATACTTGGTTCTGTAAACCCATTTACATCTAACAAGTTTGCGTCCCTTTGGTAGAGGAACAAGATCCCATGTATCATTTGTCATCAATGAATGATATTCTTCATTCATAGCTGCTTCCCAATGTGGATGGCCTGAAGCTTCTGCAAAAGTGTCAGGATCATGATTTACTGGAGCTTGAGCCAGTAAAGAAGAGGCTCTTTCAAACTGAGAACGTGTACGTCGCTGATCTGTAGGATCACCGGCAAGATCACCTGCTGCATCCCGAGTAGCACGGACCCATCTTGGAAGTTGAGGATCCTGAGAAGGTGGGGGAGGATTATCATCCTCGCTTTCATCATCTGAAGAAGAAATGTTTTCAAAAGTAGAAGAGATAGGAAGAGGTGGCACATCCGCCGGACTAGGCTCGCAGGCCGATTTATTTTCATCAAATTTTACATCTCTTCTAATGATAACATTTTTGGACTTAAATGGAATAAGTCTATAACCTTTTACATCTTCAGAATATCCAACAAAAGTACATTTCTCACTCTTAGGTTCTAAAGCTTTATGCTTTTCATCTGGAATATGGGCCCATGCTTCACTTCCAAACACACGAAAGTGACTTACATCTGGTTTAATGGAACTCCAAGCTTCTTCTGGAGTGATATTCTCTAGAACCTTAGTAGGAGTGCGATTGATTATATAATTTGCACAATTAATTGCTTCGGCCCAAAAACTAAGACTGAGTCCTTTAGATTGCAGCATACAATTAGCCATTTCCTTTAAGGTGCGATTTTTCCTTTCAGCTACACCATTTTGTTGTGGAGTGTATGGAACAGTATGTTGCATTTGAATTCCATTTTCGGTGCAAAAGTTGATGAATGTGTTTTTAACATATTCTCCACCATTATCAGTTCTTAGCTTAAGAATTTGATGTCCAGATTGTTTTTCAACAAAGGCTTTGAAGGCCAAAAAAGTGTTAAATACTTCACTCTTGAGTTTTAAGAAGTATACCCAAGTGCGTCTGGAGAAATCATCAATGAAAGTTAAGAAGTACTTGCAGCCAGAGAATGAAGCAACAGGAAGAGGACCACATAAATCACTGTGCACAAGCTGTAAAGGGGCTGAGGCGTGCCAAGAGGCACGTTTGTCAAAACTGTCCCGATGATGTTTTCCGAGTACACATCCGGAACAAACACCATCTCTGCAAGATACCATAGGAAGACCTGTCACCATATTTTCTTTACATAGATGCTGAAGGGAGCGATAGTTTAAGTGACCAAATCGCTCATGCCAAAGTTTGCTCACTTCATCATTATGAGCAACAAATACTGAGGGAAGATTGGATGACCCAAAGTTGTGAAACTTATACAACCTTTTGGAATCATCAGCAAGACCAGTAGCTAGAATCTGTTTAGGATCTTTTAGATCCTTGATTACAACATCATGAGGTGAAAATTCAACAATTTTACCTTCACCTGAATGAGTTATCTGATAGACAGATAGAAGGTTGCAGGATAAGGTTGGAACACATAATACATCATTAAACTGACCATTGTCTAGATGAACAGTTCCAGTCCCTACAACATTAAGAGATCTATCATCACCAATATATATATTTTTGGTGTTACAATCATTTAAAGAAGAAAACATGGCTTGATTTTTGGCCATGTGACAAGAGGCTCCAGAATCAATGAGCCACTCATGAGAATGAGAAGAAGAAGAAGATACATTTAATGCATAACCAGACTGAGATGATTGATAATGACATGCAGAAAGTGCCATTCCGGAAGTTGAAGTTGAAGTAGGCTCCACATGGATGTTATGTTTTTTCATTGCGGCTTCCAAGGCTTCCATCTTCTTAAAGCATTTAGATTCTAAGTGGCCATCTCGATTACAAAAGTTACAATGTCTATCAGACTTCTTCCATTTGTTTTTATTGGTCTTATCATTTTGCTGAAATGATCTTTCATTTTGAGGCTGAGATGGTTTAGGACCATTCTTTTGAGGATATGACTTCTTAGGATTCTTTGAATTTGGTTGCTGCTGGGCGGCTAACGCTTTCGTGGAAGAGTTTCCAAGATTAAGAAGACCAAGGTGTAAGAGTTTTTCTTGTTCTCTTATTAAGGAATCACAAAAGGAGTCAAAGGAAGGGGCCTTGTATTCTTGTCCTTGACAAATGAAAGCTTCCCTTGTAGAATGGAAAGTGGAAACAAATACAGAGTAGGCTGGTCCCAACTTAGTAAGGATGGAATAAATGAGGTTACCATCTTCTTTCTTAACTTTAACACCTTCCAAGAGATATCTAAGGGTCTTGAATTTGGACAAGAAATCTTCAATGCAAGAAAAATTATTAGGATCCAAAGTAAGCAGCTCATTTTCAAGTTGATGGGCTCTAATTTCATTTTTAATCCAAAAACTTTAGCAAGTTTTTCTAATGCTTCATGAGGAGTCTCAAGTTCTGCAATGTGGAATCTAAGATCAGGAGAAACAGACATCCCTATCAAACCACGTGCTTGATCTTGTCTATTTTCCCATTTTGCCGCCTTGTCTTCATCTTTTGGTTTCTTCTCTTGGTCTGTGGCTATTCTTTAGAGACCTTTACTTCTAAGTAACTCTCCCATGTAGGCTACCCATTGGAAGTAGTTAGTGCTGTCAAGAATGACTTGGCATGGACTTTCCATTTTAAAAAAAACTGAAGCTGAAGATGCTGAAAGTAAGTGTTCCAATGGATAGATCTCGAAAAAATAGGCGGTTTTAAAAAAAACGGCTCTGAAAAAGGCTTCCGGATGAAGAAGTTATGGCTTTTTGAAAAAAAAATGTTGACGTTGCCGGCAAAGTGCGCGAATGTGCGGGAATGAAAAAATCCGCCCCCACAAAATGGAGACTTGAACCCAAGACCTCTACTCTCTTAAAATAGCTTTGAACCAATTGATCTATACAAAAAATTTGAGAGAGAGAGAGAGAGAGAGAGAGAGAGAGAGAGAGGGGGGGGGGCTTGGTTTGCGTGCTTGCCTTGAGAAAGCTCTTTTTCCCTACAAAACACAAAACACAAAACCCAACACGAATACGCAAAGAAAAACGAACCTTACGGCTCGAAGTTAGCTTTAGCCAAAAAACTAGAAATTTTAAAAAAAAATCTCAAAGTTAGCTTTAGCCGAAAAACTAAATATTTTTCTCAATGTTTCTGATTTTCCGAGATCACACTAAGGTGCAGGGAAAAGAGCATACGCATGAGAAAAATCCTTCCTTTCTGTTTCTGATTTGCCCAGATCGCACAGAGTCGCAGGGCAAAGAGCATACGCAGAAATGAAAGGTATAGATCCGGTTAAAAAAAGGCTAAATAAACTGAGACCGAAATAAGCAGAGAGAAAATAACAGTAAACTGCAAAAAAACACTGTATACCTCCCGATCTGAAAAATGACGCAGCTAGGGCTACCGGAAACCTTTTCGCGTGAAACGAAAGGGGTTCCTCACTGGAACAGATGCTCCGAATGCAACAGAGCAGTCCTCTCGGCCCGAAAGCAGTCAGAAACAGCAGATCTAGGAAACGACAGCCGCATGCAGTTCTACCGGCTTCAGATTTGGATCACCAACGGACGCGGCCCTCAAATAGCTCTGATACCATGTAGGAATTTACAGGGTAAGTTCCACAGAAAGAATACCAAAAGGACACCGCTCACAACCAGATCTCAAATCAATACACCAGTATTTTTGACGTGGTTAAAACCCTCAGAGTGCAAGGAGGGAAACAGTCCACGGCCTGTCCCAACGTGGGTACTACAGGCAATTTATTAATCAAAGAATGAAAATTTACATAAGCTTCTCTCATGCACGGATTACCCGAACAATGACCCTCCATGCGCTTTAAATAGAACTCATGGACCAATCGGGTGTCAAGCCACGGATCAAGTGTCGGTAATACCGAGGTGAGAGTGAACCGTCGGATCACTACATATCGTGACCGTCAGATTGTAAGTTACAAAATGTACAACGGTAAAGAAACACACTTTACCTAACTCTAACCTAACTCTATACTAGACCAAGTTGAACTTAACTATATCCTATGTGTCGGAATATCCTAACAGTAAATTGATAGGGGGTTTGATTTGATGATTTGTGGGGTTTTTTAATGGAAAGACGGGGCTTTTCTGGGCTGCATGGGCAAAATCACAGCTTGAAACAGAGAAATATAATGACTACACAGGTTATTCAACTGAGGCAAGGTAGGCATGCAATTTAACACCAAATCTGGTTTCAAATGGGATGGCAAGACTGGTGAGGAGCTAAGGAGGGCAGACAATAACTCTGAATCCTCCTTAAACAGTAGAAAACATCGAATGCGAACAAACTTATAGGAGGAGCATATAATACTATGAATTCCTACCTAATCACTTCATTTGTTCAGCTTGAAAGGGTCATGAAATGAAATGGAACATAATTGATTACATATGAGACAAAGGGAAAAACTTATGCTAAATCAACATACCACATGAATCTCAGCAAACAGAGCTGTGAAATTCCATTAAATTCTCTGTCATAAAACTGTACAATAAAAAGCTCTCTGCTTCTCCAGCAGCTCCCAGCGCTCAGAAAAAACTCTCCTCCCTCACTCTCTCTTCAGATGTGGTATTAGTATTTTGCTTAGTCCTGATACTTGAAAGAGGCTCATGAATTTGCTCCATGAGATTGCTCATTCTTACACCTTTCTGCCAAGACGTTTGTTGCAGTAATAATGCTCTCTGATCCATTACATAGGCTACAGCTAACGTGCGTGCAATTTTAATTGCCTGTGCTTTTTGTTCTGTGGTAAAGGAGGAGGGTAATGTCATCTGTTTGTCTTGGTGAAAAGGCTCTATTTTCTCTCTCTCCATTCCCAAAGCAGAGGACGATTGTTCAACTTCTTTTCCAGGTGACCAAATGCTTCCAGGATCAATGCTTGCATGCGAGTTTTGATATCAGCAACTTTCTCAGCCACACCTAAAATACATAAAACAACACATCTCTTTGGAAACTTTGAAGCAGTTAAAGCAATATGTGTAACAACCTCAAGTACCTTCTGTTGAACCTGCACATTCTTTTCACTCCAGCCAGGAAGTGCACATACTAAACGGACCAATGAATATTTCACAAGTAAGCTCTGTATCAAGGGTGCCATTGTAGAGAACCTCTGTGCCATGATATTTGAAACCATATGAAGATAAAACTTGACCAAATTCATCAACAGTAAAGTCTGATGTATGCTTTGTTTTGTGTTTGTGCTTTCACAGAGGTAGGAGCTTGAAGACGCTGCCAGTTGAAGAGTTGAAGATAAATTACATAATTTAAATCAATACATTAAATGATTTCTTCTTCAAAACCCTGTTTTGAAGAAGAATCAATCTCATGTTGAGACGGAGTCTAACACAATGAATCAGGTTCCCAAAGGTGAACCTCATGTTGAATTTTATCCTTTAAAGTCCCTATGAAGACATCATTCCTCAGCTTCTTTGGAATATCATTTACCCTTATATTAAATTTTTGGAAGTCCTCAATGTGCTCTGCCATTGAACCCTTTTGTTTGATATTTATCAACTGGATAAAAAAACTGTTGCTTTTTGTATCCTCATAATGTGTTATCATTTCTTCTGTAAAAATTGCCCAAGTGACACTTTATTTACGAGGGAAAAGTCATCGATACCATACAAATTGATTTGTTTCCAAATATAAAGTTGTAATGTGTACCTTTTGTGTGTTTTGTACATAATGGAGATCAAAATATTGCTCCATCTGTAGTATCCATGTTACGAGATCCTTGCCATCAAACTTCCTCATATCGTTCTTTGGAACATGGTGGGTCTTCAATCCACCGTTAGAGTCTATGAAATCATGATTAACATTTATTTTGTTCTCCTCATGAGTTTCCTTTACTACCATTTCACTATTAGTAAGCATTTCTTGTAGCAAATTTGTCAAATCCGTCTTCAAATCTTCCATGTTGCCTTTAAGTTTTTATTCTATACCACCGAACTTAGCTTCCACACCTGTCTTCAAATCTTCCATGTTTCCTTTAAGTTTTTCTTATATACCATCCATCTTAGCTTCCACTCCTTTCTTTAAACTATCCATCTTAGCTTCTGTTACTTTTTGTGAGAGTGAATTTTGTTGTACTTGGTCTCGTAATTTTGATATATCATGTTGCATTTCTTCCTCTTCTTCATGAGTCATGCTAGATATTTTAGGTTTCTTACTATGTGTTTCCATTTTCTTTCTTCATGGAATCAATTAACGATAATAATTCTTCACTATGGCCTTTGAATTGCTTCAAACTAATTTTTCAAACCAAACTTATGCAAAATTTAAAAAAATACTACACATTTGTTTCACTTTGTAGGAGCTCGATATTGAATCTATTATATCTCTATAATTTCATATCTCTAAGGTCTAAAATTGCATCCTGTGGTATCCATATGAGTCCTCTTTCCAACCCCGCAAGTCTAATTAAGATTGGACTCTCCAAGGAAAAGTTATGCCAAATCTCCTACGATGACCTGATTATAGACTAGTTCAGTAGAGTGAACTTGTAAGAAGTTCCACGTGTCATTATTTCAACCTTGTGACTTGAAACTGATACATAGAAAACTAAAAGCTATCCTCCTTCTATAAATTTTGATGAAATTTCAATATTATACTTAGAGAGAAAGTTATGATGATTTCCCCAGGTCACCTATTTGAGATATAATTTGGGAGTTTGCAAAAACCCTAAATTCCTTGGATCCTAGCTCCGAAAATATAGTGATAAACATCTGAAATTCAGACACGATGTTCATCAAGGTTTCGGCTCAAATGGGTTTTATTTTCGCTTCTGAAACATTGTAGGAAAACAATTATAGCGAAAATTCCACGATGACCTGTTTGGAGCAGCGAAACCTTAGAATCTAAAGCTCCGATACCAAATGTTATGAAACCAGCTCACAAAAAGATAGAAAAGATAGATCAACGACTTAAGAATCAACCTCTTCAAGGGGGAAACCTCATTTACATTACACAAATGAACAATTCTTGGATTATACAAATGAAAAGACCTCCTTTCTATATATAGGAGTCTAGGGGGTCCCAATACAATCAGAGTCTACATAACAATAATATTGTAGGGGCACAACAATAATAGTAGTGGGCTTCTCTGGGGCATAATAATAACAACATGGGGACTATAAGGGCATAATAATATAATAAGGGGGTTGCACTAATAACAATAAGGGGTTACACTAGTAGTATAGGGACCTAACATAAATTATTTCAAACTATTCATTTATGCTCTCTCTCTCTCTCTCTCTCTCTCTCTCTCTCTCTCTCTCTCTCTCTCTCTATTATGTAAACATCAGTAGGTGGAGTAATGCTTGGGGAACAGACCAATCATAGGTGGGACATTACCTCATCTTCAAGATTTTTGAGGGAGAAGGAATTTTCTCCTTCAATTCTATTAATAATGAATGGGTCAAGCCAAAAGTTATTGGAATTTCCATGCTTCGCTTGGTATTCATTCCTTTTTCCCCATTTTAATATCCAGTCTCCTAGGAGGAATGTACATTCTTTGGCCCACTTATTGAACATTTTTTTAATGTTCGCTTGATGTTGGGTTATCCTATCATATACTTGTTCTCTCTCTTGCTAAATATAAATCATTCGATTAGTTCTCCATTGTAAATAATTTGGTTCTTTGTTTACCACTTGTAATGATTTCATTACTTTAGTCCCTAAATTTAATAGTATAACAATGTCAATTCCATACACTAGATGAAACATAGATTTACCAATTGATTTTGTAGTACTTATTTTGTCATCCCAAAGGGCATATTTTAAAGCAATATGTTAATTTCTCTATTTTGAATTTATTGTTTTCTTTAATATTTTTATTTTTTGACTCACCAACCCAATTCCCTAGGGGTAATGGGTTGTTGAGTGTCCAAGCTTGATGTTATAATTATTACAAAAGTTATAAAAGGAGGATAAACATAAAGGTTTAACATTTCAAGAGATAAAAATTTTAGGAAAACCATAGCGTGAGAAAATGTTCTCAACTAAAAAATCCATAATGAATTTGTCTTTAATTTTCCTAATGGGTATAGCTTCTACCCACTTCGTAAAATAATCAGTGGCACCCACTATCCAATGATGTTGAGAAATACTATGAGGGTGTATCTCCCAAATAAAATCTAGTCCCCATTTTTGAAAGGGGACCTTAGAAGGGATAGGTATTAAAGGAAGGGCGGCCAATTTCTACTTCTCGGAAAAAAATTGGCACTCATGGCATGCTCTAAATTTTTTATTAACATTAGAGAATAGAGTTGGTCAATAAAATCTAGCTCTTAAGATTTTATTTTCATTGGTTTTCCAAGCATAGTTCCCACCACACAACCCATCATGATGTTGAATTATAAGAAATTTGATCTCATCAGGAAAAACAAAATTAAACAAAACACTTGTTGGGTGTTTCCAATATAATTATTTATCTATGATACAATATTTTGTAGCTTTAAGTTTTAAAGAACACTTTTCGGCTTTTCTCAAGTGATCATGTAATATTCCTAATGCAAATATTCAGTAAATAGTAGAGACATGCACTAAGATACAACAATATAAATTTAACACAAGAATTCACAATTAGTAAACCATAAAATTTGAGCAAGAAATCTGAGCCATTTTATTAATAATGCTGAAAATTGGGTACAAATGGAGTAGAAAAATAGAACTTGGGCTTTCCGCTACAAGCATACACGACCCAAGTGAGGTGATGTAGACCTAAGCGTTGGAAAATGTCCCAAACATATAACTTGCAATGCCAAAAAAATTGTTTCTCTTGTTGAAGAAGAACTAGAGTTTTTACCCTTGAAAGTGCTCAAAAAATTATCCAAATTAATCCCGACCTCTACACACCAATTGCATGAAAAACTAGAAAGGGTTTGGCCCAATTCCAGTTGACTTGGATGAACCTCAAAAAGTGCAAATGGTTCTCACCGGTAGGCTCCAAGCATTGTAGGAGGTACAATACTCGAATTTTCTCAAAACAACTACTGAATGGTCACCCAAAATCCACACAATTTTTTCTTTGAAAATAGGCTTCCCCTCCATCCCAATCTCTCCCAAAAACTAGTTACTCCTCTATTTTTTGCAAGCTTCAGCTAGTGATCTCTACACACTATATAAATGAGATAAATTTGGCCTCGGAAATACCCTCAATCCCAGCCTTGCACACCACCACAAAACCCCAACCTTAACTATAACAAATAACTACTCAAACGCCTATAACTTTTCTCCAACTATAGTTGCTCCAAAAATTGGGGTGTGAATATCTTTCTACACCCTAGCCACATGTAGAACTGGGAGAAAATATCTACAATATGCTCAAGTGAAGCCCTAAATTAACCTCCAATTTCCTTTATTAGGGAGGCACTTGAAGTCCTTTGAAATAGGGGTGGAATTTCCTCTTGGAATTCATGTGCGTAGTAGCACGTTTCTTCTTATGCTCAACAACTCCAAGAGAGTTTGATTTTTGTAGAGTGATAGCAAAAAGATCCCAAAATGAGGCTTCCTTGTGATATTTATAAATGTTGGTCCCTTCTCCCTTGGTGGGCCCCCAATTCCACTAATTCAAACCACCTTCTCTCTTCCCTCTCTCCTCTAGTGTGAATTCCTCAAGGGGGTTGAATTTCCCTTTTTGTGGCCCCCACATTCCACTAACAAAATAATTATTGCTTTTTATCTAATGTGCATAGCCTCCTTTTTCTCCAAAAACCAAGTGGGGTCTACTCAACCCACTTTTCCTAAGTCCATAACATCAAAATGTCAAAAATGAAAAAATTGAGAATTGCTTAGCAGAATTTTATTTAATGGGGATATGAAAATCCTCCCCACCCAAAATTTGTGTGTCCTCAATCAATTGTAATTCTATATGTTATTACACCTACTCTCTCTCCCATGTGGCATCCTCCTTTGGAAAATTCTTCCATTTGACTAGGAACTATTTGATGACTCTATTCCTGAGCTTCCTCTCTCTCACCTCCAAGATAACCTCTGGTACTAAAACTAAATTCCCCTCATCATCCAAGGGTGGTAGATATGTGGCAGCTGTAAAATGTTGTCCAAAGGCCTTTTTCAGGCAACACGCATTGAACACATTGTGTACCTTGCTTCCTGGTGGAAGCTCCAACTCATACGCTACCTCCCCAACACACTTGATCACCCTATATGGACCATAGAAGTGAGGCTTAAGATTCTCATCCCCCTTTTGGTTGAGCATAGACTGCTTGTATGGTTGCAAGCTTAGGAAGACCAAGTCCCCAACCTCAAAGTGCCTCTGTACATTGTGGTTGTCTGCATACATTTTCTACTAGTTTTGAGTTGTTTGCAAATTTTCCTTGAGGGCTCTAAGGATCGCTTGAATTTCTTGTATCCAATCTTTGGCCCGTAGGACCTAGTTCTGTAACATCCCCTGGTTGATTTTCCATGTAAATAAAATAAGACCAAGGTCATGGGACACGTATTCCAAGTTGAATGGTGGGTAAACATTATAGTAGGCATCACTTGTGGTTGATTAATGGCTATGGAAATTGGCAAAGGCATTTGAAAAGGAAAAGAGGTAATAAATAGAATTTAATTATAAGGAATAAAGGAAAATAGGAGGAAAGGAAGGTGAAGAGACACAAATTTGCATGCAAGGGAAATTAGAGGGAAAATGAAGGAAAATGAAAGAAAAAGGAAAAAAGGAAATGAAGAGTCTAGACATCAATGATAAAAAGGAACCTGAGAAATAGTTAACATCTTCTCCTCAACTTTCAATCAGGTGTAACAAAGGAGAGAGAAAAAGAACTTGGACAAGCAAGAAATAAAAATAAAGGGAGCACAAGGAGAAGGTTAGACAACTACAAGTAAGGACAGAAATTAGCTATGGATAGCAGGGAGTAGTGTGCATGTGAGATTTAGCATGTTGGGATTCAAATTCATGGTGCATGCATTGGTTATTTATTTAAATTTGTTTCCACTAGCATGAGATTTTCCCAGATTAACAATGGCTTCGACCTCTCCTTGTCATTTCCTAGATATTCATGGTGTAGTGGGTTCCCCTTTTTGGTTTTCTAATTGGTTCTCAAGTTTCCTATGGCTGTGGGTTGGGATAAATTCTCTAGAGCCCTGAGACTGCTTGTGTTTCCTAAAGGCTATGGGTTGAGATAGGAGATCTTTGGAGCCCTGTAATAGCTTGGATTCCCTAGAGGTTGTGGGTTGGGTTACTACTTTCTGAAGCCTTGGACAGCTTGGGCAGAGACTAATCTAGTTGATGTTAGTGATTTCTGGACCATATAGGTGATATCATTATGCTTGAGTATTGAGGTGGTTTGGCCTCTGGAAGACATGGTTGGTTCTATTTTGGTTTAACCATTATGATCCCACATTCATGCTTGGAATTTAACACACGGGTGATTGGTTGAAAGAGAGATTTGGTTCAACCCAATGTATGGTTGAGTGGTATGTTGAAGTCCCAAACTTAGTTGGCATTTGCATATATATGAGTTATTTTCCTATTATGATCTATGAGCACTTGTATTGGTTATTATGATAATCTTATGGTTGATTTGTCATGGTTTCTATTCTGGCTATATGCTAGTTATATGCATGGTTCTATTATGTTCTCTAGTTATGGCTCTCGTTCATGATTTGATGAGTACTGGATGGTTGACGAATGAATGGTTTAACAAGTGTTATTGCAGATAGATAGAGAGGGCATAGAGCCTTCTTGGTGATTCTCATATGAAGTTCAAAAGTTTATGACTAGATATGCATTCATAACTTGTAGCTTCCATGTTTACTATATGTTTGATGAAATTTCTATCATGTATTAGGCATGTCTAGGTCAAGATCTTACTCAAGTTCTAATTGTTTAGCAACGTTATCATCATTTTCATGATTCTACAAAGTTTTAGGTAGTTTTGGGCAGTGGTCTATAGGCTATCTGAAAAAGTGGCATAGATCTCATGGTCGCATGCACAGAACAAGAGATTTTGGGTCATAAATGCATGGAGGAAGGCTTGTGGGTGCGGTTATAGCCACCCAACCACATGCATGAAGTGTTATGGGTGTGGTTAGGGAGTAAACCTAGCGAAAAAGAGTTCCAAGTCAGGGATTAATCACCTGGGGTGGTTGGTAAGCTCCTGAGTGATCTGTAGTCTCTAAGGGATGTCAGATTACTTCTCGTTTATAGGCCTCACTTCCATAGTTGGAACTTGGAGGTCGAGTCAAATCATAGTGAAACTCAGCTCATGTTTACCCAAAGAGCTTGTAAATGTGGGTAAATGTGGGAGGGATTGTTACAGAGTGGTATCGGAGAAAGGTTGCGACACTAGACCTTGAGGTAAAAGCATATCATCATACAGGTTTGTATGTTAGGCATGTAGCCATGATGGTAAATGGTTATTATATGCATCATAGTGTATGCATGCCTATCTTTTTTTTGTTGTTGTGGATACATGCATGGTAAATATTAGTTGATTAGTACAGTTATATGCACGCGCATCATTTAGTTATGTGTGACCGTTAACTTGTTTTTATATGCATTGCGGTCATGTGCATGATGATTATTGTTATTGCAACTAAGTTTTTGATATTATTATGCTAATCTAGATTGGAATGTGCAAATGTGGTATCCTCCCTTAAGATACGTTGGGGTATGATTTTGATTATGTCTTCTATGTGGTTTATCTAACATGGTGTGTTGCATGACAATATAAGGTCAAAGATGAAGAGCAGAATGGTGGACTACAATTCACATGACTCCCCTTACAGGCATGATGTGAATTCTATTGAATGGGAAAGGTCAGTTCGGAAGTAAGGAGAAGAGTACTCTCTTGATTTTGAGGAGTTTGAGGGAAGAGATTAGAAGTTCCAAGGAAGATAATAACAGGTTGATTGAGGCACAAGAAATACTTGCAAGGGCTCAGGAAAAGAAAGTCAAGTTTAATGTAGTGATACCTAAAATCCTTTCAGATTTATAGAAGCAGGGACAAATGGGGATCATTCATGGAGATAGGTAGGAATAAAAGACAAATGGTGTAGATGGAAGTAGGTTTTAGAAAAGGTAGAGGATGGATAATTATGATACAGTCAGAGTTGGAAGATCCTTGGATACACCTAATAGGAGGGGTAGTGCTTATAGGTTTTATTCTAGTTCCAGTTTTGAGATACACCATCGCCAACATCCTTATAGGATGAGTTCAGGAAAGCCAAGTATCCTAATTTGGATGGTGAGTTGACTAAGTCATAAGATGTGAAAGCATGGTTGCATGGGATGAGTTGAAATATTATTTAGGAATAAGTACATGTCTGAGAGGTATTATGACGGAAAGGCCAAGGAATTATATGATCTCAAGATGAAGGGGACAAGGAAAATGTGGCACCCTATAAGAGGACATGCGTCTTAGCCTAAGAAGTAATAGAATAAAGGTAATGGTAGAAAAATATTGCGGTGTTGAACCTGTGGTAGAGATCATCGCAGGAAGGATTTCCATTTGTATCAGAGTGGCGTGGTGAAGCATGATAGGCCTCATATCTACAATGCGCATGAGGCATAGATAGTTGGTGATGTACGTCAAAGGATTCCTCGAATCTATGAAATAGTGGATAATAGGCAGGCAGGTCATCAAGAATTCATTATCGATATGGGAGGTGGAACCAAAGTGAGAGTTCTAGGTAGAGCCTCACTACATTTTGTAGTGGAAGGAGCTCATGCTCCAGGACCGAGCAATACAGCAAGTCAAAGTGCAGGGAAGCACCTTGGATCCGAGGAAGCTACATGGTAGACAGTTGATCAAATACAGACATAACAGTGCATTAGAGAAGTTTTTAGGTCTAAAATGGGCCTACTAAGGAATATTATAACATAATAGTGGAAATAATAAAATAAGATTATATTACATCATCAAATTTTAGAGGGAAAAAATAAAAAACTACTTTTTAAACTTATCTCCCTATGATTTTACTCAAATTTTGAGTAGGATCACTCATTGGATGTGGAATTTAATTCCTCATCCAAGGATTACCCATGTTGCATGCTTTCGATGGAGCTTGCTACACGAAAAATGAGAAATACATGAATAAACTTGATTGCAATCATGTTTTTGATGTATTTCTCATTTTTTTTTGTAGTAGAGATGATCGAAAGTATGCAACATGCATACTCATAGGATGAGGAATTAAATTCCACATCCAAATAGTGCTCCCACTCGAAATTTGAGTAAAACCATAGGGCGATAAGTTGAAAATATGAGTTCAAAAAGTAGCTTTTTTATTTTTTTATTTTTAATCTTTTTACCTTTTTTACTCCAAAAATGGTGAATCAACCCCCATGGTTGACATCATCATATTGAATCCTATTTGTTCTTATAAAGTTTATTTTGGTCATATATTTACTTTTAGGCCCATTTTGACCTCAAAATTTATCTAATGTGTTTCTAGTTATGGCTAGATTCATCGAGGGAATTGGAATCCCTTGAGAGATGATATGTGCAGGTGTTCAGCTACAAGATAGTGTGCTCGGTATAGTAGGGTAAGATAATTGGTATCTTGTTATATTTATTTATGCATTGACAATTGTTTGTTTATGGAAATATGATGTAGGGAATTACATGACAAAAGATACTGTCATAGATATCAAAGAAGGCTCGAGTTGAGATTTCCCTTTGAAGCATTGGTAACCATGGGGATTGAATCATGGTGTCTGATTGAAATTTTTGTGCTTTCGATGTTTTTTTATTTGTTTTTTCATGATTTGTGGTTCTTACTGTGATTGGTGCATGGCCATGCCACTTTGTTTGTGGTGTTGTATTGGTGTTTGGTTGTCCGTATTTTATTTTTCCTTTTTGTTATTTCCTTTTGTGTTTTGAGGGCCTTGGGAATTGGTTGGGGGAAAGAGGAAAGTTAATGGAGCTCAGGGAGAGCTTAGTGAAACCCAACAGGTAATGTAAGACCCGTATGAATCTCGGTGTAGGAATAAAGGGTAGCTGAAGGAAATAATATGATAGTCAGTTGGGCTAGTTGGGTCCATTGGCGTAAATGGAAAATAGTAGGATATTCATCAAAAAGGTAATAGGAAATGTAAAGTAAATGGATTTGAGGCATCAAATGCCTTGGCTATGTTGGGAATTACTTTTCTCAATGTTGTTCTTGTTATACATGGATAAAGGAAGTTCTCTTAACCTTGAACTTAAGAACACTGATAATTGTGTTGTGATCATCATTATGTTGATGTTGATGTTTTTATATATGTATATATGTATATGTATGTATGTATGACATTGTTTCACAGGGTCATCATGGATCATTCTTGTGGAAGAATGATTGCTTTATGTAGGTGAATGGCATGAAAAGGTTCATGGTTTATGAGGAATCAAGTGGGCAGAGTAGCCCTGGAAGACCTATGAGGTTAGTATCATGTGGATATGATTTTGATATTATTTTCTTATAACTATGCCTAAGTTTATGTTATGGCAGAAAATGTTGAAGGATACATCAATGGAAAAAAATAGTGTGATCTATGGCATGTTGGGATAAGCATGGATAGTGGAAAGGCACTAGAGGCAAGGTTTCCTAATACAGATGGTGTGGTTTCTGGATGAGCAGTATTGTTTTTGTTTACAATTTGTACATGTGGTGTTGTGTACATGTCGTACATGTTGTGTTGTGTACATGTGGTATTGTTTCATGTATATTGTGTAGTTATTGTATTGTGACATGTGTATTCATTGTGTTGTACAATGTGTACATATATGTGTTGTTTTATGCATCATGTGTAGGTGTATGTGTTGTGTTATACACCATGTTTAGGTGTATTTGATGTGTCATACACCATGTGTGGGTGTATGTGTTGAGATGCATTGTGCGTATGTGTAGGTGTTGGGGATTTGTTATCTAGATCCCTAGAGGTTGTGAGATAGGGCCTTGTAACAGCTTAGGTTCCATAGAAGAGGTGGGTTTGAGCCTTGTAACAACTTGGGTGCCCTGGAGGTTGTGGGTTCAAGCCTTGTAATAGCTTGGGTCCCATGGATGTTATGGGGGGAGCCATGTAACAACTTGGGATTCCTTGGAGGTTGTGGGTTGAGATAGTAGTCACGGGAGCCCTGGATAGCTTGGGATGAGATCAATCTAAGTTGTTTATATTAAGGGTAGAGACGGTATAGTCTCTGGACACCCTTGTTCCTGATACTACATATGGAAGAGAAGGTATTGGATTCTTGTCAAGTTTGAAAACTGATTCAGTGCGTGTACGGAAAATACAAAGAACAAAGGAAAAAAAAAAGAACAATCTAAATATAAGTATCAGTATTTTATTTTAGTTTTTAACTATGCACATAGTCTATGATTTTGATTTATGATGGTTGAGTTTTGAGCTAACCAGATGTGATATGTTTATACATGATGATTTGATCAAAAGAGATCATTTGACTTGTTGTGACAGGAAGTAAACAGAATTTCAAGTGTACCTTTGTAACGAGCTATCGATGAGGTATGATTTTAATTTATTTCAATTCCTTTTGAGTCTAATAGAAATAATGTGCTTCGTACAAGAAAGCATGGAAATTCCCAGTTCGGATGGCTAGAAATGGCTGCAAGAATATTAGCAGCAATATTAAAAAGAAATTGGAACATGCAATATTGTGTTTGTGAAGAATTCAGGAACACGACCATTGTGGGACACTGATACCCAATATTGTCCATTGATTTCCATAAGCATGCTATGACTGGTATGATGGCTTTGAGGTAGGTATATGCCTTGGTTTTTGGACTTTCTGATGAAAGGAAACCTTGCCAAAGGATGGATCACTCGAGGGACAGTGTAATAGAGAAGGGGATGTTGGGGAACTTGGAAGGTGAGTGACTGCACGGAAGGGGGTGACCAAATTTCCTGAGGGACTGGGAAGAAGAGAAGGGAAGGTTAAGGAATAAAATTTGTTTTGGTCATTAGCATTGCCTGATGGAATCAGAAGCACATTAGGACTGTGCCCTAGAATAATGAGTCAGTAATCGTTCACTAGCGCAAGGATTGTCGCACTAGACATTACAGGCAGGCTTTGATTTTAGCAGTTGATTCTGGACTTATTGGGAAGGAGCTGAATCCCGGTACTAATTTGAGGGTGTAGGTGTGAGCCTATGGATTCCCTTGTTACTAATGCGAGCATCGTATCCTTCTATTTGTTGGTTAGATAAAATGTGCACATGTATATATGTGTATATTAATGGTAAATATTGCATTGAGTTATGTTTATAAAGATCCATAAACTGTATGTTTATTTTCTAGTTGAAGAAAATGCATATAAGTATATATGTGTTGTCATTGTAAATACTACATTGAGTTAGGTTTATAAAGATCCATAAGCAGTATGGTGATCATGCTTTTACTAGCTTGGTATATTGTAACTATTGCAACAAGTTGTGTTATAAAGCTCCATAGGAAATATGTTTTTTTGGTCATAAACGTTATAGAACATCGAGGATGGTGTTCCCCCAAGGGGGAGGGGTTTGTAACGGCCCCTGGTTGATTTTCCATGAAAAAAAAATAAGACCGAGGTCATGCGACACATATTCCAAGTTGAATGGTGGGTAAACATTATAGCGGGCATCACTTGTGGTTAATTAATGGCTATGGAAATTGGAAAAGGAAAGGAAGAAATAAATGGAAATTAATTATGAGGAATAAAGGAAAATAGGAGAAAAGGAAGGTGAAGAGAACCAATTTGCATACAAGAGAAATTAGAGGAAAAATGAAAGAAAAATGAAAAGGGAAAGGAAGGGACTAGACATCAATGATAAAAAGGCACCTAAGAAACAATTGACAATTACCCAACTTTTGATGAGTTGTAGCAAACGAGAGAGAACAAGCACATTGACAAGCAAGCAATGGAAAGAAATGGAGTGCAAGAGGAAGCCTGGACAACTGCAAGGAAGACAAAAATTAGCTATGGATTGCAGGTGTCCATGTGAGATTTATCTTGTTGGGATTCAAATGCACGGTGCATGCATTGGTTATTTTCTTATGATATTTTTCATTGGCATGGGATTTTCTTGGATTGACAATGGTTTCAGCCTTTCCCTGCCATTTCTTAGATAGCCATAGTGTAGTGGGTTCCCCTTTTTGGTTTTTTGATTGTTTTTAGGTTTCCTATGGCTGTGGGTTGGGACAAATTCTCTAGATCCCTTAAACAACTTGGGTTCCCTGGAGGTTACGGGTGGATATGAGATATCTCCAGAGCCCTATCATAGCTTGGGTTCCCTGGAAGCTGTGGGTTGAGTTACTAGTTCCTAGAGCCTTTGACATCTTGGGCAAAGAACAATCTAGATGATGTTAGTGATTTGTGGACCATACAGGTGAGATCACTATGCTTAAGGGTTGAGGTGGTTTGGCATATGGAAGTTATGGTTGGTTCTATTTTGGTTTAAACCTTATGACCCCACATTCATGCTTGGAATATGGCACATGGGTGATTGGTTGAAAGAGAGATTTGGGTCAGCACAATCTATAGTCGAGTGGTATGTGGAAGTCCAGACTTTCTTTGCATTTGCATATGTTAATATGAGCTATTTTACTTTTGTGATCTATGAGCACTTGTACTGGTTATTATGATAATCATATGATTGATTTATCATGGTTTATATTCTGTTTATATACTGGTTATATGCATTGTTCTATTATTTTCTCTATCTATGGTTCTTGTTCATGATTAGATAAGTATTGGATGGTTGATGAGTGTATGGGCTAACAATTGTTATTACAACTAGCTAAGGAGGGCATAGAGCCTTCTTGGTGATTCTTAGATGAATTTCAAAATTTTATGATCAACTATGCATTCATAACATGTAGCTTCCATGTTTACTATTTGTTTGATGAAATTTCTATCATGTATTGGGAATTTCTAGGTCAAGATCTTGCTCAAGTTCTGATTTTTTATCATCATTATCATCATTGCCATGATTCTGGAAAGTTACAGGCAGTTCTAGGCAGTGGTCTAGAGGCTATCCTAAAATTGTGGCATAGATCTTGCAACCACATGTATATAACAAGGGATTTTGGGTCATAACCACATGGAGGCAAGCTTGTGGCTGCAATTATAGCCTCCCAACCGCATGCATGAAGTGTTATAGGTGATGTTTGGGAGTAAACCTAGTGAAAAAGCATTCCAACTCAAAGATTGATCACCTGGGGTGGTTGGTAGGCTCCTGAGTGATATGTAGTATCTGAGGAGTGTCATATTACTTCCAGTTTGTAGGCTCGACTTCCAAAGTTGGAACTTGGAGGTTGGGTCATATCATAGTGACACTCAACTCATGTTTACCCTGGAGAGCCTATAAAAGTGGGTAAATGTGGGAGGGGTAGCTATTAATGAGGTATGATTTGAATTTATTTCAATTCCTTTTGAGTCTAATGGAAATTATGTGCTTGATACATGAAAGCATGGAAATGCCTAGTTTGGGTGGTTGGAACTAGCTGCAAGAGTGTTAACAGAAACAGTGAAATGATTTGGAACATGCAACAATGTGTTCATAAAGTATTTAGGAAAAGGGCCATATTGGGACATTGTTACTCAATAGTGTGCATTGATTTCCATGAGAATGCTATGACTGGTATGATGGTTTTGAGGTAGGGATATGCCTTGGCTTTTGGACCTTCTGATGATAGGAAACATTGCCAAGGGATGGATCACCTGAGAATGGGATGTCAGGGAACTTGGAAGATGAGTGACAACATGGAATGGGGTGGCCAGATTTGCAAAGAGACTAGGAAGCACAAAAGGGAAGGTCGGGAAATAGTTTTTTTTTTGTCATTAGCATTGTTCGATGGAATCAAAAGCGCATTGGGAGTATTCTTTGGAACAATGAGTCAGTAATTTTTCACTGAGAGAACAAGTAGGGCAAGGATTGTAGCACTGGATGTTGGGTGTGGGCTTTGACTTTGGCATGGATTATGGACTTCCTAGGAAGGAGGTGAATCCTGGTACTACTTTTGAGGGTAGAGGTGTGAGCCTCTAGACTCTCTTGTCATGGATGCAGGAATCGTATCATTTAATTTGTTGGTTAAAGCGAACGTGCATATGTGTATATTATTTTAAATAGTGTATTGAGTTGCGTTTATAACGCTTCATAGATAGTATGATTATCCGTTGGTTGAAGAAAATGTTCATAGCTATGTATGTGTATATCATTTTAAATACCACATCGAGCTAAGTTATAAAGCTCCATAAGAGGTATGTTTGACATGTTTTCAGCATTTTTCATTGTAAATACTGCAATGAGTTGTGCTATAAAGCTCCATAGGTAGTATGCTTCATTGTTCATAAGTTCCAAAGAACACTGATCATGATGTTCCCCCAAGAGGTAGGTGTTTTTAACACCCCCTGGTTGATCTTCTATGTAAATAAAATAAGACCAAGGTCATGGGACACATATTCCAAGCTAAATGGTGGGTAAACAATATAGTGGGAATCACTTGTGGTTAATTCATGGCTAGGGAAATTGGAAAAGTAAAAGAGGCAATAAGTCACATTTAATTATGAGGAATAAAGGAAAACATGAGAAAAGGTAGTTGAAGAGACACAAATTTAAATGCAATGGAAACTAGAGAGAAACTGAAGGAAAAGGAAAGAAAATGGGAAAAGGAAAGGAAGAGTTTAGAAATAAATGATAAAGGCACTTGAGAAACATTTGACATATTTTTCCCATATTTTTATCAAGTGTAGCGAAGGAGAGAGAGCAAGAAAGCAATGGAAAGCAAGGGAGCACAAGAGGAAGCTTGGATAATTGCAAGTAAGGATAGAAATTAGCTATCGATTGTAGGTAACAATGTGCATGTGAGATTTAGCATGATGGGATTCAAATGCATGGTGCATGCATTGATTATTTGTTTTTGTTTGTTTTCATTAGCATGGGATATTCCTGGATTGACAGTGGTTTCATCCCTTCCTTTCCATTTCCTGGACAACCATGGTGTAGCGGGTTCCCCTTTTTGGTTTTCTGATTGGTTCTCAGGTCTCCTATGGTTGTGGGTTGGAACAAATTGTCTGGAGGCATGAAACAACTTGGGTTCCCTAGAGGTTGTCGGTTGAGATGGGAGATATCTAGAGACCTATAATAGTTTGGGTTCCCTGAAGGTTGTGGGTTGAGTTACTAGTTTCTAGAGCCTTGGAAAGCTTGGACAGAGACCAATATGGTTGATGTTAGTGATTTCTAGACCATATAGGTGAGATCATTATGCTTGAGGGTTGATGTCGTTTGGGCTCTAGAAGCCCTGGTTGGTTCTATTTTGGTTTAACCCTTATGATCCCACATTCATGCTTTGAATATGGCATGGGGATGATTTGATGAAATAGAGATTTGGTTCATCCCAATCCATCGTCAGGTGGTACGTGGAAGTACTTGACATGGTTGGAATTTTCATATGTAATATGAAATATTTTCCTATTGTGATTTATGAGCACTAGTACTAGTTATTATGATAATCTTATGGTTTATTTGTCATGGTTTCTATTTTGGTTATATGCATGGTTTTTGTTTTCACCTTCTAAAAACAGAGTTCCAGTTGTACAAAAAGTACCAAAGAACATAGAGGTTTTCATCCATCTTCTAAGCCATATAAGCACTCAAATCTAAATCAGACCCTCTCCGCTGGATAGTGTTCAGAATAAGATTTCCAACGGTGGGTGGAAGTCCAAAAACGGACTCCTGGATCAGAAGTTAGAGTAGATTGAGGATGCCCTTTCAAATCCAGAAAAAAAAGGAAAAATGGCTAAGGGTTAGGCTCATCACAAATTGCAATCGCAGTTTCCTAGCAACAGTAGCAGGGGAGGACATAGCAAACCTATGATGGAGCTATCACCGATATCGGTAATTGTAAAATTCAAATATCCAAGGCACGACATATCCACAATCAACGGGATTTCAAAGTGTATTACAAAGGGGTAGAGCTTTGATATCGGAAAATCAGTGATCGGTGGGTCCAACGGACCATTCTTAAGGAATTGCGAGGGAATACAACGATATTGTTAAAGCAGCAGGGGAGGGTCGATGCTGATTTACAAAGGAAATCAATTGCAAAACCAGAGGCAGGCGTTCTTTTTCTCGCTCCTCTAGGGGGGCCACGTGGCAGAATACCAATGGTCCAAATGAATACACATGGAAGCTAAGTCAGCATGACACAGCAATGCGAAGGACATGTAGCACATAGATTTAACATTTTTAGGGGTCCTATGGGGGCATATCCAAGTGACACGTGTCACCTCTTAGGAGGTACCATGTAGCACTGATGACATCATCAATCCTAGAGTCCCTCCTCCACCATCAAATAAACACCCCCCATCTTTGGACATCCCAGATTGAATCTACCAGATCGACGGCTTCCAGGCCTTTTTAGCCTCCCCCTCCCCCACCATGTTTCCCTTTATCAGTGGGGGGGGGTCCGAAAATGTGGTTTCCTCGTAAGGCCCCACTGACACGTGTCCCTGTGATATTATTTCTCACCCCCCTAACTTACCACTTACCGCTCATGCCCCCCTATGAAAACCACTCATCCTCACACTCTCCCCCGTATAGCGATTGTGATACCCCGGGTGGGCCCAATCCTGCAAATCGAAAATCACAAGAGTCAAGGGGAGATATCAAAGATAAGCATTATAAACCCCCGGTGTGTGGGATTCTAGGTAACAAAGGAATAAGACCCCTGAAGGGTAGTCCAAAGGTCCTAGCAGCTGAGGACTAAGTAATTGGTCATAGCCCCCAGTCACATGAAGCAAAAGGAGCTAAAGTGGATCTGGAGGCCCCGTCCTGTAAAGGCTTTTCAGTGAGAAATCCCGATATGAGAACTCCGCGACTAGGAAGTACACAAGTTTAAAGGCATGGTGGGTCGATAGTTGTGGAATTTAATAAGGAATATAGAGCATTCATACTCAGCATGGGCTGATCCAGAAAGACCCTCTACGACACGGAACCAAGATCGATGCCGACAGAAGTAAACAAGGACCTAGTAGATCAGGAGGACTTGAATATCCAACATGGTGCCCCCATACAGAGGGAAGACAAAGTACCGCCCAGGGGGTCCTTTACTTCAGTACTATGGCATGAAACTGATAGTTCCCACTCCTAGCTTTGAAGGATAAATGGTTCAAGCAGTAAAAGCAGAAGTGACGAGAGTCAGCTGAGTAACAAAGGAGGTAATTCCGCGAGCAAAATTCAACCTGAAGCACAAGCTATCATAGGGATGGGCATGGAGATATTTTATTAACATGTTCATCTAATTGTTGACTAATTTGTTATCCTATAATGTCCGTCCCTTTAATGAGGTAATTAATATTTTGTAATGTTTTTGGGCCACAGAGCCATCCTTGGCCGAGACAGCTAGTCAACCTCATAGTTGAGACTCGGCCAAAGATATTTTTTTTGCAATGAATGTTTGACACTCCCCCTCTCTAGATAAATAGGGGAAAGAAACACTTTACAAAGGTTCAAAAATCTTAAAGAAAACACTACATATTATTTTCATATTGTATGACTTTATAATACAAATCTTTTAGAATATCAAGGAAATGGTGGTGATTCCTCCTTCGAGTATTACAATATGTTACTTCTCTGTTTAAAACCCATTATGTTCATGTTTCTTCTCTAAATTCATGAAATCATAACTGTTAGAAATATTTCATACTTCCTCATAGATTCATTTGTATTGACTTATTAATGCATGTGTCTGTATGGATTATTGAGATTATATCTTTAAAATTGTGCTACATGAATCCTAACATTCACCCTCTCTCTTGTCCATTATATCTACCTATAACTTAGATAAGTGTAGAAATTCTTAACGCATCAAGATCTATGTGAAAATTTGTTGGCTTAGGGGGTCCTGACCCAAGTTCATAGTTAGCTATGCCAGCCAACAAAACCCTACACTATTGGCCCTTTTGGTAACAACCTACGTAGCACAGGCTAGAGTCTCACTCGATGCAGTATGGGGGGATGAAAGAACCAAGTTTCTTCATCCAGAGACTAGTGTGATGTCTTCTACTGCCTCAGATATGCCTTCACACAGATCGCTACACTCTTAGGGCACGTTACTGCAACTCTGTTACAGCAACCTTCAGACCTTCGCGAAGGTCTACGGTCAATCCTTGCAGACCTTTAACAGTCAATTTTCCTACTTACATGCATCAAAGAGCAGTCCTAAATTAGGGTTCACAAATTTACTTAACTTATTCATAAACATCAGAGAATTTATCAGAGTCTTTGTGAAAGTGTTTAGACATGCATCGCGTACATCATTAACACTTATTCAAGAGAATCGCATAAAATTCAATCAATATTCCATAAACACATCATTCATTGACAACATATAACATGAACAGAAACAAAGATAAAAAAAATACACAAGAATTCTTTGGAAACTATCTTTATTGATCTTCAACTCAAGGTTACAGACTTGAAACTTCCCTACACACTCAACTGTAGGGGCCTGCGCACTCAGTTGCAGACTCTACCTAGGCCTCTGCGCACTTAGCTGTAGAGCCTTTCTTCTTTTATCTTACCCAATTCTCCTCGTTATCCCTTTTTCAATCTACCTCTTAATGCCTCAGACTCTCTAAGACACACCTATTTATAGCCTCTTTCATACAATGCCATGGTCCGTGGACCATGGGTGAATCTCAAAACCAACTCAAACTTTAGATAAAACAAGGGGCTAAACCCCTTTGACTCCTATTCATCTACACGCTCCACATCCAAAAATCGCAGAGACTTTACCTTATTTACAAAAACTGTACCAAAAATTGGGTTATCTTAACCCTAGAATTGACCCAGGGGACCCCATCCCAATAGGCTCCCAACATAAAGATCATGACCCACCCTCTAGTCACTCTGCTGGTGCTGCAATCTTACTGCGAATATCCCTTAGCTCCACCTAGACCACTACAAATTCGAAAGCACTCTACATTGCTGCTTGCTGAACTTCCTCGAACAATTTTTCCATGACTGGTCCTTCTATGGCTAGCCTCATCGTCTGTCATGTCTTTTGCAGTCCTTTAAGCTTATCATGAATTGTAGTCGTGACTTGATACGCCTCCTCCAACCAAGGCTGCAACCTGGCCTTTAGCAAGGCCTCCTTCTTCTCTGCTTCCTCCACCTGTGCCAATAGCTGTTTTCCTTCCTGTAACTTGGCAAGGAGCTATGCTAGTGTTAAGGAGTGTGCAGTCACCCTGAATTCATCATATTTTTGTTGTAGCTCTCTTACCTCTCTATTCAATGTCTACAGTTTTGGATCCTCCTTTAGATTGCTCACGAGCTCCATAGCCTACTCAAAAAGTGTCACACAATCAGTGACTGTGGCATCCAGGGTAGTCATGCCTTTCGTTATCATGATTTTGTGATGCTCCCAGACCTCAGGCGGAGTTGTGGGATGCAAATTTAATTGCAGCTCTACAATATTCATGTTGAATGCGAACGTGACTCGTGCAACTTTTTCTTTTGCCTCGCGCACACCAGCGACTAGTTTTCTATTTTTAGTTTCTGGTTGTGCATCCTTCGGGATGTGAAGCTTAGGCACTGTCTTGCATGCCTCCTCTACTGCTGACTCCAGACGTGAATTATGTGCCTAAAGTGTCTCATTTTCCTTCAAATATTGCTTCTTTTCAACCAACATTGCAGGTTTTAACTCCGTACAGAAATTACGTGCATACGAATTCTAAAACACATAAAATAAAAAATGCGAGAGCATAACACATAAAACAAATATACATAGAGATTTTCCCCTAGATCCCAAAACCGGGACTACCAGCTTGATTTTTAATTATGTTCCTTTCAATGTTATAATACATATTTATACATGTCGAAGCATCCAATACCATGGACCGAAAACCATCGTGCCCAAAACCATGGACCAAAAAACCATCGTGTCCAAAAACATGTGCGAAAATCATGCACAAAACCATAGGTGGGTATACCCAACCTAAGATAGGGTCCAAACCCAAAATTTTCTGGGGCACTGCCCTAGACCCAATAAAGTGGGGTTACGGGTACCACTCAAACCCCCTGCGATGCCCCCTCTAACTGCCCGATTAACTATGTGGGCTAGTCATGGAAAGAATATAACACAACCCAACATTCTCCCACTTGTTGTTTTCTTTCCATAGGGGGCCACAAGAAAGCTTAGTCATTTTTCCAGCCCTGAAAAGCCCATTGTCTCTCTACACCAAGATAACTTCCCACAGCTCACAGATTTTGTCAATGCATTTGCAGTATTCTTCAAAGTGTCCACCTTTACCAGCAACACCTTTTTGTCTTCTATCATATCCCTCACAAAGTGATATTGAACATCAATGTGCTTTGTCTTTGAATGATATGCAGGGTTCTTTGCCAAGAAAATTGCACTTTGGCTGTCACAGTCTATCCTTATAGCTCCCTGTACTAACCACATATTTGAACACAATCTCTGCAACCAAACTACTTCCTTGCTTGCATGAGTGGCTGCCATGTATTCTACCTCTGTAGTTGATAGTTCCACTACAAATTGTTTCTTACTCATCCAATTGACTGCACCTCCAAATAGGTTAAACACATACCCACTTGTAGATCTTCTCTTATCCAGATCTCCAGCCCAGTCTGCATCAACAAAGCCACAAATATCCAACACTCCGTCCAATCTCGGTCTTCCTTGGTAGCACAAACCATAATCACTGGTGCCACGCAAATACCTGAAAACCCACTTCACTGCTATCCAATGCTCCTTTCCTGGTTTTGACATAAACCTACACAATACTCCCACTGCATGTGCAATGTCTAGTCTCGTACAGACCATTGCATACATCAAGCTACCGACTGCACTTGCATATGGAACATGGGACATGTCCTCTTCCTCTTCTTGTGTCTTGGGACACTGTTCAGCAGATAACCTCACACCTACAAGAATAGGAACCTTCACTGGTTTACTATCCTGCATATTAAACCTCTGCAGCATTGTCTCGACATAATTCCTCTGGTTTAACCAGAGCTTCCTCTTTTCCCAATCTCTTTTAATTTCCATGCCCAAAATATAGTTTGCAGCACCAAGATCTTTCATGTCGAATTTGGAGGACAATTGGGTCTTCAAATCTTGGATAATTTCTTTGTCATTTCTAACCAGCAAAATATCATCCACATACAAGACCAGATAAATAACATGGTCACCAATTAATTTAAAATACACACAGTGATCTGCTTTGCTTCTGGTGAAGCCAAGTCCCCGTATAATTGTATCAAATTTCTGATACCACATACTTGGTGACTGTTTTAACCCATACAGATACCTCTTTAACTTGCATACCTGTTCTTTCTTACCCTTCACCACAAAGCCTTCAAGTTGCTTCATGTATAGTTCCTCTTCCAGATCCCCGTGAAGAAATGTTGTCTTCACATCCATCTGTTCTACCTCAAAATCAAAAGCAGCAGCAATAGATAAAAGTAATCTAATAGAAGTTACCTTGGCAACAGGAGAAAAATATCACCAAAATCAATTCCTAGCACCTGGGAATAACCTTTTGCTACCAACTGAGCTTTGTATTTCTCCACTTTTCATTCTGCATTTGTCTTCTTTTTGGACACCCATTTGCTGCAAATGGGTTTCCTTCTAGCCGGCAACTCCACCAAATCCCAAGCCTCATTTTTGTGCAAAGATGCCATTTTATCAACCATGGCCTCTTTCCAGAGTTTTCCATCCTCTGAATCCACTGCTTCCTTCACAGTTTTGGGATCATCATCAGTAACAAGTAAAGCAAAATTTGAACAAAAAGCATATGGAATATACCTTTCTGGCTGTGTTATTTCTCAAACTGATCTTCTCACAGCCGGAGTTTGTGGCTCTTCTTCTTCTTATTCCTCCTCTGCTGTAGAGTCTGATTCTTCCTCCTTAAGCTCAAACTCTATCTTCTCAAGTTCCTTTGGTTGGAATTCATGTTTAATAACATCTTTTACCTCTCTGAACACCACATCTTGGTTGTACACAACCTTCCATGTGACTGGGTTCCAAAGCTTATAACTCTTTAAACCATCCTTATACCCAATAAAGATTCACTTTTCAGATTTACTATCCAACTTGGTTCGTTTCTCCTTTGGAACATGTACATATGCATCACATCCAAATACCCTTAGATGTGAAAGAGAGGGTTCCTTACTAGTCCATACCTCTTGTGGAATCTTATTCTCCAACAATGATGAAGGTGACCTATTGACCAGGTAACATGCAGTATCCACCACCTCTACCCAGAATTCCTGTCCTAACCCGGCACCACTAAGCATGCTTCTTTCCCTTTCCATCAACGTCTTATTCATTCTTTCTACAACTCCATTTTGCTGAGGTGTATATGGAGTAGTCTTCTGTCGTGCTATACCACACTTCTTATAGAATTCTTCAAATTCCTTGCTGCAAAACTCTCCACCATTTTCTATCCTCAGCACCTTTATCTTCTTCTCAGTCTGATTTTCCACGAGAGCCTTAAATTCTTTAAACCTGTCAAAGGCTTCAGATTTCTTCTTAAGGAAATATATCCATGTATTCCTTGAGAAGTCATCTATAAATGATACATAGTACACAGACTTACCCAGTGATGGAACCTTCACAGATCCAAACACATCACTATGCACAAGTTATAATATCTGTTTTGCCCTCTTACTACCAGAGGGGAAACTCACCCGATTCTGCTTCCCATATACACAATTTTCACAGAAATCAAAATCCAGAGAGCTATTACTCATACCTTCTACCATACCTTTACCATGAAGTATTCGAAGGCCCTTCCCTCCAATATGTCCAAGCCTTTGATGCCACAACATGGTCTTCTCTCCAGAGGCCACTAGATTTTCTGCTCCACTTTTAGGAACCACAGAACTGTTGCACCCAACAATAACAGTGCTACCTCACAGCTTGTATAGAGTTCCAATTCGAACTCCCCGCATCAATACCAGTGCTCCCTGAACGATTTTGTAGGTATCCTTCTCGAACACTATTTTTACAACTGCATCATCCAGCTTGCTTATAGAAATCAGATTTTTGGCTAATGCAGGAATATGTAGAACACCTGGAAGCGTTCTAACCCTTCCACCTTGCAACTTCAACTTTACTTTTCCGCGACCAACGATTCTAGCTTTCCTTTCATCGCCCAATAAGACATCACCACCATCATATTTCTCATACTCATAGAACCACTCTCTATGGGGAGTGAAGTGAAAGGATGCACCTGAGTCAATCAACCATGCCTCATGATCTACATGTGTACTCGAAGAAGCCAAAGTACACATCCCCACCTTCATCTGAGGTGGTTTTCGCCTCTGCAGAAGGAGCCTCATCAGATCCCTTTCCTTTGTCAGGAGCTTTAGATTTACAGTCCCTTTTGAAGTGGCCTTCCTTTCCGCATTTCCAGCACACCACCTTTATAGGTTTTCCTGGAGATTTAGATCTCCCTCTAGATTTAGATCTCCCACTCGATGACTTATTTTTGTTTCTGTTCTGGGATCGCCCTCGTACAGACAAGGCATCACCATTCTGGCTCTCCATATTTTTCCATCTCATCTCCTCCGTCAACAAGGCTGAGACTATTTCATTAAACTGCAAGGCAGTTGCATTGCTACCTATTGCAATAACCAGATTATCCCACGAATCTGGTAGAGAACACAAAAAACTGATGCACTTATCTTCATCTAAAATTTTAATATCAACAGATGCTAATTGACTTACCACAGTATTAAATGCATTCAGATGCTCTATCACTGAGTCTCCATCTTTCATCCTCAAGTTATACAGCTTTTTTTGTAGGAACAGTTTCTTCACCAGAGACTTAGATTGGTACAAAGTCCCTAACTTGTCCCACAAAGCCTTCGTTGTAGCTTCCCCTGATACATTCAGCAATACTGAATCTGAGACACATAATCATATTGTGCTCTTTGCCTTCCAATCCAACTTCTTCCATTCTTGATCAAACACTCCCATTGGTTTAGTACCCAGATCTACCGTGATCCACTGATCTTTATCCACCAACAAATCCTCCATCTTGAGTTTCCACAACTCAAAACTCTGACCATTAAATTTCTCGATCTCTATCTTTCCACTGCTTGCCATCTTATTTCACCACTAGAATCGATCTCACAGATCTCCCACTGAACAGGGTCTACCACGGGCCTGAGCGAAACCCCTCAGCAACAAAGGCATCCCCTTGAAGCCAAAAATATCTTTGATCCCAAATGTAGGTTTTAACCCCATACAAAAATTACCTGCATACAAATTCTAAAACACATAAAATAAACAATGCGAGAGCATAACACATAAAACACATATACACAAAGATTTTCCCCTGGATCCCAAAATTGGGACTACCAGCTTGATTTTACATTATGTTCCTTTCAATGTTATAATACATATTTATACATGCTGAAGCATCCAATACCATGGACCGAAAACCATCACGTCCAAAACCATGGACCAAAAAACCATCGCATCCAAAAACATGTGCGAAAATCATGCACAAAACCATAGGTGGGTCTTCTCAATGTAACATAGGGTCCAAACCTAAAATTTTCTGGGGCGCTGCCCCAGACCCCATAAAGTGGGGTTACAGGTACCACTCAAACCCCCTGTGAGCCCCCCTCTAACCCCCTGATTAACTACATGGGCTAGTCATGGAAAGAATATAACACAACCCAACAAACATTTTTTCATTGTTGACTTTGTATTTGTTGATGATGTTGAGAGCGTGCTACTCCCTGGTTCTCAATTCAGTCCTATGTTCTTGATTCTACTAAGGATAACCCAATCATCAGTGAACTCTGCACGAATGGACCCGTCGGGCAACGGTATAGTTCTGAGATCCAGGGTCCTTACTAGCTCTGCTGCTTGGCTTGTCCCGGGTGCCAGGCTCACTTGCTCCACGCTCGCTTGTCCAGCGCCCACTAGTATATTGCTTGTTTGGATTTGCAGCTCATGTAGATCCTTTTGGACGCTCCCTAGCGTCTGCATGTATTGCTGCTCAAACTGATGCAACACTTCTGTCGTTGTATCCCTGACTTTATCGTTGATCTCATCAAGATCGCTTTCTGTCAACACAGTGGGATCAACCTATGTTTTGTCAGATTTCTAGTTTTTCTGTGTTCCACTCTTCTACTCCTTGCCATGTCTTTTTAAGATAAATGGGGTGCCCTACCCCTCATCTCCTCCACCGCCTTGTCCTGAAATCTCTTCATCCTTTGTCTCCGATGTAGGTGACTTATCACCTTTCTGAGACTCGTGCTGTTCTTTTTCTACCTGCTCCGCAACAGGACGTTCCTACTCAATGCAAGAATTTTCTGTAGCTTCATTCTTTCACTATTCTATGAATGTACGTGCATATTTCTTAGCTAGCTAGTTTCTTTTCTATGGAGCAGAACTTCCCGCGCTTGTGCTTATTCTACATCTAAGTTTGACGGGGCGGGCCACTCTATAGGCCATTTCGCTACAACCTCCTGCACATCCGCTTTCGTCACCAAATAAGGCAACTCGTGCCATTTCTGTGTTGGATCCTTTCACGCTTGGATATAGATTCTGTGGAAGTCAGCCTTGAACGCCACGTAGACTGATAGCTACGTGAACAAGGTTGGGGACATCCTTGGACGCTAATTGATTGCCATACAGAGATCCATTTCCATAAGGGCCCAAAATATCTTCGTCTCTGCAATTGCATGACATCCCTTGTAGACCATAAGGAAGCGAACTGGGCTGCCTCTGGCAATCCTTCCTCGAGCGGAGGAAATTGGCTATCCTCTGGCAATTTCCATGCAACTACCACAATTGACAGCAACAACCAAGCGTAGTGAAATGACTTGGTTTCATCCTGGGCCTCTCAACAATTTGCTAGGAACTCCTCACAAAGGTATCTTGCCCAATTAAATTGGATGCCTTTCGTGCACTGCTCAGCAAGGGAAACTACAGGCACCGGAACTTCATTCGCACAGCATTTTCTCATTACCTTCCCTGCTAAAATTTGGGCAATCGATTGAACTGCCTAGTCTATTATGGAAAGAATGGAATACCCTCGCGAATTCTTGACGAGGTCGTAATCCCTCTTTAGCCTCTCAACAAGATATTTTTCCCTAGTCTTTCCACCTAACTCCTTAGTCGGGTTCACACCTTTGTAGGGTAGACGTGTGATTCTGTGAATTAGCATGTCTGTAATGGGGATAGGCCCTCCAAGCCATAAATAGCCATCGTGCACCAATGTGAGCAGCCAGCACACACATATCGTATTAATGGGGGTGCGGTGATAATGTGGCACCCATAGCAAATTGAGCAACCTTGAGTGCTCGACACTGTGGACCCATTCTTCTGTTTCTAACACTGTAACACATGTTTCTTCATAATGGACCCTACGCATATAATTGTCCATCGCCAAGTGTGGAAAATTAATGTGGTCTGTGAGGTCCCAATCCTCCATTTTCAACAGACGGACTCGCGCGAGCCAAGGACCTTCAAAAGGGACATGCTCAAGTAGCAGGGGTGTAAATATGGTGAACTTCTCAGAATCTGGGTCCTTCGTGAAATTTTATTTTCCCTTCCACAGAGGGACATACTGAGGTAGCCTTGTCATGGATTCCACATCTTCAGCATTAATATCCTCTGTTCCCTGGAATTCTTCCACTGCTAGGTCCACTACTGACTTCGGTTGTTTATATTTGTTCTGTTTTGACTATGTTTTGGTATGTTTTCTTGGGGAAGCGCGGACCAACACCAGCTTATTCTGCTTGTCCTTCGTGGATTGCTTTGATTTGGTTGGTTGGGTTTCTCTGGTAAGGGAATGCTTTAGCCTAGGTGACCTCGGTGCCAGAGGCATAGTAGCCGGAGCTTCCATACTTACAACTTTTGGGGCAGCGGTTTCAGAGACAACATCGAAAGTACTCATAGTTTCATCAAGAATTGGTGCAAAATTTTTGTCAAGAATAAGCTTTTTGTTTATCTCAGGCAACTCAGAAAACATGGGGCTCACAACTAAATCTTCCCAAAATTCTCGATTCATAGGAAACAGACAACGAAATTTACTAACAACTCTTAGAACGCAAAGTGTTCTCTGCTGGACTGGCACGCATAATTTATAGGGGGTTTTGAGTTCAAATCGACCCATCCCCCCAATTTCTGACAATAAATGTTGTTTTGGCGACAAATATTCAAAAACATTTACCTTAAATGCTGCCACCCCACTCCACTTAACCATCTTCTGGCCGTCAAGTCATGAAAAATAACTCCAACGGTCACTTTCCTATTGTGCTACGCGGTACATTCCCTCAATGTGCAGCTTCCTGAGCGCAGCTTCCTAGGTTTCCTCTTCATCATTCTCCGCGTAGCCTACTCATTGTGTTGTCCTCCAAACTGAGCAGTTTAGTTTATAGTCCCGCGCACCCTTGCAACCTCCTGGAGCATTAAGACTATCCTGCTGTCATATAGTCATTGTGCAGGATCTCGTATATACAATTTCAACCTACTCCCATTCACTCTTCCTAGGAAGGGTTCCCCATTCAGCTTCGCGAGTTGAACTGCACCTCCATCTGTAATTTCTTTGACAATATATGACCCTAACCAATGCATCTGGAATTCACCTGGAAATTTAGTGAACTTACTATCATATAATAGGACAAAATCATTTACCTTGAACATGTGAAGCTTGATATGGCGATCATGCCACGCTTTTTCATGTTCCTTCTATAATTGTTGATTAAATCCTACCAAAAATCGATCCTCTTTGAGCTCCATCAACTGCACGATCTACTTCTCCAAGGCCTCGAGATCTGCCATATTCGTCAAGGATGTTATGCGCAAACTAGGCACAATATACTCCATCAGCATTATAGCTTCGACCCCATTTACTAATCTGAATGGCATTTTGTTAGAACTTTATATATTACAGGGTAATGGAACACATCAAATATATTGCAAAAATATAAACACAAAAAACACATAAAACAAGAGAGACACATATATACGTCGTTCACCCAATTTGGGCTATGTCCATGGGAAATAGCTAGTCCTTCCTTTTGTATTATCCAACAAACTGAAGAGATACAACCTACAACAGATCCATTGTAATTCCCTCTTCACCCTCACACAATCTCCTCTCTCTTTCTCTCTTAGAATATAGATCTGCATAGATGTAATACAATTCCCTCATATATAGCGAGGGGTTTCCTTCTAGGGAAAAAAACCCTAAAATAAACATAACTTCTATCATCAGATATCCGCTTAATGAATAGCCTAGATTGACTACGAAATTACAACATTTTACAAGGAAATTTTACATCTATTTTTAGCTTCAGGGGTGCTACCCCCAATCCCCCACCAAGGGGGAGCTCCTAAAGATCGTTTCCGCCCCCCCTGGACCCCCCTTGTAGCACAAATATTAAGGGTGGCATTGCCACCACATTACAAACTGGGGTCGAATGCAGTGATAGCTTTGAATAAAGAAGATAATCAGGCTCCATAGCCAACACATTTTCCCTATCAGCTTCTTATAAGTAGTCATATAAGCCCATAGTACTGCGAGTACACACACATCCCTGTCATTTCTCTACGCTTTACCAATCTTCATCAGCGCGTTCTCCAATATCTTATTGAAGGCTTCAATAGTCCCATTAGCCTACGAGTGATACGATGTACTCTTCTGATGGTATACCTAGAATTCTTAGTCAATGCGCTGATCGTCTCATTCAGAAAGTGCGTACCCCTGTCACTCATCAACACTTTCGGGATGCCAAATATGGTTAAGACATATTCAAACAAAAAAAAATTCTTCTATAGCACCTGCACAATCCTTAACCAACTGTTCTTCCGCCCATCTGGTGAGATCTTCCATTGCGGTGATAATATAGCGTGTGCCTGTTTTCTTTCCTAGGGGCTGAATTGGCTCAACGAAATCAATCGCCCATTTCTCAAATGCCTGCAAAGATACTTTAGGACGTAGTGGTAACTCATCCCTTTGTGATGGTCTACCAGTTCTTTGACATGCATCGCATTCCTTACTATATGCCTTGGAATCCCTCTGCAAAGTAGGCCACCATAGACCTGCGCGCAAAATATTTTGCGTAATTCCCTTGCAGCATAATGACCTCCCACTGCTCCCCCATGAGCTTCAGTGAGAATGCTATCCTGTTCAAAGTCTGACACATATCTTCGCAAGATTTCATCTGCACCCATCTTATATAGATGTCCCGCAATGACTGAAAAATCAACCGCGCGGACTAATAATTCCTTTTTCTATTGACTTGTATATCCTTCTCATGCCATCCTTGTAGTCAAGAAGTGAATAATGTCTGCAAAATGATCATCTGCTACGTGCACTGCAAAGAGCTGCGCATCTAGAAACCCTTCCTCCAGATTATTAGGCTTCTCTCCTATTTCGATCCGTGACAAATGGTCAGGTCCCACATTTAACCTTCTTAGCTTCAAAATGACTTCAAAGTCATACTCTTGGAATAATAGCGACAATCTATAGTTCTTCCCCCCCAACACAGGTTTATTGACCAGGTATTTCAAGATAGAAATTCCCTCCTAATAGATAATGCCTGAATTTTTACAGCGCATACACCATGGCCAATCCTTCATGATCAGTTGTTGAATAATTCTTCTCAGACTTCGATAATTTCCTACTCACAAAGGCTATAGGATGGTCCATTTCTCCTTCATCAGCCTGTGTTAAAACTGCACCCAACGCAATGCAACAGGCATCCACATGTACGTGAATCTCTTTTTTCCAATCCTGGAATACCAAGATTGATGCAGTGACCATATTTTCTTTTAACACATCTAAGTTGCACTGACATTCTTCGTCCCAAAAGAATGTTGTGTCCTTCTTCAGTAGTTTCTCCATGGGCACAGTAATTTGAGCATAAGCTTTGATAAATTTTCTATAGTAGCCTGTATGTCCTAGTGTCGTGCGCAGCAGCTTGACATTCCTCGAGGCCTCCAAATTCACTATTACCACAATATTTGCAGGGTCCACCATCAATCCTTGCTGGCACACCACGTGACCCAGTAAGATCCCAAAGGGAACACAGAATATGCATTTTTTCAAATTCAGCACGATCTGGTATCTGTGACACGTATCCAACATCGGGCGCAGACTTGCTACATGGCACTTCGCTAATCCAAACACTGTCCAGTCATCAAACTAGACTTCCAGGAACTTATGAATGAACTATTTGAACGTTGCTATGACTACGTGGGAAAATATTGCAGGTGCATTCTTGAGTCCAAACAAAATCACAGTGTACTGAAAACAACCCCACTCTATCGCAAAGGTTGTTTTGCTAGTATCCTCTAGCGTGATTTTGATCTGATCATACCCAGAAAATCTGTCGATAAAGGAATAGGCTTCCTACCCTCCAACATTGTCTAACACTTCATCTGTAAATGGCGTCGGAAATGGCTCGTGAACACACGCATCATTAAGCTTCCGCAGATCTACGCAAATCCTTATTTCACCTTTTTGTTTCTTCTCTTGAACCACCATCGGGCTCACCCAATTAGATTCTTCAACAGGTTCTATGATGCCTTCTTCCAAATCTTATCGAGCTCTTAGAGAAACTTTTCTTTGTATTTAGGATTAAGGTGATACAGCCTCTATTTAATAGGCTTCACGTCTGGCTTTAGACTAATCTTCATAATGCCTAAATTGCCAACTATGCCTTTCAAATCCGAAAACTCAGTAGGGAAGAGATCCTATTATTCACGAAGTAACTCAGCAACTTTATCCACAGTAGTGTCATCCTAATAATCCACAATATTTGCGAACTTTGGTTCTACTTCAGTGTCAATGTTTACTTGCTTTGTCTTCAGTGGTGGATGTCCAAGTTTTCTACTTGTGGGCCTTCGACTTCACGATGCCCTTCTACCTCTGGAATATTGATGTCTCTCGAATCTTCATCCTCCTCTTCAGTGGTCACATTATAGCATTCCAATGCATGGCACAACTAGGTGCTCCAATCTAGTTGAACCCATTCCATAGGTTCCTTCAACATTCTGAAGATAACCGCCCTAATTTCTTGTAGCACTTCATTGATGCTTTTGAAGTTGTCTTCAAAGATGAAGGTCAATAAGAACCCTTCCCTCAATACATCCCACTCCGCGGTGCCATGGTGGAGCTCCTTTTCCAGATACCAATTCATGGGAATTGTATCCAAGGTATGGAAAAATATGTGTACCCACTCCGACTGTGGTTTTGTTCCCCATGCTTTAGTCCATTTTTCTAGGTGATCGCACAGATCGCCCCTTCCATTATATTTCCCAGTCATTCTGGTGTTAGCACGCCCAAACCGTAACCTCACCATTCTTCGGTAATCTTGCCATCGAACAAAACTATCCTTTTGCCTACCCCACCATCATGCACGCATAGTACGCAGTGCCAACTCTAATGCTTGGAAGTGGTGATCCTTAGGGAATCACGCTCAAATTCCTCCAAAATCATATCTACGTCAATTAAACAATCATAAAAGGGTAATTTCCTTACCTTCGACGAACACAGCGCAGTGACTTCGTCATCATATTGCATCACAGTGTGGACACTTTGTGCAAGTGATTTTTCCAGTGCTCCAACTCTTCGTCTGAGTCAGAGGTGCAGGAACTCTCCCAATCCCATGTAATCCATCCATCTGTCGTTGGATTGATCCAGTCCTATTCTTGCGTTGTTATTTTGTAGATTTGATCTAGTTCATCATCACTTTCTTCATAATTGCAAACTAGTTCAACATATCATGCCCCTTCTGCAGGGTCTAATGGTACTACAACCTGAAGCGATTTTCTTTCACATGACATTGTCCTCTTCTTTAAATTGATAACCCCATTCATATCAATGGTCCAATCAATTCCCAGGAGTGTGGGGTATGGATTACTGTCATCAACAATTTCTATAACCTCAAAGTTGATCATCATGCTCGCACCTTCTATATCAACTGTTACTCGATATAATCATCCCATGGGGATGATTTTCTGATGGTTCACCATCGTAAGCTGAACGAAGACCACTATAGTGCAAGTCTCCCCATCCTTTACCACTTTTGTTTCGGTACTATGTTCGCATCAGACCCCAGATCCAAAATGGCCTAGTATATTTCATAATCACCTATCTTTGAGGTGAGCCTCATCTTGCGCCCTGTTCGTGCCTTATTTTTTCCAATCTTTCTGACCACCTGGTGTCCATCAAGTACGTTCTCTTTGCTAGCGCATTTTTTTATTAATTCCTGCAGGCCTTCCACAGCTTTGCTATCGTGCAACAATTTTATGCAGGTCTTCAAAAACATAGTGAGTACAGAGGGATCAACCTCTACAGGCACACTAGTTTCTTGCACCTTGTCCTGGCTTCCTGAGGTGGAGGCCTCAACGAAGCTCTTCTTGGCTTCCATAAATTTTTCCTTAGCATGCTCTAGATCAAAGCGATCTTCTTTCTCTGGCGCTTTGCGGACCCATCCTTCTTCTTAGTGTTTTTTACCCTTATCAGAGTCAGTCGTCATTCCATTTCTTAGAAAAATGTTAACACTTTGGTCTTCTTCGGGGGGCTCAACCCTCATCATTTGTAGATTATGCATAGGTTGCTGAGGTTGCGCTTTCTTCTCTTGCATTTTAGCTATCAACATCGGGCATTCTTCTATAGTATGGTCAAACTGTCTACAATATTGACACGATGGGTGTGTAGGATTCCAGTACTCTTGCGCGTAGTGCTTTCGCTGTTGAAATTGTTGTAGATGATATGACTAGGCCTATACCAAGCCCTCCTCCACCTCGGCCCCGTCCTTGACCTTGATAACCTCCACGCGCTCCTTCGGCACCCTTGTCTAGAGGCCAAGTTTCTACTTACATCCAGTATGTAGGTGTCCTTTCCATCATCATCACATAGCTTCGACAATGAAGCTCATCGTGGCCCATAGATTTGCAGAAGTTACATAATAACTACTGGGGTGTCTGGATGAAATTTTGAAGTAAATGACAATTATCCATCGCATGTTGTCTAGCAACCTGACAAATAACACACTATAGCACAACCCCCACGCTCGGCCCTGTTGGGGCTTCTAGCTTTAGGGGATTTGGTCCCTTTCTTGTAATATAATTCGCATACACTAGGTAGTGGTCTTTATCGTGCCCTTGGATCTTGCACTTCAAACACCAAACTTTCACACGCACTTCTGATTTAGTCTCCTTTTCTTTCTTCGAACTTTGTAACTCCAGGTATATGCTTTCTAATTGTGAATGGATTTGTTGTACCCCCAAGGTTGTATCCTAAATAGGTGATGCATGCAACCTCATCATGATTTTCAAGGCTTCTTCCTGTGTTCCTATCTTCTATTGTGACAGAGCAATTCTCAGGTGGGGCAGAAGCGAAGCTATAAACCATTTGCGATGCTGACTATTTGTTAGCTTCATGTTAGTTTCACGAATCTAACACTTCAACCTTTGATCTAATACCCAAGGCATCTCATCAAACTTCATCATGATTTATTTGAATCCAATTACTGATTGTGAGTCAAACTTAGGCTTACTAAACTCATTGTTTAAAGCTTCCTTAGTCTCTGCTAGTGTTGCAAGTGGATTATCGGAACAATACTTAATACACCAGGTTAGCGCGCGATCCTACAAAGCGGTAACCAATTGTGCCTTCTTTATATTGTCATCAGTAATCTATTGGGATGTCCATACATCATTCACAACAAAGAAAAAATGCTCTATATCTTCACTCCATATGCCCTTGAAGATTGCCATCTTCATTGCATTCGCCATGTTGAATGTTGGTGGTGGAGGTGTAGGTGTGGGTGAAGGTGTATGCGGTGGAGGTGGGGATGGAGGTGGAGTGGAAGGATGATTTGCTCGAGGAATCCCCTAAGTGATTAGCTGAACAGCGCTTCATGGTGAGGTCCGTTCCACCCCTTCGTCGTCACTTAAAGGAGGTCCAATCAATGGACTATACTCCGATCCTAATCCTTCGTGTTTTCCAAAGAGTCATCCACTCACAGTCCTTTGAAAAATCATTGCCTCGCTTTTCTATAGCTTACCGAGTTATCAACTACAAATTCTATAACAAATCCTCCCAGAATCCAATCGAGTCAATGATCAACAACTCACGCGATCTTGTTTTCAAAAGCTTCTAATCATCGCACTAATTTTGGAGTCCACACTATAGGAATATCAAGCTTCCACCTTCCTTGACTGTCTGTTAATTTATCTAACCACTCATATAGTTCAATGGGAAAAGTGCAGAAGAAGATCTTCTGTAACTCTATATATAGATACCCGTTCAACCACTCTTCCTTCAATGGGCAAGGATTCCTATTTTCTTGTGCCACGTACTCATGAATCTTTCGATCCAACCACTTTTCAATTTCTTTCTTGGTCAGATTCTAGTGATGTGACATCACGAATCTCTTTCAAGTAGATCCTAGTCTCGGCAATGGAACCATTTGTTGGCGTAGGGGGTCCTGACCCAGGTTCAGAGTTAGTTGTGCCAACCAACAAAACCCTACACTACTGGCCCTTTTGGCAACAACCTGCATAGCACAGGCTGCATTCTCACCCGAAGCAGTATGGGGGGATGCAAGAACCAAGTTTCTGCATCCAGAGACTAGTATGATGTCTTCTAATGCCTCAGATCTACCTTTGCGCAGATCGCTACACTCTTATGGCACATTGCTACAACTCTATTACAGCAGCCTTCAGACCTTCGCAAAGGTCTACGATCAGTCCTTACAGACCTTTAACAATCAATTTTCCTACTTACGCACATTGGAGAGCAGTCCTAAATTAGGGTTTGCACAGATTTACTTAATTTATTCATAAACATTAGAGAATTTATCAGAGTCTTCATGAAAGTAGTTAGACATGCATTGTGTACATCATTAACACTTATTTAAGAGAATCTCGTAACAATGAATCAATATTCCATAAGCACATCATTCATCGACAACATATAACATTAACAGAAACAAAGATAAATCGAAATATGCAATAATTCTTTGGAAACTATCTTTATTGATCTTCAATTCAAGGTTACAGACTCAAAATTGCCTTGTGCATTCAACTGCGGGGGTCCGCGCACTTAGCTGTGGACTCTACCTAGGCCTCTGCACACTCAGATGCAAAGCCTTTCTTCTTCTATATTGCCCACTTCTACTCGCTATCTCTTTTTCAATCTACCTCTTAATGCCTTAGACTCTCTAAGACATGCCTATTTATAGCCTCTTTCATACAATGTCATGGTCCGCAGACCATGGGTGAATCTCAAAACCATCTCAAACTTTACATAAAAAGGGCTAAATCCCTTTGACTCCTATTCATCTATGCGCTTCGCATCCACAAATCATGGAGAATTTACATTATTTACAAAAACTGTACCAAAATTTGGATTATCTTAACCCCAGAACTGACCCAGGGAACCCATCCCAACATAAGTGTAGAATTATTGACGCTTTAAGCTCTATGTGATGAGTTACTCCTTCTCCTTATCCTCTCTCATTACTTTTCAAAATCTTATTAAACTATAAGTCCTTGAACTACTCGGTCTCCACTGTTTTATGCATATATTTATGTGATTTGTACATGTGGAGAAGCACCATAAATTCATGACTCACACCTTTGGATGAATGAACCAACCCTTTCCACTTAATATATATATATATATATATATATATATATATATATATATATATATATATATATATATATATATATATATATATATATATATATATATATATATATATATATATATATATATATATATATATATATATATATATATATATATATATATATATATATATATATATATATATATATATATATATATATATATATATATATATATATATATATATATATATATATATATATATATATATATATATATCTGTGTGTGTGTGTGTGTGATGTCTCAAATTTCTTGAGAATCATACGAGATGCACAGAATCTAGATATGCCCAAACATTGGTCTTGTAAGAAATCTAAGGCTGTCTTTGGGAGCGACAACAATTCTATTATGTGCACTAGTTGTGGATCTTGTTCATGATTTGATAGGTACTAGATGGTTGATGAATGCATGGGCTAAAAAGTGTTATTGCAACTAGATAGAGAGGGCATATATCCTTCTTTGTGATTCTCAGATGAAGTTCAGAAGTTTATGATCAAATATGCATTCATAACTTGTAGCTTCCATGTTTACTATTTGTTTGACGAAATGTCTATCATGTATTAGGCATGTCTAGGTCAATATATTCCTCAAGTTTTGATTGTTTATAATTATTATCATCATTTTGATGATTCTTGAAAGTTACAGGTAGTTCTAGGCAATGGTCTAAAGGCTAGCCTGAAAAAGTGGCATAGATCTTGCGACCACATTCACAGAATAAGGGATTTTGGGTCATGACCACATGGAGATAGGCTTGTGGGTGTGGTTATATCCTCCTAACCACATGCATGAAGTGTAATGGGTGTGGTTGGGGAGTAAGCTTAGTGAAAATATTCCATCTCAGGGATTGATCACATGGGTAGTTGTTAGGCTCCTGAGTGATATGTAGTCTCTAAGGGATATCATATTAATTCCAGTTTGTAGGCCTCACTTCCATAGCTAGAACTTGGTGGTATGGTCATATCGTAGTCATGACACTCATCTCATGTTTACCCTGGAGAGCTTGTAAAAGTAGGTAAATGTGGGATCACCCTATACGACCCATAGAAGCATGTCTTAAGCTTCTCACCCCACTTCTGATTGAGCTAGACTGCATGTATGGTTGCAGCCATAGGAATACTAAGACCTCTACCTCAAATTGCCTCTCTACTTTTTGCATTTATGCATACATTTTCTAATGGTTTTGAGTTGTTTGCATATTTTCCTTGAGGGCTATAAGGATCTCCTAGATTTATTATATCCAATCTTTGGCCCCTGGGGCCCAATTGTCTCCAAAAACCATGTAACCAAAAGATAAATAATCATAACCATAAAGTGCATGGAAAGGTGGCATACCAATGGCCATGTGGTAGGTTGTGTTGTAACTGTACTCTCTAAGAGGAATCCACTTCACCCATGCACATTGCTATCCTGTGACATAGTTCCTCAAGTAGCCTTCCAACCACGTGTTCACTATATTTGGTTGGTTGTTGATCTGAGGATGGTAGCTAGTGTTAGGCATTATCGCAGTCCCCAAAAATCGAATAATCTCCTGCCAAAAACCTTTGATAAAGCTACTATCCCTGTCACTAATGATGTTCTTAGGGAGACCATGCAATCTGAACACCTCTCGGAAAAATAACTCAGCCACCTTTGAAGTTGAATATCTAGATGGAATAGGAAAGAAATGGGAAAATTTAGTCAACCTGTCCACTACTACATAAATTAATTCACACCCCTGGACAGTTGGAAGTCCTATAATGAAGTCCATATAAATACTCTCCCACTTCCTCTTAGGAACAAGGAGTGGATGAAGCAAACCAGTTGGATGTGTCTTCTCACCCATGTTCCTCTGATAGGTCTTTCACTCTTGAACATGCCTCAACGCGTCATCCTTAATATCTCTCCAAGAAAAACAATCCCTAATGGTCCTATATGTCTTGAGGAACCCCTATTCGCTAGCCATAGGTGAACCATGGGACACATGCATCATTTTCTCCCTCAGTTGTGAAATCGACACCAAGTATATCTTGTCCTTATAATAGATGACCTCATCGATCACCCTGTATCTATCATCCCCAAAAGTACCATCCAAGATCTCGCATGCTTATTGATTCTTGGAGTGCTCCACAAGAAACTACGTCATCAAATCCTGAGAGATGTCACTAACTGAGAGGGTTTCCGGTCTCCTAGATAGTGTATATGCCACTACATTATGCTTCCCCTTGACATACTTGATGTCAAAATAGTAGGCCTGGATCTTACTAACCCACTTATGTTGTCTCCCATTGAGCTCCTTCTGCTCAAGGAAAAATCGAAGATTGTTGTGATCAGTCTTCACTCGGTGTAGAAATTTAATGTGTAGGTTCAAAAATTTTCATGAAATTTACTAGATCACAAGACTTGAAGATACTCTACTCATCTACAGAAAGAAAATCACAATCGAGAACACAAATAATTAACATGCATCAAGATTCAACACACATACACAAAGATTTATCTAGGGGAAAGGAACTACTCAAAACCCCTTACTATATGTATTGCATTAATCAAAGAGTAGAGAAGACATACAATGCTTGCTCTAGCCTGAGTAACCCCCGCACTAGTATAATCTATCTCGCTGCCTCACATACTAAATCAAGCCAATTTCTCAGCCTGCCAAGATCTTATTTCCTTACATTGTTTCCTTGGGAATTAGGCCCCTATTAATTAGGAAATTCACCAATTTGGATTGTGCAATTCCTATAGGTCCTTATTTTACTTCATGCATGAACTATATAACTTTGACTAGTTTACAACTGATAATACATTTCCCTTGAACTCCAATCTCAATTGGGTAACTTGAATTCTCTACATGCATGAGTTAATTTACGTTGATTAATCAATTAACTAGATGATTTCTCGGTGTGAAAAAAGTTACACACCCTTGTCACTCAATGTGAAAAAAGTTACACACCCTTGACTAAACCTCCACTAGTTCTACTGATAATGAGAACTAGTTACATTGACAATAACTCAAAATTAACTGAAATAAATTTCTACAAATTAGCAATCAATCATGTAGAACTGAACTCAAGTGTCTCCAACTCAAATTTACTGAGTTAACTGAGTGACAAGAACGATGTCACCTCAGTTAACTACCTCCAAGTGTTTTGCTAAAATTGAAATTTGAATTTATCCTAATTTAAGCAGGGAAAAATCAAATTAGGATTCTCTTGTTGCATTTTCAACATTCCCTCTCAGCAAGAAAGGGATTATCAACAACATAATTTTCCTCTACACACAATCTCGTAGATGGTGATACCAAATGTGGATATGCTTGGATCGATCAAGAAATACTAAATTCTCAAAGAATTTTATACAACTCTTATTGTCACATTAAATTATTGTAGGATCCATATTTTGACCAAATAACCTAACAAGAATCTTTCACATCCAGATAGCCTCACATGTTGCTTAACTTTCAGCCATGTATTCTGTTTCCACTGAGCTAAGTGCCACAGATCTCTGCCTCTTGCTGTACCAAGAAACTATTGTTGACCCAACATTAAAAATTCCTCCTGAAGTGCTCTTCCTATCTGATAGACTCCCCACCCAGTCTGCATCTTTGAAGCCTTGCAGCTTCAGTCCCTCTATCCTTTTGTACCAAATACCAAACTGAGTAGTGCCTCTGAGGTATCTCAACACATGCTTTGATGCCTTCCAAAATAGTTTGGTTGGCTTAACCATGGCTTGACTAAGATGGTTAATTGCATAACACATGTCTGGTCATGTGTTCACCAAATACAGGAGTGAACCCACATGCTTCCTATAAATGGTAGCCTCCACTTCCTCACTTGACCTGGCATCCGCTTTCATCTCATTACCTTCTGGAGGAGTGTCCATGGTTTTGCTACTCTCCATGCAGAAATTATTCATTATCTCATTGGCATACTTGCCCTGAGAGACAAATAGTTCCTCATCTCCTTGCCATACTTCCAAAGCGAGGAAATACTGTATGAGTCCCATGCCCTTGATCTCTAACTCTCTTGTAAGGTCCTCCTTGCAAGATCTATTCAAATTCTCATCACAAGGATCATCATTGACATATAACACAATAATCAATCATTTACCTTCTACAACAATGTGATAAAGGTTTGTATCTGCTTCACTTTTGTTGAAGTCCAAACCAGTTAGATAGCTATCAATCCTGGTATACCAAGCAGCGGATGCTTTCTTGAGTCCATACAATGCTCACTTGAGTCTACACATATGTGACTCTTTGTTAAAGGTCTCAAACCCCTCTGGTTGCTAAATATCAACTTCCTCCTCAATAACTCCATTGAGGAATGTTGTCTTCACAGCCATCTGGTGGATCTCCCACCCCATCTGCGCTGGCAATGCTAGAATTGACCTGATGGATGAGTACCTTGCTATTGGAGCAAATGTCTCCTAATAGTCAATTTCCTCCACCTAATAGAACCCCTTGGCCATAAATCTGACCTTGTGTTTCTCTATGCTTCTTTCTGTTGCATGCTTTACCTTCTAAAGCCATCTCGAACCAACCATTAATTTTTCCACTGGTTTTGGGACCACTTCCCAAACACTTTTTTGATAATAGAATCATATTCCTCTACCATAGCATCAACCCATACTGGTTGTTGCATTGTTTCCTCAACTAAGGATGTTTTTTTCTCAACTAGGTCACTCATTAGAGCCATGTACCCAGTGTACATATTCGTTGACCTCCTCTTCCTGCGTTTTGATGTGGGTGCTCCCACATTTGCTCTAACATCCCACAATAATTTTTCATCTTCCCTGGTCTGCTTCCTTCCTTCTCTCGATGTCTCTACTTCAGTGGGTGTCTCAACTCTCTCCTCCTCTACTTGTGGTTGCTCCACAACTTCCTGAGGTTGTTACTTTGGAGCCAAAAGCTCCTGATAAGGCTGCAACTGAAGCTCCCTCATAATAGAGCACCTCATTTCCTTCTCCTCATCAAACTTCACATCTTGTCTAACCATTGTCATCCCGAGGGATGGAAATTACACCTGATAATTGTGAGGTGTATCGATGTACCCCACAAATATGCCCAACTTTGTTTTCAGATCCATCTTTCTTATTGCTTCCTTGCAAACATGACAGTAAAGTGATGATCCAAAGATTCTGAAGTGTGACACATCTGGTTTCTTCCCTAAAAAATCTTCCTCTGGTGTACTCATGCAAGAATCATGTGAGGAATCTTGTTTTGCAAATAGACCGTTGTGTTGTATGCTTCAGCCCACAAGTGTAGAGGTAGGCTTTGGTCATGCAACATCACCCATGTTTCTCCCACAATAAATTTTTTCTTCGTCTCAACCACCCTATTTTGTTGTGGGTTATGAGGTGTTTTCAACTCCCGTTGAATTCATTCCTTTGCACATAAATTTTTAAACTCATTCGATGTGTACTCACCACCATTATCACTCTTGAGAGCCTTCACTTTCCTGCCAGTCTCTTTCTCAACAAGAATTTTAAACTCAACAAATTTGGAGAATGTTTGGTCTTTGTTCTACATGAAGTAGATCCAACACTTCCATGGGAAATCATCTACAAATATAACGTAATACATGTGCTTAGTAGTGGAGGTTTTCGAGAAAATTCCACATACATCAGAGTTGATCCTTTCAAGGATTGCATGCACTCTGTTGTCTCGATCATTGAAGGTGGCTTTTGTGTGCTTCCCCAATGTACACCCTTTGCTTGTATACCACTACTATAGTGCTCCATTAGGGAGGCCTATATAAATTTGCTGCATGATCTTCAAATCACCATGATGCAAATGGTTAAGTCTTCTATGCCATAATTTGTTGAGATATTAGCTATGCACCTTATTTTCTTTGTGCTCAATGTTGCATCTTCCACATCTAATTTGTAGAGGTTCTTCACTTGAACCTCGATTTGTTTCACTTCTCCTATGGCAATGTGTCTCAAGAAATCCTTTATGTCACTGAATATCACATTGTAGCCATGGTCTTCCAACACCGCGACAGAAATTAGATTCTTCTTTAAATCTGGTACATACATCACATCTTTGAGTTTGAGAGGCGAGCCAAACTCACTCCGAAGGATAATGGTACCAATTTTGGTCACGATATACCTTCCATCATCTCCCATCTCAATGTGCATCTAGAGATCCTTCTCCTCCAAGTCAATGAAAATTTCTTTGTTACCCTTCATGTGGAATGAAGCACCAATGTTGAGATACCATACACTACCCATCATTGTGCTTGTCATGCATGCAATGAGGGTAAAATCAATTTTGAACTGTGAAGCCAAGGCTTCACCCATTTCTCCTCCTGTGGTATTCTTTCCTACCTTCTTGTGTGGACATTTTGTGGCATAGTGTCCTAGTTCATGACAGTGAAAGCACTTGATTTTGGACAAGTCTTTCTTCTTGCTCCCTTGACCTGATCTCATTTTGGATTGGGATTTCTTCCCTTTCCCTTTCTTTTCCTTTCCATCCAAGGAATGGTTCTCCTCATCATCACCCTTGGATGAGGTTTTGTCTTTGGTGTCCTACCTTATCTCCTCCTGTACCAAATTATACCAAAGGCATTCCCAATTTATTAGCTTCTCCCTCCCATTTACTGAATCTTAGTAGTTGTGCCAAATCTTGGGAAGGCCTAGAAGAGCTAGTCTTACTAGATCATCCTCTACTACAGTAACACCAACTTGATCAAGTACATCATGACATTGTGTGAACCTGTTGAGGTACTATGAAATTGTGTCTCCCTTTTGCATCTTGATATTCTGAACCTTGTCCTTCAATGCCAACTTCTTATGGTTACTACTGTTCTGGAAAAAATTTGTCAAGGCCTTCCACATTGCATATCAAGTCTCTTTGCTATGGATATTCGAGAAAATATGGTCTTGAACTCCCTCCAATTTGATCTGCCTCACCTTTTCTACACACTTCTTCCATTCTGCTATATCTTAAGCATCAGAGGTTGAAGGCTTCGGGATATCATTATATATGAATTCCTTCAGCCCATTATCTTCGAAAAATTCCTCCATCATTTCCTTCCAAGAAACATAATTCGAGCTACCCTCAAGGGCATACTCGAGTCTTGGTCCATAGAAAGCCATCCTGCTAGCTCTGAAGAATTGTCCTGCAAATTCAATCCACCTGCAAAGACAACTTCGAATTCTCTTCTCCATGGTGATTGCTGCTCTGATACCATGTAGAAATTTATTGTATGGATTCAAAACTTCTCATGAAGTTTACTATATCACAAGACTTGAAGCTACTCTTCTCATATGCGGAAAGAAAATCACGATCAAGAACACAAATCATTAACATGCATCAAGATTCAACACACATACATAGAGATTTATCTAGGGGAAAGAAAACACTCAAAATCCCTTACTATCTATATTGCATTAATCAAACAATAGAGAAGAAATACAATTCTTGCTCCAGCCTGACCAACTCTTGCACTAGTATAATCTATCTCACTTCCTCACAGTCTGACTCAAGACAATACTTAGCCAATTTCTCAGCCTGCCAAGCTCCTATTTCCTTGTGTTGTTTCCTTGGGAATTAAGCCCCTATTAATTAGGAAATTAACCAATTTGGATTTGACAATTCCTATAGGTCCTTCTGTGACTGTGTGCTTGACCTGTATAACTTTGACTAGTTTACAAGTGATAATACACTGCTCTTGAACTCCAATCTCAACTGCGTAAGTTAATTTAGGTTGATTGATAAGTTAACTAGATGATTACTCAGTGTGAACAAAATTACACATCCTTCACTGAACGTTCAGTAGTTCTACTAACAATGAGAACTAGTTACAATGACAATAGCTCATATTAACTAAAATAGATTGCTACAAATTAGCAATCAATCATGTAGAATTAAACTCAAGTGTCTCCAACTCAAATTTACTAAGTTAACTGAGTGACAAGATCCATGTCACCTCAGTAACTACTTTCAAGTATTCTACTGAAATTGAAATTCAAATTTATCCTAATTTAATCAAGGCAAAATTAAATTAGGATTTTCTTGCTATGTTTTCAACACCCGGGACCTGTTTCACACCAAGTACTACCAGAACACATGATGTCCAACATATCCTTATCATATATAGAATACAACCACTCATAATATTGAAGCTTTTGACTCTCATCACACTAGACAGTTTCTCATCACCCTCTTGATGTTCTAAAAAGCCTCTTGTGCCACATTTGTCCACCCAAAATCCCCATTCTTTATCAAATCCATGAGGGGCATTTCTATTTGGGAAAACCCAGCCTTCATAAACCTCTTATAATATGTGCATATGCCTAAGAACCCCCACAATTCAACCACGTGCTTGGGTGTAGGCCAATATAGAATGGTCTTGATCTTCTCCTACTTAACACGCACTCGATCCTCACCAATAACATGGCCAAGATATAACATCTCTTTCAATCCAAACTCACACTTGGACGTCTTGACATATAGTTAGATCTCCTCAAGAATGTGCAATATCTCCTCAAGATTCTGAAAATGCTCCTGCCACATCCTTTTGTATATCAAAAGTCATCAAAGAATACCAAAATACATTCACACAATTGCCTGTGGAACACATGGTTTATGTAAGGATGGAAGGTAGTTACAGTGTTGGTTAGCCCAAATGGCATAACCAAGAACTTGAAGTGTATGTAGTGACATCTGAATGTAGTGTTTGGGATGTCCTGATTCCTCACCTAAATTTGATGATACCCAGAGTGTAGATCTATCTTAGATAAGTATTTAGATCCTCTAACATCATCCATCAACTCATCAATGTGTGGGATTGGGTATCTATTCTTCAACATCCTCTTGTTTAGGGCCCTATATTCAATGCACATGTGAAGGGTACCATCCTTCTTCTTCACCAGCACCACTGAACAAGTGAAGAGACTAAAACTCAACCTAATGTGGCCCAAAGCCAACAACTCCTATGTAACATGATCAATCTCATCTCTATATGCCTTGGGATGTCTATAGGGAGTGGTAATAACTGGATCTAAACCCTTCTCTAGCTCTATGGTATGCTCAAAGCTCCTATCTGGTGGATTTCCTGAAGGAATGTCCCTAAACACTATCTGGTGATTCTCTAATAGTGATAATATGTATGGGTGTGTTTTCCATGCCTGCATCCCCACCTCTGAAATCTAAAACCCCACTGCCCATGTTATATCTCCCTGTCTCAAATCATCCTCCATCCTATGAGCTGATATTATCTATGGTGGGTACGAATGCAAGTCTCTCAATAACACCAGCTTCCCATCTGGCAAATCTGCAATTTCTTCCAATTACTGATAACACGCCCCAAGGAGTATAGCCACTAGACACCCATCACCACGTTGGTGTCTGGCACATTAACCACAAAGAAGTGGTATGTCATAGAATATTTACCCATGGTAAATGTCATCATAAGGTCATACCTAGTACACTGCATGGTTTGATCTCCTAGCACCAACATTAAAAATCCCTTAACAGCCTCTCTATGTATACCTCTCTGCTCCACTATCTGTTCATAAATAAAATTGTGGGTATCCCCACTATCCACTAGCACTAACACACATTATCCTTGCAATGTTCCCTTGATAAGAAATTTCAAATTCTTCAAAACTCATTGAAACGAGGCTATGACACCTTATGTGGGCAAAGGTGGGTCTCCTCCTACACCTCATGGCTCATATTCTCCCGTCTACCTCCAACTCAACCTCATCCCCCAGATTTCTATCAGAGTATACCTCTATGTAATTGGATTTGCCCTTGGTGCACTAGTGACCTAAGGCCCATGAATCCTAGCGCCCATGGCTCCTAGTAGGTAAAGCACAACTTCCTCCTACCGAGGTCTCCCCTAGTCTCGTCATCCAACTGTCCCCGTCCAATCCACTCCTTTTGAGGAGGTCTAGTGTACTTACCTTTCTGGGGAAAGGTGGGCCTAGAGGGTATTGATGCCCCAGTCTTCAGAACCGTATCAAGCATGTCCCTGGTCCGGTTGATGGCATCCTACAATGGTATGGGCTTGTACGCTCTCAGCCAACCACACAGAGGCTCCGCTAACCCCTCAATGAATAACATGATCAACCTCACCTCTAAAATGTTAGAGACCATCACAACTAATCTTTGGAACTCAAACATATATGTCTCATCTTCACCTATCTACTTCATGTTAGCTAGCTCTTGGAAATGTACCTTAGGGTCCTTCAGTTCAAATCTCTCAACCAATCTCCTCGTGAACTCAATATAGGATGTAATAGAAGCATGCCCGAATGTGAACAACCTGTGGTACCACCACTCCTTGATATATGGTTGGCATCACATACTATTTTGCCACAGTTGTCCAAGATGATTCCCTGTACCACTATAATATTCCTAACGGAAATATTTAGTAAATAACATAGACATGCACTAAGCTACAACAATAGGAATTTTAACACAAGCATTCACAATTAGTAAACCATGAAATCTGAGCCATTTTATTAATTATGTTGGAAATTGGGTACAAATAGAGTAGAACAATATAACTGGGCTTTCCATTGCAAGCATGTAAAACCTAGGTGAGGTGATGTAGACCCAAGTGATGGAAAATGTCCCAGAAAGATAACTCAAATCGCCAAAAAAATATGTTTCTACTAATGAATAAGAACTAGATTTTTTGCCCTCCAAAGTGCTAAAAAAAATCTGCAAAATTAATCCCGACCTCTACACATCAATCCCATGAAATACTAGAAAGGGTTTGGCCCAATTCCAGCTCACTCGGATGACCCCCAAAAAGTGAAAATGGCTTTCTTTGGTAGGATCTACACATTACAAGACGTACTATGCTCAAATTTTCTGAAAGAAACTATTGAATGGTCACCCAAAATCCACAAAATTTCTCCTCTAAAAATAGGCTTTCCTCTAACCTAATCTCTCCCAGAAACTAGTTTCTCCTCTTTTCTGTGTAATCTTTAGCTATTGAGATTTTCGCACTGCATAAATGAGAGAGATTCAGCCTTGGAAATTCCCTCATTCCATCCCTACAAACCACCACAAAAACCCAACCTCAACTATAAAAAATAACTCCTAAAAATCCTAGAGCTTCACTCCAACTAAAGATTCCCAAAAAAAGGGGTACGAATTGCCTTCTTCACCCTAGCCACACGCAGAACTGGGAGAAAATCTATGTAATATGCTCAAGTGAAGCCCTGCATTAGGCTTTGATTTCCCTTATTAGGGAGGCACTCAAAGTCCTTTGAAATAAGGATGGAATTTCTTCTTGAAATTCCTACGCTCAATAGCACTTCTCTTCTTGTCCTCAACAACTCCAAGAGAGTTCAATTTTGTAGAGTGATAGCTAAAATATCCCAAAATGATGCTTCCTTGTGATATTTATAGATGTCGGTCCCTTCTCCCTTGGTGAGCCTCCAATTCCACTAATTTGAACCACCTTCTCTATCCCCTCTCTCCTCTAGTGTGAATTCCTCAAGGGGGTCAAATTTCCCATTTTGTGGTCCCCACATTCCACTAAAAAAATAATTATTCATTTTTCTCTAATGTGCATAGCCTCCTTTTTTCCAAAATCTGGGTGGGGTCTACTCAACCCACTAATCCTAAGTCCACAACATCAAAATGTCAAAAATTAAAAATTAACAATAACTCAGCAAAATTTAATTTAATGGGGATATCACAGAGTCAGGCACTATAAGGTTTGAAGGTAAGAAATAATATCAACATACCATATAGAGGAACTAGACCTCTTACTAACTGGCATGCCATTTGAATGTGATAACAACCCTGGTTGTTTATCTGACTCTGTACTTTCAACCTGGGCAGTGAGGCTCAAGTGAGTTACTTGATTGATTCCAAGTGCCTCAAAATTCACTTTTTCTAATAATTTCGCAAGACCTTGCCCTTTTACTATGCTAATAGACTTTAATTCTAAATCGTACTCCTATATTTTTTCAATCCACCTTCCTCTCCTCCCTTTAGTGTCATGTTGAGTTAGGATATCCTTAACAATAGGATTAGGTAAATACACAATGGTATTTGATTGAATAATATAATCTCTAAAAGATTTTAAAGTCTTAACCAATGCGTAGGCTTGTTTTTCTATTATATTATACTCGAGTTCTATATCTTCCAGTGGTTTGCTGAAGAAAATTATGGGATATTCATAGCCCAACCTTTTTTTAGGAGAACTGCAACTATGGTATGTTCTAAAGAAAAGGGAAAGACCATAAAATACTTCGTATAATTGAGGCTCATGATGATAGGTGCCTCCATAAAAACAAATTTAATCTGGGAGAAAAATGTGTGGTGTTATCATTCAATTTCACCTCTCTTCTCTTTTTGAGCATATTAGTTATATCTTTAACGATATCTGCAAAATTGGGGATAAAACGGCATAGAAATTTATTTTCCTAAAGAAGGAATGTATTTATTTCTTTAGTTCTAGGTAATGGTATTTTTTCTATATCTTGGACTCTCTCTAGGTTGACTCAGACACCCTATACACGACATGTCCTAGAAATTTACCCTCGTTCATGGTAAAGAACAATTTATGTGGATTCATTGATAAGCCAAACTTCTGGCATTCATGAAATACAATCTTGAGGTGATCCAAATGTTGTGAATCAGATATGGAGTGTATTGTCTTATCATATAATTATATAACTATAAAATGGTCTTTCTCATTCATGAATGTAATGTCCATGGCTCTCTAGAATGTATCCCTTGCATTCATGAGTCTAAGAGGAATTTGTTTGTACATAAATATCCCCCAGGTGGTAGTGAAGGTAGTTTTATATCTATCATCCTTGTGCATGGCTATTTGGATGTAGCATGAGAAATCATCCATCATCGAAATTATATGGGCCCTACTACTTGCTAGAGAATATGATCCATTTTAGGCAAAGGATAGTTATCCTTTAAGGAAGCTCTCTTCAGATTGCAAAAATCTATGTAGAGCCTAATTTCACTGTTCTTCTTCCTGATAAGGACTAAATTAGCAACCCAATTGAAATATCTGAGAGGTACTATGCTCTTTTCATCCAACAACTTCTTGACCTCCTTCTCAATAGAGGGGAGTAAAAGGGGTTTAACCTATCAGAGCTTCTCAAGAAAAGGTTTAACCCCTTCCTTTAATGGTATCCTATACTCAATTATCTATATATTATAAGTTTTTAAGTCTTCATAGATCCAAGCGAACACACTAGAGTATTATTTGAAAAGGGATATATACAAGTTTTTTTCTTGTTGGGGAAGGTATCTAGAAAAGTTGATGAGCTTAGGTTCCTCTTTTGTACCCATGTTTATTTGTTCAATTTCAACATCTAAAGGTTTTAGCAGAGGGGAAGAGGTAGCACCCTTATGATCAAAAACTTTCTCGAGGGGAATTACCCCTCATGGGATGTAGTTATTTTTTAACTATATGATTTCGTGCTTCCCAATTTTTTGCTTAAATTTGGAATGATGACGCTGCTTCTTATTTTCATCTTCATCACCTTCAATGCATAAGTCTAAGAATTCTACTACAATTTCGATGATTTTTTTAATTTGTTGGTCATTTTCAAACACTTGTCAATGTTTGACATTGTCAAGGATTGAAATATGATATAGGATTTTGATTTCATATTTAATTTTAGTTTATTTGGTAGGGAAAAAGGTTGTTGCAGTAACTGCTAATGCATCAACCGACTATTTTTTCTCCCTAGGAACCATGGTGAAATTCATGGTTGAGAAAAATAATTTAACCAGATCCTAGACATGGATTCTATAGGCCCTAAGCCCTAAGTGTTTGGTCTAAAATTTATTTGTAACCTACCTGATAACTAATTTGGAATTACCAAAGACCGCTAAGTTTTTGATATTAATTTTATGAGCAGCGTTGAGACACAAAATCAAGGCTTTATATTTAGCCAGATTATTAGTTGTTTCAAAATCTAACTTAAAAGGAAAGGCAATACTTTCCTGGGTAGGAGAAATTGGGACAACACCTGCTCCAGATCTGCTTCAAGAGGAAGAACTGTCAAAAACATCTTCCAAATAGAATTTACATTATATAGAATTTTCTTAGGTTTTTCTTTATAATTAACTAAGGCTTTCTCTTCATCATTTAATGTTAAAACTAAATTTCCCAAATTCTCATCAAATGCATACATGAGAAAATTGTTTAGATTTTCATCAAAACTTATAGTGTAGGCTAACCATGAATCTCATTATAATTGTTGAGTTCCAACCCACCCGCACCCCCCCCGCCCCACCAAAGATAGGAATATTTGCATAGGAAAGATTAGGCTAAAGAGAACCACCCAATTTGGCACCCCATGATCTAGAGAGTAACATCATGTAATTGGAAGGGATGTCACCTACTACAACATTCATAACCACGCTCTTGACAAGTATTTCTGCTAGGACCACTACTACGTCCTTAATCATGCCAAGGCATTTAACCTTGTGAGATTCAAAGGAATAAATATCCTTATATTCATAGGTAATATCAAGACCTAATTGGTCCATGACTTCCTTCAATGAAAGATTATGGGATGCACCTGAATCTAACATACAATTATCAGTGAAAGTTTTAGGGGTTAATATTCTTAGGTGGGCTAATTTTCCATGTTTTTTCCAACAAAAAGATTCACCAATTTCCATTTTTTTCTCAAAATTATTCGCCCAATTTTTATAGTATAAATTTATTTTACGTTAAAAATTGCTAAAATTTTACAAACATGATATAAAATCATTATACATTTGAATATTTTTACAAAAGTATCTTCAAACATTTTATACTTTGCATGTTAGTGACCAGTAAAATTTGCCAAGGTTTCTAAACTTTAAAATAAATTTGTATCCTTAAAATTTTCCTTGATGGCTATGTAAGGTTAAATCATGTATTTTCAAATTGATATAGAAATGGGGAACTAGATTATCTTCTTTTTCAGCGCATAGACCAATTATGATTCTTGGGGTGTCATCATGTATGTTATAACATCGTTAGCCTATATGTCATTAATTTGATCTGTGGCCCTCTCGGTGAACTTATCAAATTCATTTTTATAGGTCGATTTTTCACAATTTAAGCTAAAGTTAAGTTTGAATAAAAAAATTAAGATGGAACTGTGTATAGGATTAATATCCTGTCCAACGTTTCGGGTGGACCCTCCACCCATCATCAGGGACTAGAGAATATTGAATGATAAAAAAGCGAGTGCTGGAAGCTTTAAATAGAAAATAATCCACTTATTTAGCCGTTAGGAAAAAAATCAAAATTTTAAGATAGTTGTTAAGGATCAAGTCAAAGGGAAAAAAATATAAAAAATAAAATAGTTGTTAAGGGGCAGGTCAAAAAGGTAAAAAATAAGATGAATTTGAAATCTAAAGAAAAAATAAATTAATAATTAATAATTAACAAATTAATAAAAATTTCAAATATTTGAATAAATAAAATAAAATAAAATGAAGAGGGAGAAGTCAAAGAGGGAAACAATTAACTATTCAAATTAAATTAACAACAATAAATAATTAACACGGATTTTGATTAAAATAATTAAAATAAAAATTATATTTAAATAATTAAATTCAAAGAAGTTCATAAGGACCAAGTCAAGGGGGTAAAGAAAAGAGTTGAATCAAAAAATAATGAAACCTTTTATGATGAAAACTATTTTAAAATTAAAATCGTAATGAAATTAAAATCGATGATTTAAATAGATAAATAAATAAACAAGGGATTAAAAATAATCAATAATAAAACTTAATAAAGAAATAGAAGGGAGCGAGAAAGATTTTAAACGAAAATAATCATTAAGTAATAAAATAAGTTAAAATAATAAAATAATCTATATAAAATTAAACAAAAGAAAAAATATCCAAGGAGAATAAGCAGTTAAGATAAACAAATAGGATTGAAAAAAGATGATGGATAACAAGCTTGCAGGATTGGCTTAATTTGAATCCATACTCCTTATTCAAATTATCAGGGTGCTTCTCTATTTCAAGAGCTTCCCTAATAATGTGAGTGTTGTGAAAAGGAACACAAGCTAGGATTTTGGATTGATCAAAGAAAACAAGATGTTTGGAATTGAAGGAATGTTCAGCAATGGTTGACTTAGATAAATGGAGATGGTTAGTATCAATGATATGTTCCTTCAAGTGAGCTTTGAAGGGATGACTAGTTTGACCAATATAAGATTTCTTGCATGAGTAGGGAATTTGGTAAACACTAGAACATGACATGGGGTCAGATTCATCTTTGGCTATCCTAAACATCTGCCTTAGAGTTGTATGAGGTTTAAAGGTGGTTTTAATATTCTTTTTTGATAATATTTTAGAAATGAGATCAATGGTCCTTTTAATATAAGGAAGAGAGGCCTAACCTAGGGGAGGAGAGGGGGGAGCAGGTCGGGATTTGGGATTGGAGACAAGCTGAAAGGCTTTACGAATTTGAGAAGGGGTGTACACATTGGCTTTGAAATCTTGGAAAAGATGGGCCTTTTCCAAGGTAAGGAATTTAGGAGCAAAGATTTTAAGGGCTCGAGAAATTAGAGTTCTTAGAACACCATATTTCTGGGAAGGGTGATGGTGAGAAATGGCATGGAGATACTTGATGGGATAGAGAACCATCAGGTTTTTGGGAGACAAGGACATCAAGGAAGGGAAGAAATCTGTTAGATTCAATCTCCATGGTAAATTGAATGTGAGGGGAAATGTTCTTAAGATGAGAGTGAGTCATCAAGCATGGCCCTCCCATGTTGCCAAATGACAAAAGTGTCATCGACAAACCAGAACTAACACTTTAGTTTTTTATGGCAAGAGTTGAGAGCTTTGGCTTCAAAGAATTCCATAAAGATGTTAGCGACAACGGGAGAAAGGGAAGACCCCATTGTCATACCTTCGATTTGCTCATAAATGGTGCCTTTAAAAGAAAAGAATGTAGACGAGAGGCAAAGCTTAACAAGGTTGAGAGTTTCAGGATCAAAAAGTTTGGAGATAATATCAAGGGCCTTAGGAACTAGGATTTTAGTGAAGAGAGAGACAACATCAAAGCTAATTAAGAGGTCATTATCATCAAGGTGCATGTTTTTGCTTTTAAGAATAAAATCAGAGGAATATTTAATGAAAGAGGGGGAGGATCCAATGAATTGTTGAAGCTTAAAGTCTAGGAATTGGCTAAGAGCATGGGTAGGAGCTTCGATGGTACTAAAAATGGGTCCAAGGGGGATGCCTTGTTTGTGGGGAGCCCATAGATTTTGGTAGTTTGGGGAGTACGGGAAATAAGGCATTATTGAATGGAGGGATTTAAAGAAGAAGATTTAATCACTTTAGTGATGAGATGAGTGATGGAATTGATTGGGTTTTTGGGAAGGATTTTATAGGAACTAGAAGATAACTTAGCTTCATAGTTAGAAGATTTCATGATGACAGTCACATTACCTTTATCAGCCTCAAGGATAAGGATGTTAGGGTTATCATTAAGACGCTTAATGGCTTGGAATTCATCTTTGGATAAATTGGGCTTGGGAGGTTTTGCCTTCATTAGACCTCTTCCACTTTCTTGATGAATTTCTTCAGACATATGAGACAAAAGGTTATGACATGCAAGCTCAATGGAACAAAGAGTTTCATCTATGGGGATACGATGAGGAGCTATGGGAAAATTGAACCCTTTTTCCAGGAGATGGAGGGAGGAGGGATCAAGATTAGAGGAGGAAAGGTTCACTCTAGAGGGGGGCCTAGCGCAGAAAGGAGAAGAAGTATGCAAAAAAATAGAGAAAGAATTAGGCTTATGGCCAACCAAGGGAGGATTATCTAAATGCCCATTACCATTATTATTATTTTGAGCATTAATAAGAGGAAAATTAATATGATTATAGATTTAGACCAAATTAAACGGATTACTAAAATAAATATTATTAATTTGAAAAATAATATGATAATTAATAACATCATTAGAATTACAATTAATTTAATTAATTTGATTATTAAATTAAATATTATCATTAAAGTTACTTATTAAATTGATTATTATTATTATTAAAAATGTCAGAAGAAACTAAATCTCGAGAGGCATTAAAATTAATGGAAGGGATTATAATATTATAAGCGAAGTTGGTAATATTATTATTATAAGGAGAGAAAATGGATTTTCTATCATTAAAGTGATTAGAAAATTTAAAAGAATTAAAATTAAAAGAGTTAATATTGCCACTTACGTTGAAAACTTTATCAAAAGAAATAAAAAGATCATGTTGAAAAAAGTTAGGAAATGCATACAGCAGAGAGGGATCACGATGAATAGTCCAAGGAAGAATAGAATGAGGGAGTTGAGGATACGAGAGAAGTTGACACAAAATTAGCGGAGATTTCAAAGACGCAGCATTAGAGGTGTCCAACTTATGCCAGAGTATGGAAAGCTACTTATGAATTTGAGATTTAGAAGCTCATTCAAAGTTTTTAAAATTTATTTTGTCTATCGTTTTGGGTGGACCTTTCACCCATCATCACGGGTTAGAGACTATTGAATGATAAATAAAAGTGTTGGAATTTTTAAATAGAAAATAATCCATTTATTTAGTGGTAGGAAAAAAATTATAATTTTAAGTTCGATTCAAATTAAGTCAACTTTGGAAACCTATTATCCATTATCTTTCTCAATCTTGATTTGTTTATCTGAACTATTTATTCTCCCTAGATATTTTTTCCTCTTGTTTAATTTTATAAAAAATATTTTATTATTTTTATTACTTAATGATTATTTGTTATTTAAAATCCTTCTCACCTCTTTCTATTTCTTTATTAAGTTTTATTATCGATTATTTTGTTTATTTATTTATGTATCTAAATTATTGATTTTAATTTCATTACGATTTTACTTTTAAATCACTTTTCATCATAAAAAATTTCATTATTTTTTGATTCAACTCTTTTCTTTACCCCTTGGTCCTTATGAACTTCTTTGAATATAATTATTTAAATGTAATTTTTATTTTAACCAAAATCCATGTTAATTATTTATTGTTGTTAATTAATTTTTAATAGTTAATTATTTCCCTCTTTGACTTCTCCCCTTTCATTTTAATTTATTTATTCAAATATTTGATTTTTTTATTATTTTTAATATGTTAATTTTAATTATTAATTATTAATTTGTTTATTTTATTTTTTTTTTTCCTTAGATTTCAAATTCATCTTATTTTTTACGTTTTTGACGTGACCCTTAACCACTGTTTTATTTTTTATATTTTTCCCCTTTAAATTTATCTTTCTTCTTTTTTGAGCGGCTAAATAAGTGGCTTATTTTTCTATTTAAATCTTTTAGTGCTTGCTTATTTATCATTCAATATTTTCTAGTCATTAATGATGGGTGGGGGGTCTAACCGAAACGTTGAACGGGATATTAATCTTATACACAGTTCCATGCGAAGGAAAAAAAATAAAAAAATAAATAAATGAATAGTTGTGGAAATATTCATTCTATTGAAGTTAATTTTATTTTCACCTTAGTTTGTAGATTGAAGCTCTACAAAAGTCGAGGGAGGGGTGGTTTTCATCTCGCTCAAGTGCCTTGAGATATTATTTTTCTTTAATTTTGCTTTCTTTAGGAGTGAACTATTTTTCTAGATTTTCCCTACGATTTGGGTTTTCAAAATATTTATTATCTTTCATAGGCCTCAAATCGTACTTACGTTAGATTTGAGCTTCTAAATGTTAAGAAAAACGCTCAAGTTCATGAGCCCAAAATTCTTGTTTGATCTATTGGATATCATCATGTTCGGGACATGGCTGGAATAGTTCTAGGTTATTATCCAAACAATTCACCTCAGGATATTCTTCCTCATTTCATTTCATTTGTTGACTAGCTAGCTCGCCAATATATTCTTCTAACAGGTGGGCATTCTTTCATAGAGGAGGTTGAACAGAAGGTTCATCCCCTCTTTGTCCCCATTAGAGAATTTGTGGATTGAAAGGCCTATGATAAGGGGCCTAATTTCGATAAGGTAGGTTCAGGTTTCTATTAGGTATATTTTGTGAAAATTTGCATTGATGAAGTGAGTTGGGGACAAGGTTAACATGCCCATTTCCCATTTCAAATCTTTGTATCTTTTTTTATAACACCTTTATGATTTTAGCCATTTAATCAATCTTTTGTTCTTGAGAAGATTTCTCACCCAAAATCTCAGGGGTTTGATCAGCTACTTTTTTCTTCCCTAAGGGCTTTGTCTTCCTTCACCTTGTGTTTACATGTGGCTATAAGGTTTCCCTTGATATCACATGCTTTACTTTGTTTGTCTACAAGTGTTGGGGGTTCCCTTTCTCTCAATAATAAAGAGAAATCAGAGTCAAATGCAACACAATAAGTGATGATGGCAATTGTACCTGTAGGCTTAATGTTAATTGGGAGATTGTTATAACACTTGTTGAACCTCTTATTAAATTCATCCACTGTTTCACTTAGTTTACGTTTAGTGGCCTAGCAACTTGATCAAACAACCAAGCATAAGCATATAATGATCTTCTTCAAGATTTATACTAGCCCAGGAAAGAAATATCACTAGAAATTCAATAGTTAGAGACTCTAGAATTATAATCCAAAATATGTTCAAGAAGGATCCTCCTGAGGCATGAATCTAAAAGCTACATTATCAAAGATAAAGAGGGTTTTAAAAATGTTTACTTCCTTTGAGGCACATTGCATCTTGAAGTAGTATAATAAATATGTTGAGTCCTAAGCTAACACATGTATTTTCTTTAGAATTAGGAGTCATCAAATTTAGTAACATGGAGATTTATTTCCCCATCTCATAATCTTATGCCAATTAACACTATATATAAAATCCAAATTATGTGTGAATGTTAAATGGCACCTAAGTGGTGAGATCAGCATGCACGGAATGATTTAAGAAGGTGAGGTAGTAGTTACTTCACATGGCATTCTCCCTTATCACGGCCCAAAGGGTTGTGGAGGTATGATTCTGTTGACGACACTGGATACCACCAACATATAGGGGATCTTTCCGATATGAGGTCCCAATTTCACTTCACACCATTTTGTGTAGGAGTCCCATCTAGAATATGGCTCGGTTGTCATTTACTTAAAGATATGCCTTGGATTAAGTAGTTAGCACGAGAGAGAAGCACACATGTGATTTTGAATGAGCAAACATTAGATAAATTTTGAAGTCTAAAATGGGCCTCCTAAGGAATATTATAAAATAATCATGGAAATAATAAAATAATAATAAATTACATCATCAAATTAGGGAAAAGAAATAAACTACTTTTTCAACTCCAATTTTTAACTTACCTCCCTATGTTTTTAATCAAATGTTGAGCGGGAGCACTCATTGGATGTGAAATGTAATTCCTTATACAAGGAGTACCCATGTTGCATACTTTTGATGGACCCTGCTACATGAAAAATGAGAAGTACATGAAAACATGTGATTGCAATCACATTTTTCATGTATTTCTCATTTTTCGTGTAGCAAGGTCCATCAAAAGTATGCAACATGGGTACTCCTAGGACGGGGAATTAAATTATACATCCAATGAGTGATCCCACTCAAAATTTGAGTAAATCCATATGGAGATAAGTTGAAAATACAAGATGAAAAAATAGTTTTTTTTAATTTTACTATTTTACTACAAAAATGGTGAATCATCCCCCATGGTTGACATCATCATCTTGAATCTCATTGTTTCTTATAAAGTTTATTTTGGTTGTACATTTTTGTTTTGAGGCCCATTTTAGAATTCAAAATTTCTCTAATGAGTGTGTCTTGTGAATGTTCAATTGTAGATGTATCAAGGTTCTTTATTGCAGTGGGGCAATAAAGTGAGTCTATAAAAGAGAAGTAATAGTACTACTCTAATAGACACAAACACACACATAGATGAGAAAGACTCATCTAACATCAAGTGAAGTAGTTCACATAGATGTGACGATCATTACAATCATTACAACACATTTCCAATACGTTAAGCACCAAAGTCATTGAAATAGTTCAATTACTCTGGTATGTATAAAAGCGAACATGAATCATAAATATTCAAAGAGTAGTCTTAAAACATCCACAATCCATGCATGAAAATGTGATGGCGAAAAGGCTTCAAGTATTAAGCAAATGTTTCAAGATACATAAGTACAATGAACATCACTAGCTCCAATAATAACATGGCAGGAGTCTTGTCATTGGAAAATTTCTCCAAAAACAATTTCTTAAACTCTCTCCATCCATGGATTGAATTAACAGACATACTATCGCACCATGCTACTACTCTACCTTCTAATGTAAAAAGGAAAAAACCTACAAGAAACATCATCGTACCATACCTCCAATATTTGTAGATGCATGTAGAAATCATTGATGTGATGTTACATTAGTCTTCTTATTTGGATCGAACTTTGATAGCAACTTTTTCTGGATGTCTAGGAATTCTATGAAGATTATCCAAAAGAGTAAGAATTCCTTGGGTCATCTAGTCCAAGTCCTGATCAGCCATGTCTTCGTCCCTTGGTTCCTCCTCCTTTTGAGAATCTGACAAGCCTTCTCCTTCATCGTTTAAACCATCGTTAAACTCAAAATCAATTCTCGGATGAGGTATTGTGTGACGGTGCTCCCCTTGATGTTTGTGATATATTATTAGGCCAACCATACTTGTGGAAGAGACATGTTGTATATGAATCAAAGCCTCGTGCAATTATTGTTACTTTGGGAAATAAGTTGTACAAGATACCAGAGGTAGCACCGCCTACCGCCATCTCTTTGGTTACTGCAAAACAATGCAGTAAGCTCATTTCTAAAACCGGGAATTTTTTTTCTCTTGATGATACACCCTCAAGGAAAGAGGAAGATGGTCGCCACGACCTCCAGACAGGGCCCCTCCACATGACAACTACAGATGGACAAGATCGTGGAGGAGTACAAGGACATCTTCACCTCCCCTGCAGGGTTCCTCTACACTGTCAGGTCAAGCACTCCATCAATTTGAACCTACGTGTGCCACTGCCTAGTTGACCAATCTATCGGCGTTCCATTCTGGAGAATAATGAAATCAAGAGGTAGATTCAGGAGCTATTGTAGAAAGCTCACATCCATCTAAGTTCATCACCCTATGGGAGACTGATCATGTTAGTACAGAAGAAGGATGGGACTTGGAGACTCTGTATTGACTATCGGGCGTTGAACAAGATCACTGTCCGTAATAGGTACCCGATCCCACAGATTGATGACCTCCTGGACCAACTTAAGGGGGAAAAATATTTCATCAAGATCGATTTGAAGTTAGGATATCACCAGGTACCAATCGAACCCTCCGATGTGTGGAAGACTGCCTTCAGGGCCAAGGAGGGCCTTTTCGAATGGTTGGTTATGCCTTTTAGGTTGACGAATGCTCCTACAACCTTCATGAGGCTAATGGATGACATCTTGTGGCCATTTACCAACTCATTTGTATTGGTATACTTGGATGACATCTTGATCTTCAGCTAGAATTGGGAAGAGCACCTCCACCACATCCAATAGGTTCTCCAAACACTGCGGCAACACAAGTTATGTGCCAATTTGGAGAAATGAACTTTTGGCATGAACCAGGTTCAGTATCTGGGATACATTATTGATTAATGGGGGGTACATGTGGATCTAGCCAAGATCCAAGTCATTCAGGATTGGCCATCTCCAACCACTCTGACAAAGCTCCGCAGCTTTCTAGGTCTTGCCAACTTCTACCGCAGGTTCGTGTTGCGATTTTCTCATATCACTTAGCCCTTGAGTCAAGTTACCAAGGGAGGAGCGAAAGAAAAATTCTTTTGGTATAAATCTCAACAGAAGGCATTCACAGAGTTGAAACATCGCCACTGCTCGGCACCAATTCTCGCATTACTAGACTTGCAACAACCATTTGAGGTCAAGACAAATGCCTCTGACTATGCTATTGGGGCAGTCCTTACTCAACACGGGCATCCAGTGGCATATCACAGTGAGACACTTTCAGACACAGTCCAAAAGTATCCAACTTATGACAAAGAGATGTATTCCATTGTACAGGCCTGTCGACAATGGAAGCATTACATTTTGGGGAAGAAAATGGTCATCCACACAGACCACCGACCCCTGTAGTTCATACAGAGCCAAGGGAAATTGTAGAATGATCACCATCAGAAGTGGTCCACATACCTGCAACAGTTCCATTTGAATATCAAGTATAAGAAGGGCATCACCAATAACGTTGCATATTGTCTTAGTCGACCACTGATCATGGCGTTAACCACTGTGCTCAACTCTTATGGGCACGAGACTTCTGATTGGCCACTTCTCTACAAAAGCGACCCAGAATTTGGCCACACATACCAGACACTCTTGGAGGGTCAGCATGTTCCAAATTTTCACCTCCAGGATGCCCTGTTATGCCACCTGGGTCACCTTTGTGTTCCTTCAAGAGAGCGTGCCAAGATGATTTGGGAAGCACACTACAGTTGGGCTGCTGGACATTTTAGGGTCGAGAAAACGGTGGCAGTACTGTAGAAGTATTTCTATTGGCCGAATCTTCGACGAGATGTCGGGAAGTACATCAAATCATGCACTGTTTGCACTATTGCCAAACCAACCATCAAGAAGCAAGGCATCTATACACTGCTGCCTACCCATAGTCGACCTTGGGAATCCATCTCCATGGATTACATGTTAGGCCTTCCTTCTACTAAGCATGGAAATGACTGTGTTTTTGTGGTTGTCGACAGGTTCTCGAAGATGGCCATTATGACATCCTACAAGAAGAATATCACAGCAGAATCCACTGCTAAACTCTTCTTTGAACGAGTGTGGGTACACTTTTGGATCCCACAGTCTATCATCTCAGTCGAGATAGCAGGTTCGTCAGTACATTTTGGTCTAGTCTCTGGTCGAAGTTGGACACCAAACTCACTAAGTCCATAGCCTTCCATCCCCAAACTAATGGCCAGACAAAGGTTGTCAACAGGATGATCATACACATTATGCACATATACAACTCAAAGCATACATGCACATGGGATGAGAGCCTCCCCTATGTTCAGCATAGCTATAACCGAGCTCTCCATAGCTCGACTGGCCACAACACTTTTCACGTGGGCTTGGGATTCCAGCCACTATGTCCCATTGATGTGGCCATGCCATTTGTAGCTACTCAGGTAGAATTGGCTCATGTCCATTCCGAAATAGATAAGACAAATAGCTTCATTGAGCACATCCAACATATTCACCTGTAGTTTTGTGACATTCTGGAGAAATGAAATGCCAAGTACAAGCAGCAACATGATCAACATCGGGTGCCACATAAGTTTCTGGTGGGTGGAAAAGTTCGGTTGCATTTGCAAAAGGAACGCTTTACCGGAGCCTATCGGAAACTCAGAACACTCTGATATGGTCCTTACACGATTACCAAGGCTATGGGAGACAATGCATTTGAGCTCAACATTCCTTCGTTCCTTGGCCTACACCCAGTGTTCAATGTGGACCGCCTTCGCCATACTTTCCACCATTACTAGACACATCCGACATTGCAGAACAACTCACCCCCACAGAGTTAAATCCAGATTGCATGGGACAAGCTGCAACTGATCGGATCATGGACACACAGATCAAGCACACTCAATAGCAAAAGATCCAACTGCATCGAGTTTTCAAAGTAGACCAACTCCTTCACCAGGGCATGTGGCTCACCAGGGACCAAGTTTAGTAGAAGTTTCCTCATTTCATGAAGGACCTCAATGCAATGGGAACCATTGCTTCTTAAGGGGGGAGGAATGATCTAGGTGGATATTGGTGGTCACCCGCCAATTCCACTTAGAACCCCACCATTGTTTCTTTCAATTTTTAAGTTTCCTTAATTGTAGCACAATTTATTATTTTTAGCAGTTTTTCGGGTCTTGAAATTTCGGAGCCATTTTGAGGCCCTAAACAACGTTTTTTGGGAAAACTGGGAGCACTGACATGGCTCTTGCTGAAGTTGTAGTCCTCGGATAGATATTTCTAACAAGGTATTGTGCGCATCAAACGAAGATCATATGCCAAAGTTACGACCCCGAGAAGTTGATGTACCAATTTACCCAAAATGGGGACCATAGTTTGGCGCTTCATCTCCTAGGATTAGGTTTTTGGATGTTTAGGGTTTTCCATTGTTTCTCAACAATAAATATGCCTTCGAGCCTCATTGTAAGATAGTTCAGAGGCATGTAGCTTCCACATCTCTTCTTAAAGATAAGCTACCATCGTCCTAGCTCGTTTATTTCCATTTCTGTTTGTAAGCATATTTTAGTATTTTTACATTGATGAAATGAAGTATTATTTCTGTTGCATCTTTGTATGTATGGTTATATCTATAATTTGTTGCGTTCCTGTTTAAATCAGGATCATAATGACACTTAATGACCAAGGCGACACTGAGATGCAATGGTGAAGTAAGCTCCAAAATTTGGATGTAATGAAATTTTGGGGGGTGTTGTAGCAATGACAACAAATTCCCACTTGGTTAGGGTGTGTATTATGTCTTCTCAAACCATTGTGATGGGAGTCCTTATGGTCAATCTCATCTACTTTGTAAGCATTGTTGAGCTAGCTTTGGTACATTAAAGTGAATTTCAAACTTGCATGGTTTCCATGCATGTTGTGTGTGTTGATTATTCATAATGGAGGCATTTGATGCGGGGGTCCCTGGCATATAACCATCCTTAGCCAAATGATGTGAGGGTTACCCAGCATATACCCACAATATGCATTTACAATGCTTCTACACTGTCGTCCCAGGTATTTAACTCAACGAAGGAGTCAAATCTACAACCATAACTGATGGTTAAGGCCCTTTTATCAGTTCCTGTGTATAGGAACTCAATCACCCTGCTTAAATCCTCTATCTAGACTCAATCTACCCTTATAAGCCTTCTTTAGCCTCTTTATTAAAGGTTGCCTCAAATCTCTCTTTTTGGGACTTTACGACCCTTTGAAACCTTTACATCAACCCTTAACCACCTATATAATCCATAAGCCATGCATATATAAACCTTCCCCTTAACATGTATAGGTTACACATACATTTAATCCATGAAGGCTATATCATGTTATTTCCTATTGAAACCCATTTACAAACGAAATATGGACATAACATACCTTTCGCCCTTCATATGGTTTCTGCACGCATTCTAAGACACTACCTTTATTGCTAATCGCTATCGGGTGTCGCAAATACACTATCAGCGCTTTATTTCCAACGGAAATGCATTAACACGCAATACATGGAATACACAAGAAATCCACATATAGCGGATTTCAAATGTTATAGAATCGCCACTATAGCTCCATTGGGTCCACTCCGTTAGTCGCTCCACAGCATTATTTAGCCGAAATCTGATTAGCCGGTATTTAATCTCCGCCGTCCATTTCAATCACTGATCCAATGGCTACCGACGCATCGTTGGCTCTCCGCTATGCCACTCCTTCGATCTCTGAAACTTCCGATGCCCAATCGCTGATAAATAACGACACCGATCACCGATAAATCGCTATCGGCAATATCGCAACTTTGCCAATCGCTCCTTTGCACTTCCGACTACCGATTGCGATTTAAATCATGATGGTTGATCTGGCCATGATCCAACAGTCCACGATTAATCGTTGCTCACTCTTCGCAAATCTCCAAGGCTCATTCCGATAACTTAAAAAGGACTCCTGCCGATGCAATTAAATCTCATTCGTTTATCTATGGGATCTAACGGCTGCTGAGCATCACTTTACACTTCTCCGTTTGTTCCTTTTACTTAGAATTTTATGCTATTTTCTTCAATTTCTCCATGTTTCAGGTTTTTTTCCCCGGTTTCTTCAAAGGGATTCCTTCTTCCACTACGCTACTCAACATTTCTGAGCTTTACTCCCTCACTCTACTACCTCTCCAGAGCTTCACTTCTCTTCCTCAATTGGATTCAAAGACCCCTTTTTTATCCTTCTGAATCATTTTACGCCTCTGCGTATCCTTCAGAACCTTGCCTGCAATCCTCTCCACAGAACCTACTAGTTCACAGTTTATATGCAATTCAGTCGTTCGATATGCATTCACACACTTGCACAGTTCCAAGATGAATCTCTGTATATTAACATGAACAATTGATTACCTTTGAGACTCTCGGTCTCTCGCACAAGCCTGATTCTCAACACTTGTGGCCTCTTCTCTCTTTCTGCCCGTAGGCTTACATATTCTATCTGTCTTGCTCTATATCAATTGAACGCGCAAGTTCATTATTTATAAAGTACATTGTATTGAATCACTGAAGGGGTCAAATCAATCCTTTCCTTAAATCACTCCACTAAATCCCTAAAGCTCTCTACAGAACACATATGGCAAATTACATTTAGATAAGTCTTCTATAGACTTATCCATTCCATCTTTTAAGCTATGTTTTAAACAGAGAGTCCCCTTGTTTAGCTCGATGGTCCACATCCTCTCTTATCTAATTAAATCACTAAAATGCCTAAATTACATTAACTTGAGACTTAGGAAAACTATTTCCTAAAAATACATGACCCCCTATGTCTACTATTTACAATGATTTTCCCTTGGGTGAATGCTCCTGCATCAGACTCCCAAAGTAGAAAGTATTCATGATCTCCTGATCATGTGTCTTCTGATCTTTGTCTTCCTAGATCCCACACTTTGTTCTGTAACTATCCACATGCTTTGTTCCCTTGTTGCTACTGCACTTTTGCTGTCTTTTGCTCCATCTTCTTCTTCTTGTCAATCAGATTCAAACTCTGATTGATCTTGCTTCTTGCTGCTATCGTTTTCCTCCATTTGAACTGCTTTATCATTAGCTCCCATATTTCTTCAATCTCTGTTTCTAGTACATCTTTGAACTGGTTCATGTTCTGCTTCATATTTATGTCTCCTTTTCTTTGTTTCAGGTTGTTGTTGTCCACTAGTTCTTCAATTTGCTGCTGGTTTTCTTTACTTACTTCAACTTTTCCCTTGGTTGCTTTTTTGACTTCTATTTTTCTTGCTTTTATGCTATCTCTTATACTGACTTTTGCTTTGTTTTCTTCAACTTTTGGTTTGCTTGCTATGCTGACTACCTCCCTATCATCCTTACCCTCTTTCATGATTGAATCATGACTGTTCATCACTTTCTCCAGCAAATTAATTTCTCTATTCAATGGATTGATTTCTTCCATATAATTCTCTTCTTTCACCTTTATTTGGCTGTTCATCTATGCCAAATCTCCTTTAGCATCTGCAACAAAACCTGCACTCACAAAACACTTGTTAAAATTAAAAACACAAGGTTGTTGTGCCTTGTTTCCCTTTGGCAACAATTCAGTTTGTTGCACTATTTTTTCCTCCTCTGTTAGCACATCAGTATGCTGATTTGAACTCTCAAAATAATTCTTGAGACTGTCCATTAGTCTCTCTTTCATACCATCTTCTTCAATGATATCTCTCTGCTTTTGTCCACTATAGTGAAATCCTTCTTCTGCAATCATACTGTCATACTCTTAATTCTCCAATAATGCAATTTCCCTGTGACACTTTTCCAGTATTTCATCATCACTTATGTTTCCTACATTTACACACAAATTACTTGTTTGGGAATCATAAGGTTCAACAGTCTCAACTGTTGCTTTACATATCAGCTCTTCAAACTGGACTTCATCTCCTTCTTCCAGAAGAACTTGTTCCCGTGTTGTCAAATCTTCACACATCCATGCATTGTTAAGTTCCTTTCGCTGCAATAAATCACTACTTCTCTTATTTAAGAGACATTCTTCATCCTCCTTTATTTCAGATTTTTTATCTTCTAAAAGATTCTTCTCCATACTTCTGGCAGTTTCAATAGATTGCTCATCCTCTACAAAACAATCATTTACTAGTGTTCTTTCTCCCTCTGCTAAGTCTTTTACATAGACTTCTTCCTTAACATCTTTCAGTAGATGTCCTTCTTTTTCCTTGACTGTCTTAACAGCTTCCATGGCTATTTCCGTTGTGCCTATCATCATGGTGAACTAATGCTCCTTTACTATGCTTTCAGCTAACATAATCTCTTCTTCTTTAGTACATTTTACCTTGTTGTCCCTCTGTAACTCTTATCCAAGAGCTATCCTTGTCTCACCATTTTCATTAGCAGTCTCCTGCATTTGCTTTTCATAAATAACATTAATCAAACTTGTTTGATTACCTTTTTGAGACAATATTTCTTCATTCCTCATCAGAATAAGATTCTGATTCCTCATCTCCATGGCAGCTTCTATAGACTCATCCATAGACCTTTTCTTCTGTATGTAGCCAAATTTCTCCTTTTCTGATAAGTTTTCCTTGTCAATTTTTGCTTCTAGATCTTCATCACCTCTAAAGATATCTTCAAATGGATGCTTTTCTCCTGCAATATCTGCCACCATACACAAACTATCAGTTTTAAAAATATAAGACCATGTGGTCTCACTTAATGGTTCAACCATCATATCTCCTTGTTGTTCTAAATCATTCATATGATTCAGAAATTCTTTGATAGTCTCTTCTTCGATCTCCTCAAGCCCTTCACTTGGTTGCTTGACATCTTTCTCCAATTGTATATGAGATCTATCTATCTCATCTTTTTCCAGAACAAAATTTAGATTCTGCTGGTCTTCTTCCTCCTTCATGACAATATCAGCCAATTGTCCCTCTTTACATGTTTCACCTGCATACATACACAAATTGTCAGATTTAAAATCATTAGACCCCTTGGCCTCACTTTAATTTTCAATCTTCAAGTCTTCATTTTCACTTTCTCCCAGAAATTCTCGTTCTAGTTCACAAATGGATTCTTCCATTTCTAACTCAACTTCCTTGAGTTTTTCCTTCAGCCACTTCACTTGCTTTTGATGTAGCCTTCTCTGCATCTCATGCCATTCCACTGGCTTCTTCCTCAAGACCCAACCTAGTCTCTGGCTTTCCTCAAGCATTATCCTTAATGCATTGAGTTGTTCTTTTAATTCAACAAGTTCTTTGTCAATTTCTTCTTGATTCATTCTCATGCCATTTACCTTGGCATCCTCTTTCTCATGTCTTCTATTGTGGCTTCTCTAAACCTCTACTATGACTATCAGTAGTCATCTTCTTCTCCTCTTTCTTCATGAGCTCCTTTGCAACAAGCCTCTACAACAGCTAGTCCTCCTCGCTGTAATCTTACCTCACTAAGCTCTCCTCACTCAGTCTTTTGGTAAGCATAGTTCCTCTGTTTGGAAACTTTTCTTGAGCAACATCTTTGCTCCTTCTAGGCTTCTGCAATCTCTCACTTCCTCTTGAGAACACTTCAATTGTCCTCTCTGTCCAATCTCTTGTTGGATTCTTTAGGTTCACTGCCACTTCTTCTTCAGAGTATTATCCTTACTCTGCCTTCAAGAACTCACCTGGTTCTCCTCTCACAACTTTTCTTGTTGTCACCTGTGCATTAGTATAAAAACAAAAAAAAACATAACATATTACCTCACCTTCAAGATCTTAGCATGATCTTGTTCACCCATTCTTCTGCACTTTGAATGGATTGTCCTCTGTTTTGTCCCTCAAGTCCTCTTTCCTTCAGAACTTGTGTTAAGCAATCTTGCTTTCTCTTTCCTTCAAGGAATCCTTTGTTCCTTCTATTCCAAGCCTCTGTTGGAACTGCTACAGTCTTCCAAGAACTTCAAAAGTTCCCCTTACAGTCTTTTATTGTATTCTAAGCTTGTGCAAACTCCTTTCATAGGAAATCTTCCTCGTTCTAATTACAATTTTGCTCTGGTTATAGATCTGCTCTAATTACAAACCTGCTTTGATACCAATCTGCTTTTATGCCACTAATGATGTAGGGGTCCTCGGCATATAACCATCCTTAGCCAAATGATGTGAGGGTTACCCAACATATACCCACAGTATGCATTTACAATGCTTCTACACTCTTGTCCCGGGTATTTAACTCAATGAAGGAGTCAAATCTACAACCATAACTGATGGTTAAGGCCCTTTTATCAGTTCCTGTGTATAGGAACTCAATCACCCCGCTTAAATCCTCTATCGGGACTCAATCTACCCTTATAAGCCTTCTTTAGCCTCTTTATTAAAGGCTGCCTCAAATATATCTTTTCGAGACTTTACAACCCTTCAGAACCTTTACATCAACCCTTAATCGCTTATATAATCCATAAGTTGTGCATATATAAACCTTTCCCTTAACATGTATAGGTTACACATACATTTAATCCATGAAGGCTATATCGCACTATTTCCTATTGAAACCCATTTACAAAGGAAATACGCACATAAAATACCCTTCACCCTTCATACGGTTTCTACACGCATTCTGAGACACTACCTTTATCGTTGATCACTATCGGGTGTCGCAAATACACTATCGACGCTTTATTTCCAATGGAAATGCATTAACACGCAATACAGGGAATACACAGGAAACCCGCATATAGCATATTTCAAATGTTATAGAATCGCCACTATAGCTCAATCGGGTCCACTTCGTTAGTCGCTCCATAGCACTATTTAGCCAAAATTTGATTATCCGATATTTAATCTCTGCCGTCCATTTCAATCACCGATCCAACGGCTGTCGGCACATCGCTGGCTCTCCGCCATGCCACTCCTCTGATCTCTGAAACTTCCAACGCCTGATCGCTGATAAATCGCTATTGGCAATTATTGCAACTTCGCCAATTGCTCCTTTGCACTTCCGACCACCAATTGCAATTTAAAACATGATCGTTGATCTGCCCATGATCCAACAGTCCACGATTAATCACTGCTCGCTCTTCGCAAATGTCCAAGGCTCATTCCGATAACTTAAAAAGGACTCCCGCCGATGCGATTAAATCTTAGCCGTTGATGTATGAGATCTAACAGCTGCTGAGCATCACTTTACGCTTCTCCGTTTGTTCCTTTTACTTGGAATTTTACGCTGTTTTCTTCAATTTCTCCATGTTTCAGGTTTTTTCCCCAGTTTATTCAAAGGGCTTCCTTCTTCCACTGCGCTACTCAACCTTTCTGAGCTTTACTCCCTCACTCTGCTACCTATCCAGAGCTTCACTTCACTTCCTCAATTGGATTCAAATACCCCTTTTTGATTCTTCTGAATCATTTTATGCCTCTTCGTATCCTTGAGAACTCTGCCTGCAATCCTCTCCACAGAACCTACGAGTTCACAGTTTATATGCAATTTAGTCATTCGATATGCATTCACACACTTGCACAGTTCCAAGATGAATCTCTGTATATTAACATAAATAATTGATTACATTTGAGACTCTCAGTCTCTCGCACAGGCATGATTCTCAACACTTGTGGCCTCTTCTCCCTTTCTACCCGTAGGCTTACATATTCTATATGTCTCGCTCTATATCAACTGAACGTGCAGGTTCATTATTTATAAAATAAATTGGATCGAATCATTGAAGGGATAAGATCAATCCTTTCCTTAAATCACTCCACTAAAGCCCTAAAGCTCGCTACAGAACACATATGGCAGATTACATTTAGATAAGTCTTCCAGAGACTTATCCATTCCATATTTTAAGTTCTATTTTAAACAGAAAGTCCCCTTATTTAGCTCGATGGTCCACAGCCTCTATTATCTAATTAAATCACTAAAAGGCCTAAATTACATTAACTTAAGACTTAGGAAAATTATTTCCTAAAATTACATGACCCCCTATGTCTACTATTTACAATCATTTTCCCTTGGGTGAATGCTCCTACATTAGCATTGTAACGGATATTACTAACATGTGAAGTGGATTGTTGCAATGAAGTGGGGATGGTGTTTTATTTCAGCGAACGTCATGCATGGTAGGTTCTACCTCCTTAAATTTGGGAGCATGCACATATGGTTTACAAGCATGTTATCAAATTCTTAGGGAGATCAACACTCTAGTAAGAAACAACCCTTGTTTTTTACTTAAGTCAAATTGTCTCATCCCTTTGTCAAAATTCATTATTAGATTGCTACAAAGTACATTGATTTGGGGAAATTCAATATAGGTTTGTCTAAGGGAATATCAAGGAGGTGTTCTACACGATTACCAACTATAATTTCTCTAACCCAGTCATAGAGGCAAGAGAAGTTAAGAACTGGGGAAGATCCTCCTTTGCAGGGTCCAACTAACATTTCTCTTGTAATTTTTGTGTTTTCTAATAATACTCTCCATTGTTTGGCTCTAGTAAATTTTCAATCCACTCTTTCTAAGTCAAGTAATTTCCAGTTAAGGGGGACTCTTTGGAATTCAATTAGAGTCCTTTTGAATGCTATTCTAGTCAATTTTTTGTGGATTGGTGTTTTTATATTTATTTTATTCTACTTCAAGGATTTCTTGATGACATCACCACAAAGTTAGTGGGTTTTAATTCAGTCCATATCAATCAAGTGAAGGAGGGTATAAGCACGCCCTAAACAGTCCAACATCACCTAAGTAAAGTGTTGGCCTTCCTATAGTGGTTCGAAATCACCTTCACATCCTTGAGAGCTAGTGTAATTGGAAGAACTCAACATGCCATGCCATTCCAATGATAAGAATAATCATATTTCAGAGATAATTAATCAAATGTAGAATGAAATTATCTATTTTCAAATGAGGTACAGTTAGCTAGTTACTTCTAATATGATATAGTGATCAACCAATAAGCTATTATGTTAAGGACAAAGGATTAGATCAGAAACTTATGACAACAAATTGAAGACTTGTAGAATTCATTAAACAAGAATTTTACAGACCCGTCTTCATCTAGCAACATTATCAATCAAAATAATCAAGTTTTCCTATTTGAATCTTCCATTCTCCCCATAGTGTGGGGGATTCAATCCCTAAAGTTTTTGCTGTATATTGTAACTTTTGTCTAATTATGCTTGTCATTGTTGTATATTGTAAATTTTATCTAATTTTACTTGTATTTTAGTGTATGTACACCTATTGATTTAAAATACTAGATATCATGGATCTAAATTTTTTAGATCCAATAGGCATTACCAAAAACAAACATGTGAGAAAGAAAATCAATTGGAAAAACATAGGTTTTATGTATCAATTACATTCACATTATATATCTATATATCTATATATATATGCAAATTACGTCATATTCATATAATAATACTAAAAAAAAGATACCTCTTATGGTCATATTATTTAATTTATTTTTTTGTAAGTAACGTTTCATTATCAAAATATGTACAAACATTTATTTATCAACCACCTATCTTATCTTTCAGTACTATATCTATCATCCATGGGTGAGTATAAATATTATGTGGCATTATACCTATATATTAGGCACAACAATAAAACAAATATTATTCTAATTGATATAAAAAAAACATCAATGTGAATATTAAAAATGTAAAATTAAGTTAGGAAGTAGTTTAAAATAGTAAAGCTATTTTAGTTCAATTTAGTAATATGAATTGATATTTTAAGTTTATTTTTTCTTTATCAATAGAATACATTTTTGCAATTTTTAATATTGTAAATTTCATTTAGATATGTAATTTGATATAAAAATCAATTTTTCATATTACATTTTTGCAATTTTTAATATTGTAAATTTCATTTAGATATGTAATTTGATATAAAAATCAATTTTTCATATTTTAAATGGCATATTTTTACAAGAATTTGTTTTAAGTTTTTTTGGGATGGAAATTTATATGTACATTTATTTTTCTTTATTTTGTAAATTTATGCATAGAATTCGATTAATGAAAAAGAGTTTACATGGAGTTTACAATACTTGCTCGAATGCGGGATTTCGCATAGAGATCAACACCAAACTGTAAGGATACATCAAGGTAAATATAGTAAGGAAACAAAAATATCACCCAAATTTGGGTTGGTTTTCAAATTTATTTTTTTGTTTGTTTGTTTGTTTGTTTACTTCCACCCACCTATTTGGCGAAGGAGTAACCATGGGTTGTTGAAGAATTCTCTAACAGGTTACTATTACGTCATTTTCCGATTCTTAGGAAACTGATACGTGGGCTCACTTTACCACTCCCAACGAAGCAGTAGTATTGTCTATTTCTACGTTGAGTGCTGAGATTTTGTTCTCCCTACTTTCCTTTCAATCCTCATATGAAGAAAGCATTTCATCATTTGATTCACTGTCTTGATTTGAAGATGAGGAGTCCTCTTCCTCCATAGGTGACGGGTTGCATGGCTTCCAAGCCTTAGATTTAGTCTTCCATTTTACTGACTTTTGAATGCATGAGTTTTGTAGGTGTCATGCCTAATGACAAAGGCGGCAATGAAAAGTCATGTTCTCATAGTCCAGGAACTAGATCCAATGGAAATCACCTACTCCAAGTTGATTTTTTCTAGCAAGCCTTTGATAATGTCAAGTTCTACATAGATCCTATCGAAAGTATAAACTCCACTTTGGCCTTGTGTAATATTTGTGACTAGGAAACGACCTAGGGTATTCTGAATACTTGTAAATGCTAAATCATTTTATAGATGAGCCAACAAGTTTGGAAGTCGGACCCAAATGGGGAGCTTTGTAATTACTGTCATAGAGGGATCAAAATCTGGGAACCAAGGGGTCATGAAAAGCCCCGCTTTTCCCCAGAACCATGGGCCCTTAAATAGAGCACTCTGGTAATCTTCCTGGTAGGCAAACACAACTATGAAGAATCCCTTAGAACAAAAGAGAACCTTGCAGGATCTCATCCAATTAGAGTGTATCCAGTTGTAAAGATTTGTTGTTCGAGGCCATAACCCATTGAAATGACAAATTAGGCCATGCTCTGCCATTAGCTCATGAATATCTTCTAGATTTAGATGGGAAATGTCAATAGAGGGAATATCTTCTGATTTTTCCACAATAAACAGACTAGGTGCATCCTAAGAAGGAACTGCTTTGCCTAGAGTTTGAGGGTTAGTTGAAGGAGGATGAACACCCTGGGGAGTCTGATTACAAACTACATATTTATATGAGAAATCATGCGAGGAGGGTTCCCCCAAAGCACCCCCTTGCAGAAGTACAGTCGAATCCTTACAAAGATGATAATGAGAGATAGGAAGAGGGTCTTCTAATTTCTTACCTTCATAAAGGAGGCATTGAACTCTGTGAGGAAACCCTGACTTGAGCTCCAATAAAAGTTTGAGGTCTGTTATGAGATCCATAGATCTCACCCAAAATAGCAAAGAGTGTCCAAACACCATTTTGACTAAGCTCTGCAAGGCACTCTTACATATACAACCTTTTTGAAATAAAGCTTCCACATCAACCGGGGCTTTTGGCAAGGATGCTTTCTCTGTAGCCAAATCCTCTTGCACCATAACCTCATCTTCTCTGTTACAGGATTGTTTCTCAGTAGTCAGGGCTTTTCTTCCACTCATGAGCAAACTTTCGACAGAGAAAGCTCCAACATTTGCGCCAATAACTTCTCTAACTTCATTAGCAACAGACGCAGTGATAATAGTATCTACAGAAGATGGCGAAGAAGTGGTTTGGGTATCCCCCTCAACGGGACCCGAACGCTCCTCTGGAGTGACAATAATTGCAAGGTTTCAGTGTAAATGACAGTGCAATTCCATGCGCAAGGTCTCTCAATGTAAATCAAAGGGACATTTGAAACATGTATCTACATAATTATGATGGGAATCATCACAATATGTTATACACCAATATAATTAGTATTTTTAGGATAATATTTTTTATATGTAGTATTAAGATATCATTAGAATTTAAAAAAATAAAGATAACTTTATTAATAGAAATGTGAATATCTGAAAAATAGCTTTATCAATAGAAATACAAATAATAGGATATGTGTGACAATCATTATCAATACTTATATTATAACAATGACAACATTTAGAATGCAACACAAATAATCATGCTTCATTAAAAAATTCCAAACACATTGTTTAAATAACCCATTTTCTTTATTAAATTGGAAGCAATGCAACATGTTCTTCAAACAAACAAGCCAATCAACACTTAAAAAAAATAATAATAATAATAACAATTTTATTTTTAAAAGTAGTAAAAATTTATCAAAACCAAACAAAATATCATGGTTTTAGGGATTTTAAACTATTTTTACATAATAAGGTTCATTATATAGTTTCATTGGTTTTGCATTACAAATATCAAATTTCATCTCCATTTATTTAATCTAAACTTGCAAGTTTTCTACTGTGTTATTATAGACTTTATTTGTTTCTATCATTAATATACCTTTGATTACTAGGGTTACATTTCATGCCTGAATTATTATCATTTCTAATTTCATCTCCATTTATTTAATCTAAACTTGCAAGTTTTCTACTGTGTTATTATAGACTTATTTGTTTCTATCATTAATATACCTTTTGTTATTAGGGTTGCATTTCATGCTTGATTATTTTTATTTCAATAATCAAATTTGAATTATTACCATTCCTCAATTTCTCAAATATCAATTTAACTCAAAACAACTTCATTTATCAAAGTAGGCATATTTCAATTCTTTATTAACATTTCTTAAAAGCAAGTTGGCGAATTTCAATTCTAAAAGCTTTGATTCTACTCCAAAATATTTTAATTATTTTCGATTAACAAAATTGAAAGAACAAATAAATTTATATAAACTAGTAAACGTACACTACTCTATGATACAAGAACATATTAATAAATGCTATATATAGTGTAAGACCCCTTTGTAATCTGTTGTTGTTTTTTTTGTAATATTGGTTTTTTTAATGTTTATATATCATTTTAGGAATATAATTTAATTTTTTTTTGTGTTTACCAATAGTATATTATTATTATAAAAATATTATAGAGATATTTTTTTTTTAAATTTATAATTGGAAAATAAATGTCAACAAATATTAAACATTATTTTCTTGTGTTTAAAAATATTATACTCAAATACTCTTTTTTTTCCAATTTCACATTAAAGTTTTGTGAGAATTTTTGGCAAAATTAATGCAACACATGAATATAGAAAGAAACAAGACACATGCCATGACTTCATAAAACATGTGTTAATCTCTCATAAAAGGTGGTAACAAAATTTAATGTGTTAATCTCTCATAAAAGGTGGTAACAAAATTTAAAAATAAATTCAAAGTTTATGAAATTCCAAAGAAAGAATTTCAATCTTGTAATTATAAAACATGTGTTATTCTCTCATAAAAGGTGGTAACAAAATTTAAAAATAAATTCAAAGTTAATGAAATTCCAAAGAAAGAAAGAATTTCAATCTTGTAATTTAACATATGCCAAATAATAAATGAATCATCCAATCCTTATGAGTACATTGCATGTCCACCTGCACACAAAGAAAATCCATTAATTAAGCTATAGGACACAAAGATAACCTAACATGCTTTCTACCATAGAAGATGCATAGGTATAATGAATAGTAAATTACCATTAGAATGAAGAACTTGACCAGTCATATAGGATGCATCTTGAGAAGCAAGGAAAACATAAGAAGGAGCTACTTCACATGGTTGCCCAGCTCGACCCATTGGTGTGTCTTCTCCTAAATGGGAAATCTCATCGTGACTTAGAGATGCAACATTCATTGGAGTCCATATTGGTCCAGGAGCAACCCCTATACAAAAATAAATATACCATATTGTTATATATTTGGCACAAAAATGAAAAAGAAAGATCATTTGTTTTTTGTAATATAACTAGATAAGTTATTTTAAGGAGAAATAGACACACCATTAACTCGTATTCCACGTTTCACAAGTTGCCTTGCTAAACCTCTAGTGAAAGTGAGAATAGCACCCTTTGTTGATGCATAGTCAAGTGTACTTGGTGATCCAAGATATGCTTGCCTTGAAAGGGTATTAATAATGTTGCTCCCCTCCCCCATAAACTTCACAGCATGACTGTTACAACCATATAACTAAATAATAATATGAATCGCATATGGTGCACAAACACATAAGCCCTAAATCCATTATTACAAGTATTCATAAAACGATAAAGAAATCTACTAGGGTGTGGTTTAGCAATTTAGATAAGATGTTACCATGCAAATCACCAAAATGGATGGGCATATAACCTTGAAATTTGACATGGTTCATATCAATATTAATTCAATAATAAACAAAGAAAAAACTCATACCTAACCATGAAGAATTGGGAAAAGACATTGGTCCTAAATGTGCGCTCCACTTGCTCTGCCTTTATATCTTCAATATTCTCAACTACGTGATTCTCTGCTGCACAATTAACCAATATATCTATTCTTCCATATGCAACAACAACATCATCTACAACCTACCACCAAAAAAAAGGAATTATCACAAATTAGTTTTAGTAAATGACATTATACTAAATTATTAGTTTTACAATATTTTCTAAGTGTCATATATTAAAGATAATTTATTGCCACTTAATTAAAAAAAAAAAAAAACTTTTTTTATTATAATTACTTTTAATTATATTAAGGCAAGGAAAAAATCAATGCTTAAAAGATTCATCTTCCCAAGCGAGTTCATTTGGCAAGCTCATGGAAATGCGAAGTAAATGTGAGTACAAAGTCCCATGTTCAAATCCCTCGATAGTCTAACTTATGGTCATCTATTGGATGTGGGGCAAACCCATATAAAGTCTATAATGGTAGTAGTTGGAATCGACCCATGTCATGCGAGTACAAGATCGACCTAGTTATCAATTCCTCTAATGAAAAAATTTCCTAAAAGATTGAAAATTGAAATGTATTTATGCAAAACAAAACCTATGGCCCAAAATTTCACTCTTTTTATGGCTCTTAGTGCATAAAAAACCATAGCTTTGGACAAATTAGTTAAAAGAGGATTCTCTAGCCCCTCTTTGTGCTTCCTATGCAAAGTAAAAGAGGAAAGCCAAGAGCACAAATTCAATGGTTGTGTTTTCTCCCTTTCTTTGTGGTCCCACCTAGAAAATATCATGCAAATTTTGGATTACAACTCCTTTAACATAGCATTGGGTCCTTCATTTTTGGATCAATTTTGACTGAATGTTGATCAAAAAAGGGTTGTAGAAATGGCCAACATAAGTGGAAAAGTAACTGATCAAATGTGTCGAAGGCAGAGACCAAAAAAACGGAAGTAACAAGAAGAAAATAGGAACAATTATCTTGGAATTTGCGGAAGCTGAAGAATGAGGATTCATGCACTGGATATTGAAGGAACCAAGAAGATAAGGACTAAAACACCCAGATTTTGTCAAAGTGGACTAGATCAAATGGACAGGATCAAAGCGATAAAAGTGGACCACATCAAGCGAGCGAGATTGGAAGAGGAGAATCTATAAAAGACTTACAGAGGATAAATTACAAAGGTTCTTCTTAGACTATGTTGAGATGTTACTGGATTAAGGATTTAACTTTTGTGATTATGCAAGAAATTATGAAATTAATTATATTAAGCCTTGCTGTGTTGTATGATTTTAAAATATCTCGCGCTCTGATGCAAATCCTTAATGTAATGGTCCTATTACACTAATAAAATGAAGTGTTGCGGGGTAATGTATCTTATGAGTTATGGAATGATGGATTTGGATATGCCCATTTAAAATTTGTTGTTTGTTCTATGTTGTTGGTTCTTTCAGTATTCATTACTGCAAATGTATTTCTTTTATCTGCATAATAGTTTCTGAAGAATTTTGTCATCGATGTATAATTATTCATGTAATGAATCTTTTGCATGATAAGTTGATCCTGGATATTGTTTCTCGATCCCTTCTATCTTAAATATCTTAGCATGCCTCAGGTGAGACATTTCTCCCTCATGGAGGAATGAAAAGGTTAGCGGTGTGCTAGAATATAGCAGAGCCCCTTTGTTGACAACCAAAGATCGAACCCTGGGTCTACCACGTTCAATTTTGTGCCAACATATGGCCTTTACCCTTGAGCACTAGAGGGAGACTACTTTTTTAATATGATCCTCAATAAGATTTGGATCTTATTACAAGGTTTCCTTCTTTGGGCCCGCTAGAAGGAAAGAATCTTCCACAATCACTACGCGGACCCAAAGGATCTATGATCTATTATCCATATCAATCTCAAGGAATCTATCTACTCTTAGCCTTGGTCAAACCCAAACTAGCAAGCATAGGGATAAGAAGAAAGCTTCCTAAAGGCCCAAAGATTATCTAAGTCCCTTCAATCCCTTTCCATTTCCATTCTCAATCCTTCTCCCCTTTGTCCCTCGTCCTGGAGTCATCCCTCTCTGCCTTCATCAAACTTAATTTCGATGATGTAGCCACAGGGAACCTAGTAACAACAGGTTATGGAGGTATTTTCCAAGATGAATTTGGTAGCATAACCTTCATTTATTATGGCTCCATGGGGGTCTCTAGCAATAATGCAATGAAATTGAAAGAACTAGAAATGGGATTAATCTATGCTCAAACTCTAAGGTATTCAAAGAACATTTTGGAAGGATTCACATTTGGTAATCAACATGATCATTGATCACGAAACCCATTCATGGCTCAACTCCTAGCAGAATCTCAAAAAGATGGAGGCTGAAAAATTGCGTGGAGGTGGCAAGCATGATGCAAAACACCCCAATCATTATCCTTCACATATCAGATGTACAAGCAATAAAATTGTTGACCTCCTAGCAAATGAAGGTTGTAAGCATCAAACACAACAATACAATGCAGCATAGATGGATTGGCCTTACATTGATCTCAAACAACGATGCTTAGATCTCGTAGAAAAATATATCCTTTACATGTATCAAGTGTTAGGGAAGGGATAAGTGGGGGAGGGCATGGCCATTATTCCACGGGGAATAAATGTGAAGGACATGGCTAGCCCTCCCCCGAGGTATAATTACATGCAAATGTGGAGGATGGTGCATTTGGTAAGTGGTAAATAGTTTGGTATAATGTGTCATTGTAGTTTTAGAACGTAGGCCATGGAATTCATGCCAAGGCATGATGGAATAGGCGATAAACTTGCAATGTAACCCTGCAAATCGTTTCCAACCTAGCTTGCAATGTCAATCACAATTCCAAGGAGTGGAGACCCTGTGATGGTAACATTAATAATGTTTGGCACGCTTCAAGTTTGAGTTCCTAAGTTGTGCTCTATTATGGCACTTCATTATTGTTGATTATCAACTATTGGTTTTGGGCTTTATTGCAGTTTTAGCTATAAATTGGATGGCCAGTGTGGCCTCTCTTTGTTATATCGTTGTTTCCATTTGGATCTCTCCTCCTTTCCAACCTTTCTGCTACTTTTCTGCAATTTCAATTCCTGCTCCAAAGTTGCGTTCAATTTTGGGCTTCCTTCATTTCTATCTACCAATTCTTCCAATCTTGTCTATTCATCTTGCACAGCCTACCCCCTCTGCCCTCTGATCCACAATTTTGTGTTCTTTCCTAGTAGTATTTCTAAGGTGTAGGGGTGGTTCTAGTCAAGTTTTAGCAGTATTTTCTTTGTTACCACACCACTCACCTCACTTGCCTCTATCACCTTTTCTGTGTGGGAGCCTAACCTTCATTCTCCTTGTCCCTTCTGTCAAAATATAGCCTCTATCTCACATTTTGTCCCCGCCTCTCCATGACTCAACTTTGACCTCGACATTTGGTGGAAACCCAATATGCCTCGACAATGTGCGAGGCCATTTCTAGGAGCTACTTATTATCAGGAAATGGACTCTCATGCCCAACAAAAGGAAAAGGATTTCACACAACGATATAGAGACCACACCCTGCCTCAAATTCAAGATGAGATAGCTGAGGAAAAACAGTTCATCTCTATGGTGAGAGAATATTTGTCAAATATTGAGGTTACCAGTGAATTTTCTGAGTGGATATTAGACATCAGGTACACCAAAGGATGGCTTAATTAGCACACGCACACGATTGATAGTTATTAGCACATGAAAAATTTGTTGGGGAGCATTTTACTCGACATAAATGAAGCTCATCAGTATATCCTAATGATGTTCGATGAGCTCCAGATCATGGGTCAAGGTTTGGATCAACATCTTCAATGAATTGAAGGCCACTTGGGCCTCCCTCTAAATCCATGCTACTCAACAAGGAGCAGCAAAGAGCCCATCGTTGTCAAGGAATCAAAATCTTCAAAATATCCAAAAGCATATTCATGACTTCCTATGTCCTTAATAGTTACTTTTATGATAGTTTCATACTTCTTTCGAGATACATACTTTAGTGGGCTTCAAGCCTTCAAATTATCATATAATATTATTTATTTTTTGAAAATTAAAAATTATAGTTTTGCCACTGATTAAATTCTTTAATAATCAAAACATAACAATATATACCCTTTCTCTTTTATATATATATATATATACTTTCTTAGCTATAATGATTTTATTAATAATATTATAATATATAATCAAAAATATTTCCCACTTTAAATTGGAAAAATAATTCAGATCTTTAATGCAATCAAACATAACATTTGAATCCATCCATAATTTTACACCTTTCAAAATAAAACAAAACTTTTATATCTATACAATGTCAAAGTGATCCTTAATAATAAAAAAAAAAAAAAAAAAAAACTTGTATATCTATACCATGTCAAAGTGATTATCAATACCAAAAAAAACTATAATGGCACAGGTGTTTAAAAACTTTTAAATGTAAATTGATAAAAAAATAGCATTTTAAACTAACCATAACTTTATCCTTTTAAAAATATAACAAAATTCTCTATCAATATGTGTATGCAATCCTAATATAATAATTAAGATTGAAAGTATAATTTGAAAAATATTTTTAAATATTATTAATATAAATTAAACTGACATGATATATTAAAAACTCTCAAACTTTCAGATTAATTAATTTGATATATATTACTTAATATACCTAACAAATTACGACCAACCATCTTACTCCTTTATATTTAACCATATTTATTTATTAATATAAATTAAATTTACATGATATATTAAAAACTCTCAAACTTTCAGATTAATTAATTTGATATGTATTGCTTAATATACATGACAAATTGGTGTGTGTCGTGCAATCCCTATTCTGAGCTCATGAACCATGGCAGTCTAGGGTTTCTGACAAACCCTACCACGGTAGGAGTACAGGTGCGGCAGACCTCCAGTGTAGCGACATAGACTCTTGAGCGCTGGTTCAAACACTCTGATGGATTCTACGTAATGAATATTCAGATGGGGGAGGCCATGGGGCCTCTCCCCACACGCAATAATGACAGCATAAATCCCAACTGAAATACCAATGAAAATGAAAAGCCATCGTCTGGAACAACGATACTACCGCAAAATCAATCCGCCCAGCAGCAGGAGGCGGAAGATTTGAACAAAGGGTAGGAGAAGGCCTCCAAGGGAAATGCAGAACCCATGAAAGTAACATTGTCCACATGTAAGCCCACAGCAGCAGATCGACTGAAGATCGACTTACCAAGCCATCGAATCAATGCCCAAATACCGTTTATGAAGGATCATGCAATTATAGGTAAATTCATTGGTTTCTGGCCAACCGAGAAAGCCTTGCAGGGATGGATTGCTTCAAAATGGAAACCAAAAGGACAGGTTGCCCTACAGCTAGGGCCAAAAGGTTTCGTTAATGCTATATGCAACTGCATCGGAGACAGGAATAGAATCTTAGATGGGGGGCCTTATTTATTCAATACAGCAGGTCTGTATTTAAGGGATTGGATTGAAAGATTTAATCCAAATAAAGAGGACTTCAGCTGGGCGCCAGTGTGGATTTGAATGTACTCTCTGCCTCTGGAATATTGGGATGAAGAATCGCTAAAAGCCATTGGCAATGGACTAGGAGAATTCATAAAGATTGCAGAGGAAACAAAGCTCCGAAGGTACACCTCGTATGCTCGCATCTGCGTTTACATGTGGCTCGGCAAAGCCCTCACGGATTCGGTAAGCCTTCCTCATGATGATTGGATTCAGCCCATAGATTATGAACATGTGCCCTTCAAATGTAGAAAATGCCATGCTCATGGCCATCTACTCTGTGACTGTCCCTTAAACGCTTCCCCCAAAACTAGTGATAACTTGGAGAAGTCTGATTCTGAAGGATTCACCAAGGTCACAAATTGAAAGAAGCATGCCAAAAAACCCCACCTGTCCTCAAAAACCCCTTTCCCACTTCCTCTGCACCCTCCACTAGTAATAGCTTTGATATTTTGTCACAACATTCCATTCCTAAAGGAGCTATGTCCAAACCTGTTGAACCATTCACCATGCCATCCACCTCACCTCAACTTAATGAATCTAGTATGCCTTTTCATAATCAGAAAATTGATCAAAAGAGACCAGCCTCTCCACCCATCCCCATCTAGGAGATAGATATAGTCCTATGGGAGGCAAAAGGAATGGACATCGACAACTTTTTATTAGATCCAGCCAAGACAACTAATTCAATGCCTGAGAGCAACCAACATAGCCACATGGATGAGGAACCAGAGAGCTTTGACCTTGGAGACCTAGACATCTTCGGTCTTGAACAAGCTTGCAGAAAGAAAGAGTTTGATAAACTTCCGGATAGGCAGCTTGAAAATTTGGAAGTAGTCCTATCAAGAGTGCATCAACAGAGAACCTTGGGCATACAACCAAGAAGCAGCTAGGATGGGAAAAATAACCACAAAGATAGCAAGAAAAGGGGAAGAAAGACAAATCTGCAAAGAACCATCATCATTGGGGAAATGTTGGTGGAGTCCAGAAGATATTCCAAGTTAATTAAGTACTATAGGCCGTTACCCACTGGTCAGCCATGAAGCTCATCTCATGGAATTTAAGAGGGCTCAACAGCCCTGGGAAATACAAAATGATAAAAAACATGATACAGCATGAAAAACCACAAATATTCTTCATGCAAGAAATAAAATGCAATAGTAATACATTGGGTTCTATTCTATCCATAGCTTGGCCAAGATGTCACTCAGTTGCGATGGATGCTTCTGGTGCCTTGGGAGGACTTGCCATCGCATGGAATACGCAGGATATCTCACTCACAGATTTTCATGCCTCCCATCATCTCATACACGCCACTTTCCATATCATAGGAACTAATATACATGGTCATCTGTCAAATGTATATTTTCCTCAGGACTCATTGCAAAAGATTGCGCTGCTCAACACATTGGAAGCTCTCAATTCCACCAGAACACACCCACTATGGATCACAGGTGGGAATTTCAACATGATTACTAAACTAGAAGAGAAAAAAGGAGGCAGAGTAAAACTGGACAATGAAAGCAGCCGCTTTAGAGACTACATACAAAACAACTGGCTGATAGATTTACCATTCAATAATGGAATCTATATTTGGAAAAACAAAAGGTCGGCATCCCAACAAATTGCATCTCGGCTGGATAGATTTCTAATTTCAGAAAACGCCATTCACCTGGGCGGAGACATCACAGCCTCAATCTTGCCTCTGTTAGGCTCGGATCATTGGCCCATTTCACTTCAGTGGCAAAGACCGAGAGACTCTACCAGAAGGCCTTTTCGATTTGAAGATTTTTGGCTCTCTCATCTAGACCTTAAAACTATAGTCAAAACATCTTGGGAAAATTTTATTCCTCCTAAAGGATCAATCATGTATCAATTCCAACAACGATTAAAGAATCCCAAACGGTAAATCAAGCAATGGAATCATTCCACCTTTGGAAATATTTTTCAAGCTCAAAAAACACTTGAGCAAAGCATGATTGAGCCCCAGTAGAGAAATATCGAGGAAGGGAGAACCGAAACACTAGCAAATCAAGAACAAGATCTTCTTACTTAGCTAGAAGACATAGGGAAGCAAGAGGAGGTACTTTGGAAACAAAAATCAAGAATCAGATGGTTAAAAGAGGGGGAAAGGAATACCAAATTCTTTCATCGCACCACCATCTAGAGACAAATGCATAATAACATTGCACAAATTCAAAATCAACAGGGAGGAAAAATGGAGGAACATGATGACATTGAGAGAGAACTCCTCACCCATTTTAAAGCTATACATCAAGAGCCTCAAGTAAATAGGCAACCTGCCATAAAAAAAAAATTATTCAGCATGTGCCAAAAATTATAACAGAAGAGCACAATCAGCTATTACTTCGACCAGTCACTCTTCTGGAAGTCGAATCAGCAACAACTCAACTAAAATATGGGAAAGCCCTAGGACCTGACGAATTTACCTCCAACTTTTTCCATCACTTCTAGGATCTCATCAACCTGGAGGTTTGGAAATTTGTGGAAGAATCTCGGACTATGCACTGGCTTCTTTCGTCTCTAAATGCAACATTCATAGCTCTCATCCCCAAAGAAGACCAGCCAAATACTCCAGAGAAGTTCAGGCCCATAGCACTCTGCAATGTTATATACAAAATCATATGGAAAGTCATCACCAACAAACTCAATCCATTGCTCCCCATAGTCATCTCGCCGGAACAATCAGGATATGTGGAGGGACATCAAATCCTAGATGGCATAATTCTGACGCATGAGATCATTCACTCCCTAAAGCACAACAAACAGGCAGGTATGCTTCTCAAAATTGACTTATCTAAAGCATTTGACAAATTAAGCTAGACATATATAAAACAAATGCTTACAGCCTTTGGCTTCAGCCCAACCTAGGTCAGATGGGTTATGAATCTCATATCATCCACCCTTTTCTCCATCTTGGTAAATGGCATCCCCTCTCGCCCATTCTCCCCCTCTAGAGGCATTTGTCAAGGTGATCCCCTCTCCCCTTTTCTTTTTGTCCTCATGGCAAAAGGCTTAGGTCGTCTTATAAAGCATGCTCTTCATTCTCAAAACCTTAGAGGCATTTCTGTCCATGGAACCTCTGCCATCACTCATCAACAATTCGTGGATGATAATATGTTGTTTGGGCACCCTTCAATCCAAGAAGCTCATACACTCAAATCCCTGTTAGATACCTCCTTTGAGGCTTCAGGAACTAACATTAACATTGTTAAGTCTCAAATCTTCTTCTTTCATACTCCCTCAGTAACACAAAGAAATATAGCTAGAATCCTAGGTTTTATTGTCGCCAATCTTCCCTCCAAATACTTGGGCGCACCATTGATCGACTCTGCTATAAAGCACACATCCTGGCATCTACTCCTAGAAAAACTTGAAGGCCGCCTATCTTTATGGACTTATAGAGCCCTCAATATGGCAAGCAGGCTCATTCTTGTCAAAGCGGTACTACAAACTATGCCTCTATACCTTTTCTCTGTTCTCACAGCGCTGAAGTGGGTGCTCAAAAAGATCAAGGACATACAACACAACTTTCTATGGGGATCATTAGGGCAAAATCAAAAATGGGCCCTAGTGAAATGGTCGACAGTTTGCACACCAAAAAAGTAGGGAGGCCTTGGATTGCGGGATCCTCAGCATAGTAATGCAATGATGGGGGCAAGACTATGGTGGCAATGGTTATCAGCCCCACACACACCATGGGCCAAATTATGGGCTGCAAAATATGCAAATAATCGACCGCCGGAAGAGCTTATCAAACTCACAAATAATGATGCAGGCTCTCTAATTTGGAATGCAGAAAAACAGCACAGGGCAATGATACAACAGCACAGTTTTTGGGAGATTAGAGATGGTGGCACTGCTTGATTTTGGGTTGACTCATGGCAACAATGACCCAAATTATTAGAAGCCATCCATCCCCAAAATCTTGAGGAACATGCTATTCATAAAAATGAAAAAGTCTCTCAGCACTAGATTCAACATATCAATCAGGGATACAGGCAATGGAAAATGGCAAAACAAATCATTCATCAAGAAACAAAGGACTTCTACAAAGAAATGAACACAGAGCTCAACAATAGGAAAATCAAATATTCAAACAAAAAAGACATTTTAAGATGGGGATACACCCCGGGGGGGATTTTCTCAACTAAGTAGGCATATGGATTGATGATTCACACTCAAGAACCCGTGGACCTAGTCTGGGAACGTATGTGGACCCCTGGAATATGGCCCAAAGTATCCACTTTCATATGGTTGCTTTGTCATAGAAGAATTCTCACATGGGATAATCTCATTAAAAGAGGGTTCCAAGGACCCTCATACTGCCCCAATTGCAATCAGCAAAGCGAAACCATTCAGCACCTCATGGATTCATGCAACTTGGCCAACAAATTATGG